>JAZKJV010009473.1:1200000-1800000 GCA_037367405.1 Ottelia alismoides | reverse complement strand
GGACTCCTCAATGGTTGTCTACAGCTAGAACACAATCTGGAGGTCGAATAGTGAGAAGCTCTAGGTGGACCTCCAGATGGAGCGATTCACTCCTATGTTTGCTCCACCGACCTACAAGGTAATCTACACTCAGAGGCGAGGCTTCGATAGATTTATTAATGCATAAAAGAGGGAAAATTTTGAGATAATGGGGGATCCAGCGATGGTGGTCAGTGTAGGAGCCGAGCCTCAGTTCTATGATGATCTAAAGGAGGTCAGATGTTGGAAGAGGTGGAGAAGGATCGGGAGAATGTTATGGTCAAGTTAGAAGTTGATGAAGGTTATCGAAATTCTATGTTCATGTAGATTGAAGCTTGGATAAGATGGGAGGATTTGAGCTGAAACAAGAATTAAAATGCGAAATTGAAATGTTAAAATTAAAAAGGGTTAATCCTAACGTTACCTACACTTGATGGATGGACTAGATCTCCTCAATCCGCTGCAGACAATGGAGAGACAAAAACACAATGGAGCTCAACTGGAAGCTCAAATCCTGTAATGGTTCTCAAATCTCCACCCTTCTCTCGCACTTCCAGTCGAAGGGAATCGACTGCTATCACTGATCGGCTCTCCAGAAATCAAGCTTGGGAAAAAATGGGTGAAAATCAGATCAAATCGACGATGGGGGGCGGATGGTATGTATTTATAGAAATATCTTTGGCATTTTCTAAAATTCAAATCATGAGCGAATCGAGGAAAGATTTTAGGATCTAATGAGCAAACAGTTGAGAGGTTTGAATAGGCTAAAAGTTTGGAGAAGCGGGGATTGTCAGTGATCAAGGCACTAGGGATAATTAGGAGAAGAGAGGGCTAGTGAGCTGGTTAGCAGGAATTACAGAAAGGATAGTCAGTTGAACTGGGTCAACAAACCCGGGATGACCAATGATAGGGCACGTAGAATAGGACAGAAGAGGGAAAATGCCAAAAATCAATAATAATGCTAAATAAATTAGTTTACAAATCGAAAATGAAATTAAATAACTAAAAAATGTAAATATGAAATAATGTTAAGGATTGAAGGTAGTTAATTTAGACGATTTTTAATTAATTAAATAAGGCATATATAAGTGTAAAAATAAATAAAAGTGTTATTTATAGGTATGTATACATATATATATATATATATATATGTTCGATGCTTTTATTTTAATTATTTTTTATACAAATACATACATAATTTTATATTATTTATTTAAAATTTTACAAGGGTTTTAATGATATTTTTGTTAGATTTTTAGGAATTAATTTATTATGTTAAATAAATAGGTGTAAGTACAAGATACACATAGTGATACATATACACTATTTACATGATTTTATTTCGATTTATTTTTGATTTTGTAAGTTTTATTTTTATTTTATATAAGTCTAATAAAACACTTAAAATTAATAAAAATACGATATATACAAGAAAATTAATAATTATATTGTACAACGTATACATTGATATTATATACAATAACACCCCAATCAACTACATTTCACAACTTAACTCCGATTTTTGGGAAACCACCCCCATTTTAAATATACTTAATTTGGAATACAATGAAAGTGAATTTGATGAATTTTGAGTTTTAGTGGAGAAAATATTGATCTTACAAGTTGAGCTTTGTGGCTTTTTGAGAGTGTTGTAATTTACACAATGTACAATGATTTTTCTTGTTTTTATTTTATTATCTACAAAAGATTTTTATGCACAAATTTCATTAAGAAAACAATTGTATTTGAGTTTACTTTGGATATGAATAAATTAATGAATAGAATGTGCATTATATATAGTAGTGTACATGTGACGAATATATAGAAGAAATAATTGTTTTTCTGAAATTTTGGTACTTTAGGCCTTATCTCCCCCTACTTTATTCCTTGTCGATCATGTCTAGTCTTGACCTTCTCTCGAGGACAAAGTCAGCATGTTTGCATTACATTTATACAATATTTATTTTCTTTAATTTTCTTTTATTTATTTCTTTATTTATTTTATGTTAAAATAATTATAAATCCACAATTTTATGCAAAAATTAAAGTTAATAGACGAATGGATTTATTGATATTTACATGTGTTTTATAAGGGATTTTAAGCTAAAATAAATGAATAAAGATGATGAAATACATATTCATCATCCCCCTCATGCTTTACCTTTGCTAGTGCCTTAGCAAACACTTATTTGAAGAATTAGTGACTAAAAGAAAAAGAATAAAGGAAAAATAAAGAATTAGAACAATATTGAGTATTATATTTATCTTAATAAAACCAAAGTATGGAGCTCGATCAGACCTTTGGATTATTAGTTTGAGCGGAACCTCAGTAAGAAACGAACTTGACACTCAACAACCTACTCAAGTCTACTCAATAGCCATGTCATAATAAATCAACTCATATGCAAACCCTTAAACTATGAATATTTCTTGTACAGTGTAAACGATATGTAGCTCTCTTCGGTTGAAGCGGTGAAAGTCATTCTTTTCTAACATTATGACTCTAATTCCCCAATACAATAAATCTTTCCTCAAGAAGTGGGGTATTCCCTTCTAAGTTCAAGTGCAACCAGCTCAAGAAGAGGAGGTGGAGAGAAGAATGGGCAGTAGCCACTGTAGATACCTATCCTAGGATGCTTCGCGAGTGTAGCCAAGTCATCCAACTGCAGGTTCACAAATATCTGACTTGGAAGCTCAAGATTGCATATTGGATATACATCTATATACATATTCTGACATGCATTTTATTTTCAATCAAGTCTATCCATTTTTTGGAGTTTTTAAATTTTCATTTTTTATACAAAGATGGAACATGTACATAAGGAGTTTTTCCTCTTGAGCCTGTAAATTATCCCTCTTTTGAAGCTTTATTACAACCCACAACTTTCCGCCATTAAACCTTGTCGCTATTGGACTAGGTTGGGGTACAATGACTACTAATGTGTGACTTACAATGTTTCCGTTGGCTTGTGACTCATGTCGGCAAATCCATCCTTCTACCACTTCAATTGAGTTGAGCAAAGGGTAAGTACAAGTGTGCAAGTCATGTCATCATCCACATTAACCATGAATGTTCTCCAAAGCATTCTACATAGGCTATCAAGACGACACTGAACTAAGTCTTGTGGTTCTCAAAGAATAAAGTCTAAAGACCCAAAGAATCTCGATTCCATTTTCTCTAAGGTTCCTCTGAAATTAAGTGGATTAAGGTCCAAGATCCATTCTTCGACTTTATTCCCGACTAGTTTAAGTGTCAATACCATTTTGAAAAATGCACATGAAAATGCAAGAAATATATACAAATCATTTTTGAAAGAAAGTAAGATAACAACCTTTTTGAAAATGTTTTCAAAGAATTTTGTAAATTTTTATGGTTTTTACACACACATTTTTTTAAGAATGAAAAGAGTTATTATATTGGATTTATTTACAAGAAATATATACACATATACAAACAAGGATTCTACAAATTTTATACAAGATTTTACAAGAAGATTTTATGTAAGAGTTTTAAATACACGTTTTATAAAAGAATTTTGTGTATAACAAAGAATTTTATTTACATGAGAATAAGTTATTATTATACATATGTGGATTTTACAAATATACATACATCCCATAATTTCTATCCCACGTTACACAATAATTTTAGAAAACATTACAAAACTTTTGAATTTTTTTTACAAAATCTTTTTCAAACATTTTTTTTCGAAGTATTTTACAAAGATTTTTTAAAATCTTTATACATATTTTCAAGCTATTTTACAAACATTATTACAAATTCTTTTACTGATAATTTTTACAAGAGGTTTTTACAAACATTTTGCTTTCAAAAATTTTCAAACATTTTGTAAACTTTACATAGTTTTGATACAGAAAATAATTTAAAAATATTTAATAAATAAAATATTTTTACAAATAATTTTTCAAATTGACAAAAAATTTTACAAAAGGTTTGACAAATAGTTTGACAAACTATTTTTTGTAAAAGTTTTTACAAAATATTTTACAAAACAGTTTTTATAACAATTTTACAAAAGATTTTTGCAAATCATTTTGAATTTATTTTTCAAAATATATTTAAATAATAATAATAAGCATTTTAATAATAAAAATACAATTTATGGCTAAAGTATATATATAATATATATGACACTCCCTTATACTTAGCTCGAACTTTGTCATCATAATGGCCACAAAGCTACAAAGGAAGCCATATCTCATTCCAAGTATAGAAAAGTGAAAAGGAATCCTATACAACAACAACAACTCAAAGAATAGAAGGAGAAAACAGAAGATGATCCCCCATACTTAGGATCAAATAATCCTAAGTATAGAAGACTGTATAACTGGTGAAAACTATGGAAAAGAATGAACAAACTCAATGACTCGACTCGCCCTCCCCAATACTTAGCGTAAAATATCTCTAAGCATATAAAAAGAATATCAAAAATTGAAGGACAAGTGAGAGATTAGAAAAAAGAAAAGAAAATAAAAACACAAAAAGAGATGATATGAACAACATCACTCCCCTTACATTTAGGGTAAAGGATCCCTAAGTATAAGCAACAACATGAGTGATGAAACATAACGAAAATAGAAAAACTCAAATCATTCACCGCCCCTTTACTTAGGATCGAGTACATCCTAAGTATAACACATACTTGGAAAAGAGGTGAACAATAAAATAGAATAAGAAAGAATAAAATGAAAGGATATATACAAGAGAAAATCAGTTCATGTATTGGACGCAAAAGATGTCAAAAACTCAATGTTTGATAAAACAAATATGGAATCAACCAAGGGCCGGAACGTATCATGATCTAGATATGGCTTCAACAATTGTCCATTCATAACAAATGATTGTGCATCAGATGACAACCTAGATATGACAATACTACCATTGTCACGCACAACTCTTACAATAAACGGTCTTGACCAATTGCTTTTTAATTTTTTTGGGAAATAGATTCAATCTAGCATCAAACAACCAAACTTTATGATCAGGGAGAAAGTCTTCCTTCTAATTTGTCTATCATTCCAATGCTTGACATTCTCCTTATACATGAGTGAGTTGTCGTATGCAAAATCTCAGAATTCTAGCAATCTGTTCATATCCAACTTCCTACTATGTCCTACATTTTCATAATCCAAATTGCCTACACAGAGTCCTTGATTCTATTCCACCTCATTATCCACCTGTTTGATATAGTTTTGGGGTCAACTTCGTCCTATACCCGTGCATCTATCCAGGGTCCAGTCCTGAGAATAGGTTGTCTTTGCTGCGCCTTTCTTTGCTTGCTTCGAGGTTGGCCTCCAACAAGGAAGGTCCTGTAGGAGGCGGTTTTTTGAAACTATTGAACTCCGCCCCTCATTCTTCTTGGTTATCCATATTTCTTGATTTTAACCTCTTTCGTCAGAACTCCTGGCAGAGGTCACTTCTTTCATACATGCGCTTGAATGAGAAAGAGTCGCCTCCCCTCGTCCGCGTCTGTGGTGAATAGGAAAAGGCTCCTTCTATCGTATCGGTTCCGGCTGCCCTTCGACTTCTTTTCTTTCATTTAGTCGACATGAAAATGGATCCCAGAACTCGCTCCTAGGTTTCAAAAGGTGCGTGCCGCACTCACGAGGGAAAAAAGCATAATGATTTGTGAATTAATTCAACTGGAAAGTGGCAAAACTTTCCATAAACCAATCTGTTGGGAGATATACCCAATGGAGACTTGTTTACTGTCTTATAAGCCCATAGAACTAAGTCAAGCATTTGGGACTGGTTCTTCCTATCTGTATGTACAAGTTTATGTAATATTATCTTTATCTCCCTATTTGAAATCTCAGTCAAGTCGTTAGTCTGTGGGTGGTAAAGAGACACGACTCTATGCTCAATGACGTATTCCTTCGCAAGCTTCTTGACTTCTCTATTAATGTAATGGCTTTCCCCATATGAAATGAGTATATTGGGGATCTCAAACCGTGTAATAATGTGGTCCTTGAAAAGGAATACATTGTAGTACGACTATCAGCAGCTCGGGTGGGGATAGCCTCCACCCAATGGCTAACATAATCCATGGCAAGCAGGATGTACTGAGATCAATAATTGATAGGAAATGGGCCCATGAAGTTTATTCCCCAAGAACCAAAAACATCTGAAATCTGGATATATCTTAGGGCATGGTATCTTTGGAACGAATGGTTCCTCCCATCTTCTGATAGTTAGTACAATCTCAAACATAATTTGTAGCATCCTTAAATTAAGTTGGCGACCATAGGTCGCTCTATAAAACCTTTGCTCTCGTGAACTTCCCTGAATGATGTCACCAAACTCTAATTTGTGACAATGCTCAAGTACATCGGTGTATTCCTCTTGAGGAATGCACCTCCTCCATATACAATCCACACCTTCAAGAAATATGTACAGATCCTCTCATTTGTAAAAATGCATCTCGAACATGAAGTTGTCTACCTTGTGCTTCAACCAATCTTGTGGAACTTTCTTGAAGATAAGACAGTTCACAATATTAGCATACCATGGGAGTGAGGCCACATACAAAATGGTCTTATCTAGAAAGGTATCTGATATGGGAAGAATTGACTCCTCAGTAGTCTCTGCATCTGTTATTCAAGAGAGATGATCTGCCACAACATTCTTTGCTCTAGGTTTATCTTGAAAATCTAAATCAAACTCCTAGATAAGAAGGATCCATCTGACAAGGCATGTTTTGGCATTCTTCTTTGCCTGTAAGTACTGTATAACAATGTGATCCATGTATACAATAACATGTGAACCAAGGAGGTAGGATCTGAACTTCTCTAATGAAAATAACACTGCTAACATCTACTTCTCTGCGACTATCTATCTATGATATGCCTCATCTAGAATATTGATAGCGTAGTGTATAGCAAACAATATTCCATCCCTTCTACACCCTAGAAAAACCCCAACTGTAAAATTTGACACGTCCGTCAGGATCTCAAAGGGAAGAGACCAATCAAGTGGTTGTAGGACAGTCAATGTATCTACATCCATCTAAACTCTAAAATACTTTGGTTCAAGTAGGTACTCAAACATTTTGAATACATCATTTTTTATAGAGCCACTATTCTGCATGGTGCAGTGAACCATGCCATTCATGATTATATCAGGAGCACATATGCATGCCAAAACATCTTCTTAGATTTTATAAGGATTATTTGAAAATTACGATCATCATCAACATGATACTTATAAAGCACACTCAATGAGAGATCAAGACTATAGAGACACAAAAACCCTAGGTTGTTGTCATATTATTCATTTAATTATAATTCCTCATAATTACAAAGAAACTTACACATTACAACCACATACGTTATGTATGCAACTGCAAGCACAATATCTTGATCATGAATCCAATCCATAATATTTTATTGGTTATTATTGAGTAGGTTTAATGGGGATTATCTGAAATAAGAAATTTGCATAAATAAATAAATATACACACACACATTTTAATTTTATTTAGGAATTTTTATATCAAAGTTCTCTTGCGTTGTCAATACTAAAAGTTTATTCCTATGATCACTTTCAATGGAAGAGATATACTTACCATTATATCTCAAGCAAGAACTAGGGTCTCCTTTCTTATCTTTATCACATCCCACTAATATGAGAACATGTAAATCGGATAAAAAAAACGGGAACACATTCTGCCTTGCAAGTCCAGCTTGCATTCTCAATTCGGTCTTTAAAACCCGGTCCCACCAGCCCTAAGGTGATGTTGACTCGTCGTTAATTGAACCAACCATCAATAGGATTTGAACCCATTACGCATAATCTAATATCACCCCAATAATATGAGGACATGATATTGGGGTCACTACGCATACGGCCTTACTCTTTCGAGAAACAAAGAACCCGATTCAAATGCATTTGTATGCAGGAGCTGTCACTTCGGATAGGCGTCTCCTACATACAATCCCTGGAGACAGATCCCTTTGCCTTGATGGGAGAACGTGGATGTCACCTATGTGATCCTCCATATCATGTTTAAATTCTAATTAATTATTATGAATCATATTCCCATAATTAATTCTTTCAAGGAAAATAACAACTCTATTTATAATAGAGTGTTTAAATTTTAGTTGGATCTAATTGATTTAATCATATTAAATCAATTATCAATGCAATCAATTAACCAACAAACTCGATTGTTACTTGAAGGACAATATTATCTCAAAAATACATTTTATTCAAAATTTAATAATTACAAAAATACATCATGATATCTTCAAACATTATCCCTTCCTTACACGATGTCATTTCCAGTACTGACGAGAGTTGGACAGACTGCTCAAAGAGCATCTTGCTACCCCAACGGTCCCCGACTAGATACCATATCTGCCTAAAGTCAGGATAATGGCAATTGATCACTTTGTACGTGAGATGATAGTCAGTCTTTCAACTGAAGTTATACCATATAATAATAAAAACATTTTTGATTAACATTATGAGGATATTTGCTAAACAAATCTCCAACCCTATTCAAGCATCAATGTTTGTTGAAAGGGTTGTAACCAGTTGTGATCTAGATCATATCTAATCAAATTTGGTTAAGGCAAATATCATTTAAGAAAATAATTATCATCAAATATTTCTCAAATATTTATCCATACTATTTAATTTCACTAATTGATTAAATGACAATCACAAGGTTCTTGATTAGGAATGTAATTTCCAGTAGGGACCCTCGCTACAGTTACATATCTCATCGAATTTGAATCCAAATCAAGCAAAATAAGTTCCCATAGTTTGGAAATTTTATTTACAATAGAAACCATTGATTTTCACTCATTTTTAGGTGTTTTAAGACCGTAATTACCTCTTTAATTATGAAAGATACATGTTCATTAAAATGATCATAACTTGTGCAATCTGACAAATCATGCAAACTCAAATCCCAAGGTTTCCTTATTTAATGGTGATCATTATCCAAGAGATAATCACATGTTTAAATACTTTTAAACTGGGTGAAAAATGCACTAAACATGGTTGCATGAATGAAATACGATGAAACAATACACGACAAAAAAATTCCCAAGTAATATTAGGTTTTTGGATCGTTTACAAAACTGCCTACCTATGGATCTAATACCACTGAAGGATATGGGAAAATCTTTAAGCGTACCACAAAAGTGTATGGATTGCATTGTATGTAATGAGGAGCGAATAGTCGTACTAGTTACTCGATGCAACATAATTTAAGAAATTTAAATGATGAAATGACATGATTCAAGAACACTTCTTCGATTGCTTCAATAAACCAAAAACAAGTATTAGGTTTATCACTTGAAGTGTGGCTGTGATCTAGTCTCTAAATGAAGAGACCTCCTATCTCAAGCCCGATCCAACAGAGAAACGCTTGCGAGCGTGTTGATGAGATGCGTGCTCCTCGCAATACATGTCGATGATCCAAGCGGCGAATCTCCTGATCTTGTCACACAAGATCTGACATCTTATTCACGAGCGAGGTGCACCGAAGGAGACAGAGATCCACGAGCAAACAATCTGTCAGCATAACGACGATGCTACAACGATGGCGACCCTCTAGTAGGGCATCAAGGTGGATGACCACAAGAGAGAGAGGGAGAGAGTCTTGGCATGTAGAGAATGAGAGAGAGAGAGAGAGCATATGTTGCATATCTGTTTGTAATTTGAAGAGCAAGGATTTCCTCTTCTTATATAGTAATGGGATCCATGGATCCCAATCCATGGACAACACAAAATCAATGGATGAGATTTATTTTTGTTTCTTTCAATGACCATGCTCTTGTTGTAAAAAACACAACAATAATTAATTTAATTTAAACCAAATATATTGAATAATAAAAATAAATTAATTTCAAATTAATTCAACTATCTTGAGGTAATTAGAAGGAGATAATCATCTACCAATCAAGAGGGGACAACCACACAATCCCGTTTGGACTTGAGGCCATTTAGCACCTTTGGTGGACGGTAAATTTTTTTCAATGAGATTATGTTATCTCATTCCACCATTATATCACAATAATAATTCTCAATTATCTTGAGAACATTGCAATCATGCCATTGGAAATTTGTGAATCACATTCACAACCCAAGATAAAATGTAAATTATATTTTCAATTAATTATCCAATGTGAATCCAATTCACATCAATAATTAATCAACAAATATAAATCACAATAGTACCTCTCTAATGTATTATAAATCGTATTTATGATATATATGATTAATATATATATATATATAATGCTATCACATTATTCATATCCATGATAATTAAATCACATTTAATCATCTTGGATCTAAATAATATTAATCACATACACTATTCAAATCTTTGATAATTAAATCACATTTAATTATCTTAGATAAATCTCCCTATAATATGAATTAAATTCATATTATTCATGATAATTAAATCACATTATCAATTTTTGCAATGCTCGGATACATTATCAACAATGAAATTATTCTTGAACTCTTTCAAGCTTAATGCGCTTTCTCCGCAGATACTTGGAGATAAGGACAGGATGATTGTATTGTTCCATGTATAGTGACTTGGATATTGAGATCAAATCTCAAATCCAGATCTTGCTGTTCTCTCAGAGATGTTTGATTAAATCAAGACCGCAAATCTAATCTTCTCATTGCATCTAAATCATGTTCATATCAATGTCCAACATTTGTCCAAGATCAGATCACTTCTCTATTGAGAGGAGTCACTAAAATCTAGACCCATTTCACCACTCCTTAGGAATGGAAGCATCGTGGTTATACAATCGTTTATGATCACATCACCCTTAGGTATTCCTAGTACCTGTACATCCTGCATACTGGAAGACCTACAGTAAACCCGAAGCTTTAGATCTGTTTAGACTATATCCTTCAGGATTTTATCATTAAGTTTCTCATTTGATCATTGGGAATTGGTATTAATCATATACTTTCCAAAATCATATATCATACCAAAGGTATTGATCATATACTTTCCAAAATAAAATATCAAACCTACAAATTCAGTAAAGCTTCTGAAGCAAGACAACCTTGCATGGAATTTGATTCTTCCCAATATCTCATGAGTGAGATCATGTCTTATGGTTAAGTAAATGAACCTGTATGATCCCTTTGAGAGATCGTATTACTCATATGTCCTTGTATGCACACCAACACACCAGCGTATAGACTCGTCTTAGGTTATTTACCTATTGGTTTTCCAAATGTACATACTCAGACATATAGTAACACATCTGTCTCTGATCAGAGGATGTGTGCCTATATCGTGACGTCATACGACATAGATCTTTGGTTATCTCGATCTCATTAAGTCAACTCTTTGACCTAAGTTATCTAACACCTCTAAATATATATTCCTATGCAGAGGACTTGCATCAAGAGGTTGTCTAGATATCAACATTTAGAGAAAGGACTGCCATCTCCTTCTCAGGCTGGAGATCCTCTCTTAACAATCATTTGACGGTTCTTGATGAGTCCTCAATCTAACTCTTTAGACATTCATCCAAGAACTGGCTTCTATGATTCAACAACTGAATCAACAACTATGTTCATTATAATGGCCATGTTACATTACCCTAATTGCACTAAGAGATCTATTATTTAAATTAGTTATTCTTCATTTCAGATCAGGGAATGTTATTTACAATAACATTTATTGCATAATGGCTCGTTGTGGGCACGCATGTCCAACTCAAAGACTGCAAGTTTGTTCATAAAGTGGCCAATCTGTACCAGCCACAATCTAATGGAATGGAGAAGGTTTCTAATAGAGAGGTGAAGAGCATTCTTCAGAAGTTGGTTTGTCCTGATAGGAAGAATTGGTCTTAGCTTGTGGACCAGGTTTTGTGGGCTTATAGGACGAACTACAAGACTCCACTTGGTACTTCACCATTTAGGATGATATATGGCAAGCCATGCCATTTACACACAGAATTAATTCACAAATCAGAATGGGCAATCAAGAATCAATTGGAGTTGTCACCTAGAGAAGCTTTGCCGTGACCTTAATCTAAACGAGTTAATAGAATTCTGAAATTTGGCATATGATAATAGTGTGATCTATAAGGATAAGGTGAAGAGATGACATGATAGATAGATAGATAAGGCATAAGACCTTTGTCCCTGGGAAGAAGGTGTGGTTGTTCAACTCCCTATTGAAGATGTTTCATGAAAATCTCAAATCAATAGATGGGTCCCTATATTGTCACAGATGTTCACAACAACGAATGTGTTGATATTGCAGAACTCGGAGATAACATGCAAACATTTTAATTAAACAAAGCAGCTGTTGAAGCATTATGTTGATTTTAAAGAGCAGTTAGTCCAAGTCGATGTCATCAACTTCATGCAGAGTAAGCACTTAGAAGACACATCAGATAACCCTACATGAAAAAAAACATTCAGACCCCACATGTACATATTCATCTTTATTCTTCACACATTCTCTTGTTCATTCTCCTTGTAGATTCTCCAAATCTCATCGGAACCCCGTCTCTTCTTCCATGCTTTGGATGTCCTAAGCCTAAGTATAGGGGGACCCGATGCCCACTATACATACCCTTCTCAGCCACTTGTTGAGTAAGGATTTTCGAGGACGGAAATTAATTGGTAAATTGATGGTGAAGGTCGTTGTGATCCCCGAAATCCCGCGTCAACAAAAGAATTATTTTTTTTAAATTTTTGCTACTTATTAACCTGTATAGCGGACATGGTCGAACTCAGGGAGGCTACAATTCCCGAGGGTTATTCAGTTAATCAGAAACTAATTAAAAGAAAACAGGAATCTCAAAGGACAACTATCCTTGGTTTTTGTGATTTTTTATCTTTTTATTTTTTTATTTTTTATTTCTGATTTTTTTATTTTCTGATTTTCAAATTTTTAATGACTTTGATTTTTGCAATTTTTTTTAATTTTCAAAAATAATGCGATGCAATATTCACAAGATTAAAAATACGCACACCAACTCTTTTTGCAATTTTTCAGTTTGTAAAAAATGCTCAGAAAAATTCAAAGAAAATATTTTTGGGTTTTAAAAGTTTTGAAATGTTTTTGAGATTTTTTGTGGAAATTTTAGATGTTTTTGTATTTTTCAAAAAATCAAACAGTGAGGAAACAAGAAAATGTGCACAGCCTGGAGTAATTTACAATTTAGAAATATTTTAAATGCCTAAAACTCCTGGCATTTATTTTTAAAACAAACTAGAAGAAAATATCTACAAACATGAACTGAAATAACAATTTTTGGATTTTTGTATAATTTTTTATGATTTTTAGAATATTTTTGATATTTTTCAATTTTTTTGGGTTTTTAAAGAATTAAGGCGTGAAAATTGGTCAGAAATTAAAAGACAATGAAATACAACTACTCTATTTTTTTAGAATTTTTGGAACAATATTCGAATTTTTATGAATTTTGGAATTTCAGGAAGACAAAATAACATTGTTTTTGATTTTTTAATAATACCAAATGATCACAAAATGCAATGAAAATTTTATGCTAGGAAGAATAGCACATCAGGTGTATAGCACAATTTTCTCAAAATTTTTGGATTAATAAAACATTTATTTCAATGCGAGGATCATGCAAATTATTGTTCTGCAGTTCAGGGGTCAAAATGTAAATAAGCACAAGTTTTTGACCTGAAATTAATAAAAAAAATTCAGAGTGAATCTCGTAAATTACCCATAATCATGTGATCTGATTAGAAGGAGGGGATGTCTCTGTAATATCTGAAACTTTCAAGGGCTGAAGATGAAATTTTCCCACATATCATGTGCAAGTCATGTGCTTCAGGCTCTAGCAGGGGCGTAGTTATAATTTTCAGAAACTCTGAGACTAGGTTGCAATTCTTCCAGTAAATAATTTCAAAAATAAGTCCCCAATCCTAGGGCTTCTTCATTTCTTGCAAAAGGGCAAACCAAAGGGGACAGAGGGGGATTCGGCCGCCGCCTCCCTCACTTCTTCCTCGTCGAGACGGTCGGCGGCGCCGCCACTCGTCGGTGGTTGGCGGGCGATCTTCACGGCGGAGCTCGCGCGGTGGAGGCGCGGCCCGCACGGTGATGGGAGTGCGGTTGGGGGCGGCGCAGTTCGCGCGATTGGCGTGCCTGCGGAGGTCGGCGTGGCGGGTTCTAGAGGGGCGCGCAGCCGCGCTGTGGAGGAGCTGCGGCGGCGCGGCCGCGCGCACGTGTGGCTTCAAAGGCGGAGGATGCGCGGGCGGTCGCCGGTCTGGACGCGCGTTAGAGGACGCGGCCGGGACGCTGAAGGCCGCACGGCAAGATGGCAGATGGGCGCCGTACTGATAGGAGGGGCGAACTCGCGCGGTGGTGGCATCGGTGTGGCGTCGTGCCGCCTGCGGCGGGGGCTGTGGCGGCGCTTCAGAGGCAGACTTGGGCGGCGCCGGCGTTGGAGGATGGCCAGGAGGAGGTGTTGGCGTGGGAACGCCGATGGCGGTGGGTGGCGGGGGTTGGCGACCCCGCTGCCTGCTGCGACTTTTTTTCTGTTTTTTTTGTTTTTTTATTTTTTTTCTTTATGTAAAAATAGTAGAAATGAAAAGAATTTTTTTAAATTTTTTTTGTAAACAATGACTAAAGAAATCAGAGAAACTTTTTTTTTATTATTTTTTTTGTAAATCCGAAAATAAAGAAAGAAAGAAATAGGAAATGAAATTTTTTTCTTTTATTTAATATTCCTGTAAAACAGAAGTTAGAGAGAATAGAAAATGAGTTTTTGTATTTATCTACAAATCTGGACGTGGATGGAGATTCGACGAAAGTGGAGGATTCGAATCCGATCTCCGGCCACCGTACGCGGCCGGAGTTGAGAGATCGTGGGAGATAGAAAACGAAGGCGTAGAGATCGAGAAAGTGAGATGAAAAATCGAGTCGGTGGTGGAATAAAAATCGTGGTGAATTTTTTTAAGATCTAGAAGAACAAAATGACGATGGGAAAAAAATGCGAAGACTTAACTACGATTAAACTAAGATATAATGCGAAGAAAAATTTGGATCTCACCTTAGGAGTGGAAAATGGACCGTGATCGCCTCGACAAGGCCGACTCGCTGTCACCGGACGGCTTGGAGGCTAGGCAACTTCCTCGACGAAATTTCTCTCGGAGATCAGGCTCCTCTCTCTAAAGATTGATCAAGTTGGAATGAGGGAGATGGAGCCATATAAATAGAAAAGAGAGACATTTGAATTTTTGAATTTTTGGATAAGAAGATAAGAGAGATGAATTTTTGGATTTTTTTGGTGGAAGAGATAACATGAGAGATAAAATAGAAAGATAAAATTATTTACAAAATTATCTTTTTTTTGAATTTTCGTCACTTTATTTATTTGAATTAAAAAAATATTATTTTTTTATTTTTTTATGATGGTTAGTTAAAAATAGCAACTATAAACATGTACTATACACATATATGACATTATATACAAGGATAAATGGGAAAATTAGCCTCTTTTTTTAAGAATTTTATTATTTGTTTATTTTTATTTTTATTTTAAGTAATTAGTAAAAAATATTTACAAATATATATACAAATACAATATGCACAAAATACAAGGGAAAATTGCACAAACCACCCTAGAAAACCAACTTTTCAACCGTAACTCCAAAAATTATGAAATCACGGCCATTTTGAAGATAATTTAATTTAGAATTCAATGGAAATGAAATTGGTTCAATTTGATATAATATGGAGCCGGAATTGATTTTTCAATTAGTGCTTAGTGGCTTTTTTTTCAAGTGTGGCTACTTTTATTCTGTACATGATTTAATTGTGCAATCATTTTTATTAATTAGGACCCATTTTTATTTACAACTTTGATTTTGAATGTTATTTGATTTGGGGTCAATTAAGGTACAAATAAATTAGTGCTAGTTTTATACAGATATACACAAAATAAGCGAGAAATACATTTTTTTTGGATTTTCTGGTTGAGGACCCTATCTCCCCCTACTTTATTCCTGGTCGATCAGGTCAAGTCTTGACCTTCTCTCGGGGTTCGGGTCATCCAGTATACAGTCTTCCTTCTTTTTTTTCTTTCTTTATTTTTCCTTTATTTATTTATTTATTTATTTATTTTAGGTTAAAATTAGTAAGAAATGTACAATATTTACACACAAATGCAAGTTAGTAAAAATATGGAGTTAGCGTTATATGCAGGTGTTTTATAAGGGATTTTAAGCTAAAATAAATGAATAAAGATGACGAATCACAGATTCATCATCCCCCTATGCTTTACCTTTGCTAGTCCCTTAGCAAACACTTATTTGAAAGAATAAGTGAAGAAGAAAAAGAAAGGGAAAATAAAGAAAGTAGGACAATATTGAGTATTAAACTTATCTTCATAAAATTGTAGTTTGGAGCTCTGTCGGACCTTTGGATTATTTGTGTGTCGGAACTTCTGTGAGACTTAGAATTTTAAAACCAACAGCCTTCAAGTTCTACACATCATTGTCACAGTTTTGGCCCAGAAGTCATCTTAGATCGATCCTCTTCCCAAAGCGTACCCTATGAACATTGAACAATCGACTCTTGTGTGTGAAAAATTTTAGCTCTTCCCATCCAGAATGCCGGACTACCATGCAAATCTCCTCTCCAATAACTCATCCTCGGGGAGTCAGGTATTTCCTTCTAAGGTCTGTCGTGTTGTGTTCACAATCGAATTGGGGGAGAAGTTAGAAGAATGAGAAAAGAACTGGAGGGTGGTTTAGTGTAGTCACCTCTCCTTGTGAAGCTGGCCAGTGTAGCCGAGTCTCCACCAAGATCTGCAGGTTTTCTTGAAGCTTGGATCTTTTTGGTCAGATATTTATTTAGTAGTAGCTTCTTTGTATTTGGAGTTTTGGTGGTTCTGCTTGGATCTTGTTGTGCCCCTACGGATATAGAATCTTTTTTTTCCGTACATGTTTTGGGGTCTTAGAAAAAATTGTGCCCAGCCCTCCATCCCTTTTCCGAAGCTTTATTTCAACCCGTACTCCGGTCTTTAGATTTCCACGCTACCATAAAAGAAACTCATATAGTCTTCCAACATCCCGTCTGAGTTGAGCTAAGTGCATAGTGCGGGAGTACAAATTAATTCGCTATTCCAGAGTTGTACACAGAATGAAGAGACCAGGTTAGACACTAAGAGTCAAATGCTGCACATTGTCATGTAGAACTCAAAGAATTAAGTCAAAGACCTGAAGCTTCTAAAATCCTATTTCTCGGTGAAGTTCCTCTGAGAATTAGGTGGATTAAGGTCCAACTAAGCTCCATTCTTCAATTTTATTCCAGACATAGTTTAAATATCAATACTATCCTGAAAAATGCACATGCAAATGCAGAATATGAACAATGCAGAGAGTTTTTTTTGGAAAAGAATGATGCACAAGCGAAAAGAGCCATTTTTTGTAAAACAATTTTCTAATTTTGAACTTTTTATGGATTTTTTTGAATTATGCAAATTTTTATAATTTTTGGTTTTGTAGTTTTTTTTCTAAAAGAGAAAGGGTTAGTAATATATACAAGTATATACAAGAGATTTTCGTTTTTTTTGTTTTTGTTTGTTTTTTTGTTTTTGTTTTTGTTTTTTTTGTTTTTATTTTTTTTGTTTTTGTTTTTGTTTTTTTTTTCTCTCTCTCTCTTCCTTTTTTGTTGTTTTTTTTATTTTTTTGTTTTGTTGTTTTTTTTGTGTTTTTTTGTTTTTGTTTTTGTTTTTGTTTTGTTTTTTTTGTTTTTTTTGTTTTTGTTTTGTTTTTTTACGTGGATTTTACAAAATATACACATAACCCCCAAATAAATGTATTTAAAAGTGCGAGTTATGTCTAAAGTATATATACAATATATACGACACCCCCCTATACTTAGCTCGAACTATGTCCTCATAGTGATCAGAGAGCGACAAAGGAAGACATAACTCGTGCTAAGCAAAGAAAGGTGAATAGACTCCTATGCTACAACGACTCAAAGAAAAGATAAAATAAAGAGAAGTTGGTGATCCCCCTATACTTAGGATCAAGTAATCCTAAGTATAGTGGAATGTACAAAGGGGAAAACCGATGAAGAGAATGTACAGACTCACAAAGACATGATATGAACAATATCACCCCCCTATACTTAGGGTAGAGTATCCCTAAGTATAGGCAACAACAACAAGGGTGATAAACAGGACGAATATGAACAACACAAATCCTTCACCCCCCCCTTACTTAGGATAAAGCACATCCTAAGTATAGCATATATACACACACAGAAAAGGGGTGAATGATAAAACGGGAGAAGACAGAGTGAAACGAAAGGATTTACAAGGGAGTGGATGTACAAAGGTTAAGAAGTTCGAAAACGAACCTTCTTGCGGGACCGCTGAGGTATGGATTTGACAAGGTGTAGGTCGATATTGCGATTATCATTAGATATGAATTGAGTAGGATCGACCAAAATTATATCCTCAGCGGTTTCAGATTGTGCAGGCCTAAATCGATTATTGGAAGTAGTGTGGTCATGTCCTGCCTGGGAAGTCTTGCAAACCTCAAAGTAAAATGGCTCGTAATCATTATCAGAAAAAGTAGGATCAATTTCAGCTTGGCGAGCCTCTACTGGATCATCATCTTTATCAAAAGGCCCAAATTCCTTTATAAAAGCAATCAAATCAAATTTGGCCTGATCGGTCTCATCTGAATCAAGGTGAATAGGAACGGACTCATCAGTGAAAGTAGTCGAATCATGTACTTCCTGTCTAGTCTCAGGGTCTGCCTTCCGCTCTAGAGTGTCTATCATGTAAATCCCGCGGATGTCATCAATGCATCGCCACATACCAGAAGAGGGAACTCCAAGGTCTATGCTTTCCGAGTCCTCCTCCTTGAAGAGGAATTCTTGGGTCTCAGTATCATCCATCATATAGCAAAAATCTCTGGTATTATCATCATGATCAAAGTCCTTGGGGTTGTCTAACACGGGTAGGCTCTCATGGGATGCGGGTTTCTAGATGGTAGTGGGTGTAGTGATTAACACATCGCTCCCTACATCAGAACGAAAGCGAATCTCTCCTGAACCATAGTCAATAACGGCTCCCACAGAGGTAAGGAAAGGTCGTCCCAGGATGATTGGAGGGTGCTCCACAGGGGTGGAGGTATCCATGGGCATTATAACAAAATCCGAAGTAAAATCCATGCCCTGAATGATAATGACAGCATTTTCTAAAATACCCTTCGGCCTCTTGATAGATCCATCAGCAAATTGAACTATCATCCTGGTTTTCTTGAGAGGCCCAAGATGAAGAGACTGTACCATAGAGAAGGGTATTATGTTAATTGACAAACCGCCGTCAAGGAGAGCATTATCACAAGAATAGTCAGATATGGAGCAACTCACAAGAGGTGTGGCCGTGTTCCCTTTCTTAAAATATGGACGGTGAGAGATGGCGTAGGCAGTGGCCATGGTCAAGATGTGATGCTCAGATCTTCTCCTTCTCTTTCTCTTCTTGTGCTGAGGAGTAGATTAATCTGTCATGGCCTGTTGAAGTGGGGCAATGATCTCATGAAGGGTGGCCACCACTTCGGGTTTAGTCAACATTTTTTTGAATTTTTGGACCTCATCCATACAAGGGAGGAGGTCGGAATCAACATTTACATGAGGATTGCCAAGAGCAGTCTGTACAGTGGCATCCTCGGGATCTAGGTTGGGACATGGCTGTGTGCGTAAATGATCGGGCATTTGGGTTCTTTTCTCACAAAATGAATCAATAATATGTCTCCCAGAATCTTTTTGTATTTTCAAAATTTTCTCATTTTTTTGTGTTTTGGATGATTTCAAGCTCTCATGATTATCCTCGAGTGAATCAATATCCTCAAATATTGGAGCAGTGTTCTGTCTCTCATTTATGTTAATAAAATTGGAAATCTTCGAATTCATATGCTCCACCATTTGATTCAATGTGTTAAGTGTGGAAATCATGAAAGGTGACTCCAAAATCCCAGGATCGGGTGGGTTGAATGAGGGTGGGTGAAAATCAAAGTCCTCCGTCTCCTGAAATAATGGGTTAGGCAGATATGCACAGACATCAGGAGGAAGATCCTCCTGGAAAAGGGAAGGTGGATCGTCTGGAGAGTACAAGGTATCTGCGAAGATCGGATTAGAATAACTCCAGTCGACCATCTTCGAAACAAAGGATGGGAGAGCACGAGGGTCAAGCCAAAAGATATGGAGAAAAAGGCGCAAATGCACAGAAAAGATCTGGTATGCACACAAACAATCAAACACAATACAAACCCCCAATTCACCAACTCAACGCAATGTGAAGACCGTGAAGGTTCGGTCTCTTAATCTTGTATGTTTTAGAGTTAGGTGATAATCACAAAGTTGTACAAACACTTAGGCTGAATTATAGGATTTCGGCACTAACCTTAGTGTGTACACGAGCAAGTTAAAACAAATTCAATGAGGGGGTTACTCTCCCCAAAACAATGATTTTTCCTTGTAGTTTTTTAGGGTCGAGTTTTCTTTAGCAGTCCCAAATTTTAGGCAGTTGTCACTTGGTTAAGATATTTTCAAAGAATCGCCTACCGAGTGTCCAATTTCCTTTTTAACTTATGTGAATGAAAACAAGGGAGGAGATTGGAAATGCCAATGCGCGATTAAAAACGATGATGCATGCAGGGGTTAGAGATGCGTACCTTGTCGCCAGCACTCTACATGCAAGTGATCCACGCAGAATTTAAATACAAAAAATAAACTAACCTATATGCAAATGCAAGTAAACCGTCCTAGATGATAACTTCTATTAACGGGCAAGAACAAGTTAATTTGACTAAGTCCAAATTACGTTCTACTCTATAGGCACAGAAATTCTTGTTTAGGGTGTTTGGACGTAATTAATTACCTGGCTCAAGCAAATTAATTAAAGAAATCAATAGGTGGCTTTCGAAATCTGCGGAAAACAAAGAAAATAAAGGCGATGAAAACAAAACCGATGAGGTCCCCCAAGTGTACCGGCACTTGGCGAAACAGACCCCGCAACAAATGAATGTCCATTTACAAGAGTTCAAATGCTAGAAACTAAAGACTCTCTCTTTCTCTCTTTTTTTTCTTTCTCTCTTTTTTTTCGGCTCTTTCAATTTTCTTCTCCTCTTCTCACGCTATCCTGCGGCTTGGTGAAGAATCAAGCCGCCTCCACGTCGCTTGGGTGCTTCGGCTCTCCTAGGATCGCCTCCTTCGCTCCGCGGGCCCTCGCAAGAAAAAGAAAAGAGAATGTGTAAGAAACACAATTTTCAAATATGAGAAAATGATGAAATGAATGCAATGGATATGAATAATGGAATAATGTGGCAAATTATACACAGATATTTACAACCAAGAATAGCATGTCAAAAGAGAAACCTAACTACCCTCGCCGTGCCTCCCCGGCAACGGCGCCATTTTGTTGAGTCAGATTTTTCGAGGACGGAAATTAATTGGTAAATTGATGGGTAGGCCTCTGACCCTGCTGTGAACCCAACTGGCCTTGCCCTGACGGACGGGGCTGGTTTCGCTCACGGTCGAACCAGATACCATTCACCTCCTGAATGACAGGTGGAGGTGGAGACTGCTGCTAAGGAATGTAGGCCACTTCTTGTTGGTACGGAACTATCTGATGTGCATGCTGCTGAGCTTGATCAGGTGTCTGCACGTAGTAGACATGCTGGACTGTAGATGGTCCTCTGCTATTTTGCTGAGTGGAAGGAATCTGCTCCCTAATAGAGGGGTCTACTGCTGCATTCGTATTGTGGACTGCACTGATTGTACTCACAAGAAGTTCCAAATGCTTTGTTATCTCATCCAGCTTATCCAGGTTCTTCGTCCTCTGCTCGATCACATGAAGCTTATCGAGCTCCTTGGATCGCTTCTCAATAATGTCTACTTTGGATAGGTGGTCTCCAATGATAGCCAAGTCTGTGCTATCCACCTTATCCACTTATTGTATTGACGTCATTTTGACATCTTTGTGGGGTACTGCAGGGGCAGTGACAGGGTGTTTCTGAAAAGCATGTGAAGAAGAAAGAGCTGCTGAACTTTCTGCCATCTCCTCAAAAATTTGATAAAGGACATCTTCGTCCTTGTTAAAGTGGCTTCCCCCACATGCGACATCTACCAGCTTCTGATTCTCAATGCTTAAACCCCCAAAGAAATTTTGTACAAGACTGGTCTTTGGAATATCATGATGGGGGCATTTCTCCGTCAGATCTTTGAAACGTTCCCACGCCTCGTGAATAGGCTCTTGGGGCATCTGGGAGAAATTAGCAATCAGTGATCGCATTTGATTGAGTCGTCCAAGTGGATAATACTTGTTCAGAAATGCAGATCTCAACTCTTCCCAAGTGGTGACAACCTTCCCCAAGTGATTTAACCAGTACAAGGCTTTTCCCATCATGCTGAATGGAAAGGCGGTCATCTGCACTACCTCTAATGGGATGTTTGGGTAGTGTACGGTTCCACAAATGCGATCGAACTGCTGGAGCTGTATATAAGGTTCTTCATTAATATTTCCATGGAATATTGGGAGAAGAGGTAAAATAGTTGGCTTAAGCTCAAAATGCCCATGAACCGCAGGGATTTGTATCCACGAATTTGTCTGTCCTGCCCCTGGATTATAAGCATCTTGGAGTGTAGGCTTAGGCTCTACATGAGGTTCTTCTCCATTCCCACCTCCAGGGTTTCTGTTATCCCCCCTCTCATGTCTTCTCTTTCTTGTCTTATCTCGAGAATCATCTCTCTCAATGTGGCTTGGAACTTAACCTACTCTGTTAACTGTGCTTGAATTGATTGAATGGAGGCTAACATGGTACTGTTGATCTCGCTTTGTTCCGACATTGCTCCCTTTCCCTTTGGTGGCATTAAGTATTCGGCTTCTGACTCTGAAAATGTATATGCCACTCGATTAGTGCTTAGAATTGATGGAGTCTTAGATATTAATTCAAGATTAAAGCCAATCTCAAATAGTGGATTTATGGATGTTGTGAATTGTGAAGTGGGGAAAGAGGAATATTCGTGAAGTGAGTCTCCCCGAATAGAAGGTGAACGGCTCGGAGCGTAGAATGAGTTCGCGAAGTTCGAACGAGAAATACTCCGGGCCGACATCTTCGAAATCAATAGGCATGATGCGAGAGCACGAATGTCAATGCAAGAGTGAAAGTGAATGAAGGCGCAAATTGCGCAGAAGGATCTTTAGAACTAACAAGCAAACACAATACAAACCCCCAGTTCACCAACTCAACTCAATGTGAAGACCGTGAAGGTTCGGTCAATTATCTTGTTGATTTTAGAGTTTGGTGATAATCACAAAGTTGTACAAACACTTAGGCTGAATTATGGGATTTGGGCACTAACCTTAGTGTGTACGCGAGCAAGTTAAAACGAATACAATGAGGGGGTTACTCTCCCCAAAACAATGATTTTTCCTTGTATTTTTTTAGGGTCGAGTTTTCTTTAGCAGTCCCAAATTTTAGGCAGTTGTCACTTGGTTAAGATATTTTCAAAGAATTGCCTACCGAGTGTCCAATTTCCTTTTTAACTTATGTGAGTGAAAACAAGGGAGGAGATCAGAAATGCCAATGCACGATTAAAAACGATGATGCATGCAGGGGTTAGAGATGCGTACCTTGTCGCCAGCACTCTACATGCAAGTGATCCGCGCAGAATTTAAATAGAGAAAATAAACTAACCTATATGCAAATGCAAGTAAACCGTCCTAGATGATAACTTCTATTAACGGGCAAGAACAAGTTAATTTGACTAAGTCCAAATTACGATCTACTCTATAGTTACAGAAATTCTTGTTTAGGGTGTTTGGACCTAATTAATTACCTGGCTCAAGCAAATTAATTAAAGAAATCAATAGGTGGCTTTCGAAATCCGCGGAAAACAAAGAAAATAAAGGCGATGAAAAAAAAACCGATGAGGTCCCCCAAGTGCACCGGCACTTGGCGAAACAGACCCCGCAACAAATGAATGTCCGTTTACAAGAGTTCAAATGCTAAAAAATAAAATCTCTCTCTCTCTTTCTCTCTCTCTCTCTCTCTCTCTCTCTTTCGGCTCTTTCAATTTTCTTCTCCTCTTCTCACGCTATCCTGCGGCTTGGTGAAGAATCAAGCCGCCTCCACGTCGCTTGGGTGCTTCGGCTCTCCTAGGATCGCCTCCTTCGCTCTGCGGGCCCTCGCAAGAAAAAGAAAAGAGAATGTGTAAGAAACACAATTTTCAAATATGAGAAAATGATGAAATGAATGCAATGGATATGAACAATGGAATAATGTGGCAAATTATACACAGATATTTACAACCAAGAATAGCAGGTCAAAAGAGAAACCTAACTACCCTTGCCGTGCCTCCCCGACAACGGCGCCATTTTGTTGAGTCAGATTTTTCGAGGACAGAAATTAATTGGTAAATTGATGGTGAAGGTCGTTGTGATCCCCGAAATCCCGCGTCAACAAAAGATTTATTTTTTTAAAAAAATTTTTGCTACTAATTAACCTGTATAGCGGACAGGGTCGAACTCAGGGAGGCTACAATTCCCGAGGGTTATTCAGTTAATCAGAAACTAATTAAAAGAAAACAGGAATCTCAAAGGACAACTATCCTTGGTTTTTGTGATTTTTTATCTTTTTATTTTTTTATTATTTATTTCTGATTTTTTTATTTTCTGATTTTCAAATTTTTAGTGATTTTGATTTTTGCAATTTTTTTTAATTTTCAAAAATAATGCGATGCAATATTCACAAGATTAAAAATACGCACACCAACTCTTTTTGCAATTTTTCAGTTAGTCAAAAATGCTCAGAAAATTCAAAGAAAATATTTTTGGGTTTTAAAAGTTTTGAAATGTTTTTGAGAATTTTTGTGGAAATTTCAGATGTTTTGTATTTTTTAAAAATCAAACAGTGAGGAAACAAGAAAATGTGCACAACCTGGAGTAATTTACAATTTAGAAATCTTTTAAATACCTAAAACTCCTGGCAACTATTTTTAAAACAAATTAGAAGAAAATAACTACAAACAGGAACTGAAATCACAATTTTTGGATTTTTGTATAATTTTTTATGATTTTTAGAAGATTTTTGATATTTTTCAATTGTTTTGGGTTTTTTAAAGAATTAAGGCGTGAAAGTTGGTCAGAAATTAAAAGACAATGAAATACAACTACTCTATTTTTTTAGAATTGTTGGAACAATATTCGAATTTTTATGAATTTTGGAATTTCAGGAAGACAAAATAACACTGTTTTTGATTTTTTAATAATACCAAATGATCACAAAATGCAATGAAAATTTTATGCTAGGAAGAATAGCACATCAGGAGTATAGCACAATTTTCTCAAAATTTTTGGACTAATAAAACATTTATTTCAATGCGAGAATCATGCAAATTATTGTTCTGCAGTTCAGGGGTCAAAATGTAAATAAGCACAAGTTTTTGACCTGAAATTAATAAAAAATTAATTTCAGAGTGAATCTCGCAAATTACCCATAATCATGTGATCTGATTTGAAGGCGGGATGTCTCTGTAATATTTGAAACTTTCAAGGGCTGAAGATGAAATTTTCCCACATATCATGTGCAAGTCATGTGCTTCAGGCTCTAGCAGGGGCGTAGTAGTAATTTTCAGAAACTCTGAGACTAGGTTGCAATTCTTCCAGTAAACAATTCAAAAAAAAGCCCCCAATCCTAGGGATTCTTCGTTTCTTGCAAAAGGGCAAACCAAAGGGGACAGAGGGGGATTCGGCCGCCGCCTCCCTCACTTCTTCCTCGTCGAGACGGTCGGCGGTGCCGCCACTCGCCGGTGGTTGGCGGGCGATCTTCACGGCGGAGCTCACGCGGTGGAGGCGCGACCCACACGACGATGGGAGTGCGGTTGGGGGTGGCGCAGTTCGTGCGATTGGCGCGCCTGCGGAGGTCGGCGTGGCGGGTTCTAGAGGGGCGCGCAGCCCGCTGTGGAGGAGCTGCGGCGGTGCGGCCGCGCGTACGTGTGGCTTCGAAGGCGGAGGATGCGCGGGCAGTCGCCGGTCTGGACGCGCGCTAGAGGACGCGGCCGGGACGCTGAAGGCCGCGCGGCAAGATGACAGATGGGCGTCGTACTGATCGGAGGGGCGAACTCGCGCGGTGGTGGCGTCGGTGTGGCGTCGTGCCGCCTGCGGTGGGGGCTGTGGCGGCGCTTCAGAGGCAGACTTGGGCAGCGCCGGCGTTGGAGGATGGCCAGGAGGAGGTGTTGGCGCGAGAACGCCGATGGCGGTGGGCGGCAGGGGTTGGCGACCTCGCTGCCTGCTGCGACTTTTTTTTCCTGTGTTTTTTTGTTTTTTTATTTTTTTTCTTTATGTAAAAACAGTAGAAATGAAAAGATTTTTTTAAAATTTTTTTTGTAAACAGTGACTAAAGAAATCAGAGAAACTTTTTTTATTATTTTTTTTGTAAATCCGAAAATAAAGAAAGAAAGAAATAGGAAATGAAATTTTTTTCTTTTTTTTAATATTCCTGCAAAACAGAAGTTAGAGAGAATAGAAAATGAGTTTTTTATTTATCTACAAATCGGGACGTGGATGGAGATTCGACGAAAGTGGAGGATTCGAATCCGATCTCCGGCCATCGTACGCGGCCGGAGTTGAGAGATCGTGGGAGATAGAAAACGAAGGCGTAGAGATCGAGAAAGTGAGATGAAAAATCGAGTCGGTGGTGGAATAAAAATCGTGATGGATTTTTTTTAAGATCTAGAAGAACAAAATGACGATGGGAAAAAATGCGAAGACTTAACTGCGATTAAACTAAGATAAAATGCGAAGAAAAATTTGGATCTCACCTTAGGAGTTGAAAATGGACCGTGATCGCCTTGACAAGGCCGACTCGCTGTCACCGGACGGCTTGGAGGCTAGGAAACTTCCTCGACGAAATTTCTCTCGAAGATCGGGCTCGTCTCTCTAAAGATTGATCAAGTTGGAATGAGGGAGATGGAGCCATATAAATAGAAAAGAGAGACATTTGAATTTTTGAATTTTTGGATAAGAAGATAAGAGAGATGAATTTTTGGATTTTTTGGTGGAAGAGATAACATGAGAGATAAAATAGAAAGATAAAATTATTTACAAAATTATCTATTTTTTTGTATTTTCGTCGCTTTATTTATTTGAATTAAAAAATATTATTTTTTTTTATTTTTTTATGATGGTTAGTTAAAAATAGCAACTATATACATGTACTATACACATATATGACATTATATACAAGGATAAATGGGAAAATTAGCCTCTTTTTTTTAAGAATTTTATTATTTGTTTATTTTTATTTTTATTTTAAGTAATTAGTAAAAAATATTTACAAATATATATACAAATACAATATGCACAAAATACAAGGGAAAATTGCATAAACCACCCTAGAAAACCAACTTTTCAACCGTAACTCCAAAAATTATGAAATCACAGCCATTTTGAAGATAATTTAATTTAGAATTCAATGGAAATGAAATTGGTTCAATTTGATATTATATGGAGCCGGAATTGATTTTTCAATTAGTTCTTAGTGGCTTTTTTTTCAAGTGTGGCTACTTTTATTCTGTACATGATTTAATAGTGCAATCATTTTTATTAATTAGGACCCATTTTTATTTACAACTTTGATTTTGAATGTTATTTGATTTGGGGTCAATTAAGTTACAAATAAATTAGTGTTAGTTTTATACAGATATACACAAAATAAGTGAGAAACACATTTTTTTTGGATTTTCTGGTTGAGGACCCTATCTCCCCCTACTTTATTCCTGGTCGATCAGGTCAAGTCTTGACCTTCTCTCGGGGTTCGGGTCATCCTGTATACAGTCTTCCTTCTTTTTTTTCTGTCTTTATTTTTCCTTTATTTATTTATTTATTTATTTTAGGTTAAAATTAGTAAGAAATGTACAATATTTACACACAAATGCAAGTTAGTAAAAATATGGAGTTAGCATTATATGTAGGTGTTTTATAAGGGATTTTAAGCTAAAATAAATGAATAAAGATGACGAATCGCAGATTCATCATCACTTCCCCTCGTCCGCTCCTTTTTCGCTCTCCTTCTATACCTATTCTGTCCTTAGCCTAAGTATAGGGGGGCGTGCTGACATCGAACTTTCTTTTTCACTCTCTTACACTTAGAACAAGTTATGGCTTTGTTGAACTTTTTGTGCTCTGAGGACATAGAACTCGCTAAGTATAGGGGTGTATATACTATGTATATATTTTATCCTTAGATCGTACTTTAACGTAAGTCTATGTATTATTTACGGATGGGTAAATAACTTGTAAAATCTAAAAAAATAAAAAGAAATAATAAAAAAACAAAACAAAAACAAAACAAAAAATGTTGCACTCCATGGTCTTGCATTTCATTCACCACCGCATTCATCAACATGTCATCCATCCTTGCATTCATAGTTGGATATATCCCTATCACTCACACTTTCACACATGACTTGTGAAGTCCAAGGACACTTGGTTTTTGAGATTTCGAGAATTATAGTTAACCAACCTTAGTCATGAGGGTCTATTACTTAATTATTCACACTTCTCTAATTCGAAAGTTTTGTGTGCTATATTGCACACTTAGTCTCACCCTTTATGAATATGATCATCCCCTCACTCGCATGACTGTAATCATAATCAATTGAGTTGGGATTTAACTTGAGGAACTGGGATGAGGGATTTGAGTTTGGATCCGATTTTATGATGATCGAGGATGTGATAATATATGAAAGCTTCATGAAACCGAAGTATCAACACTTTCAACCAGTATGAGAATAAGGTTCTTGTACTAATTTCTTGATATAAAACTATGTGCTAGGGTGTGATGAAACTAAATAAATTGTTAATTAGTGTGCACAAACTTGGTAAAAGAAATGGAGCTAGCCAACCATCAATAAAATAAATTTCGAGAGAAGTTCTCTCATTCAAATACAAAGAAAAGCTCTCTCATTACAAATACAAATTTAAAGGGATTCCACCAAAGGCGATTGCTCCCAATCTTTTCAAAGTGTCTACTTTAACCAAAGTTATTAGGACCATGAGTCGGGCTAGCACCCAAAAAGTGCTTTGCAACTTATAATGATACAAGTCTGGGTGTTAAAGGTACTATAGGTACTTAAAAAAGACACATCATGTGGTCCTCCTAGGAAAACATGTGCATACGACTCCGAACTCTCTTGACGGATGCACTGGTCAACAACCTAAAATACATGTGTTGACTTTATAAGGAACTCAATTTGATCCTTGATCTAATGAGAGGGAGAGAAGAAATTATACAATTGTATGCCCTCCATCAATTGACCTTCCATCTATACTTTTGAGTCCACCAACTAAAGAGACAGTGAATTGTATACAAGAACTGATTTATTTCCTATGTGTTGACTTTTTCCTAATTTTGCCTCCTTCTATTTCTTTTTCAAATTTCTTATTATTTTTCTATTTCCTGAATAAATTGATTGGACCACGTGGTGCTCTCTAAAGCCGTTATGCAACCCATCTCTTTATGAGCCACCGATGAATATGTGATTCAACATTCTAAAAGTGTTCAATTAAGATCAATTACCCAAAATTAATATACATTTAATCATCTAATTGGCATAATTGTCATTCATGTACGTGTAAATAATATTTACTTTTTATCAAGCATCATGTCATAAAATTAGGAGCAAAAAATGCAAGTGTAATTTGACCTAAAAAGCAGTTAACTTCACTGATTTTTAATTAATTCATGCTAATTCCAATTGATATAAAACCAACTTCATTGTGTACATATCACTGACCATAATTAGTGAAAAATCTTAAAAATACTAACCCTAATTTCTGAAAAGACATATGTAAGATAATCTCATACCCTAATTTCTGAAAAGACATACGAAAATGTTGATATATCTCTCTTATAGGGTCCAAATGCACTCTACTCACTTTATGTACATTCAAATATCTGCAAAGAAAGATAAAATTCAAAAGAATCATAGTCCATTTGTGAAAATTTATTTTTGGGACCTAACTGCGCATTGAGCATTTTTACTGATTTCGACTCATCATTGGATGTGCATATTTCATTCATTTTAATTATTTTCTTTTTCATTTCTTTAATTCATTCATGGTTTTAAGAAAATACATAAAAAAATCCAAAAAATCCAAAAGGCAATAAAAATGACATGTTCTCACTTGAACTTATTCTCATAATCCACTTGTACATAATTAACCTCCCTATTTTTTTGACAGATATAAAACTCATGAAAATCCCAAAAAAATACATTTGAGTTCATTGCATCATTTCATAGCATGTTTGATTTTTGAATGTATTTATTTATCTATAAAAAATCAAATAAAAAATCAAAACCAAAAATTGATATTTTATATACATAGAATATAAAAAAAGTTGCATATCTTGCATTCACATATCATTTGCAACTGACTCCTTCATGAATATTGTAGATCACAATTAGATGTACATTGTTCATTTTGATAATTTTTCCGTCCAGGTCCATTTTCTATTTTTAATTGGTTTATTTCTCAATAGATGGTCAATGGTCAATACACCACGGGGCATCACGTCACTAGACCACTTGGTCCCGGTCCCCCATTTCATCTCTCCTTGTCCCAAGCACGTGAGACATTCCCACCTAATTCTCTCTCTCTCCACGTTCTAGGAACCTGATACCTGACAACGCCATCACATGCCAGGAACGTGATCCTCTTCCTCCTTCCTTTGATTCCAACCGCTTTGCACAACCATCACGTGGTGCCACCTTATTCCCTTTCCCCCTCTGATCTTGATCCAAATCCTAACAAGACTTATCTCAATCTTAAGGATGTCGACTTCATCATTTTTACACTTCGTACCGCTCCTCCGGCCATTAACCTTCATCCCTAACATTTAGGAACTTTATTGCATCCCTGAAGATCATGCAACCTCAACCAAAACCCTCAACGAACCTTATCCATTCCTTTCCTCAACGATCGAGGCCCCTCCTCATCATATTCCCCTTATACCCTCTTTGTACCCTATAAAACTCCGTTACCGATCTCTGGTCCACTATTTATCATTTCCTACAAAAAGGAGCTCCAGATTCGACGGTGACCGTGTTGAACATATTCCTTTTGCGATGAGATCTGAGGCCTCGCAACCTTGTTGCAGCCAACCCAGAGCCGCTGCTTTCGCTCCACTCTCCCATCGTCGAGCCAAGATCGAAGTGCTCCTCCACTCCAAGTTCTTCACTCTCGGGTAACCATCTTCCTCATCCTCTTTATTTCCATTCTCTTCCTTCTTCATTTCCTTCCCCGTTCCATCTCGTTGTCATATCACATCTCTACCATTGTTTCTTCCATCTCCGATCATCATTATCCAACATCACTTTCCATGCTCCGCAACATTGACTTCCATCTTCCACAACCTGGCATCGGGGCCACTAAGTAGTGGAGATCCTCCACCTCACAGCTGCACAACCTTGACCTTCACTGATAGCTTCTTTCATCTTCGACTCGAGGAACCATCTTCATCAACGCCTCTTTGGAACCTCAGGAGTCATCGCCATGGATCACCTCCGTTGCCATTCTGTAAAAATCCTTGCATTTACATGCATATTTTGTTCTGTAAAATTCATTTTGTGATTTGCATTAGCTAATTTTTAATAGGTATAAAACTACACATTTTAGGGTTTAGGATCTTTATGAGATAGATCAGATATTGATATATATCAGATAATTTCATTCCTTGAAAATAAGTATATCTTATATTTATTATAAATAATTATTTAGATATAATTTATTTACATTCTTGAATTTATTAAATATTTTTTTTGCATCTGAAAATTTCAAAAAATAAGAGTGCACTCATTTCAGGGTTTTTTACATCTTGGCTAAGTTTCATATTTTTTGAACATTGTTTGATTGATATTTGCATTTTAGTCCATAAAATTGGGATCTTTTGCATTGGCATCCATAAATTGCATAAACAAATAACAAAAAAATCAACATCGAAAACCACATACTAAATTTGATTGACTTAAATCTAGGTTCTTCCTTTGCCTCCTGGAGTCGACCCTTAGACTTGATCAGGTTAAATAAACATAAAAACCATCTTTGATTTAATTAAATTTATTGATTCTAATTTCCTAATTACATTACGACATATTTATTTTAGCGCATTAATTTCCATTAATAAGTGAAGGAATTTTACGAACTCATCAATCGTGTGCCCTTTTTTGGGCCGTCTTATCCGACCTCCTAGCCTCCATCCTTACCACCCCTATCCACTTCGCTCCGAACCCTTGGATCTAGTTCCCCAAATGTGATTTTCATTATTCCTCCCCGCCTTCACCTCACCCGTTGGATGCATCCAATGGCTCCACCTCCTCCATGTATCCATCTTGTTCCCCCACCATATGATCAATCCACCCGCCTCATCTTGGCTGCCCCTCATCCTACGCCAACCATCTTTGGATCAGAACATCTAATCTGATCCATCCCACTCACTTGCTCCTTCACCACGATCGTTGGATCGTGAGATCCAATGGCCTCGGGACCATTTTCTAGCTTTGATCAAACCCTCTCTCATATGTTCCCCTTATTACCCTCAACTTCTCTCGCATTTTCTCCAGCCATTACGACCATCCTCTCTGCTCATTAAATCTTGCCCTCCTCTCCCTCTCATCCCATGTCACTACCAACCCTCAATGCTCATGAATCTTGATCGAAATACGTCCGTACAAATGTTACAATCACACCCATTCCAGCTTTATAACGAGCGCCTTCCATCCCTTTAATATTTGACCTTCAACCTCCTATCACCTCGTCCACCTTTCCACAGGCCAAGGCCCAACGGCCACCACCTCCCTATGATAGAGGGAGGTCGGATCTGGCCTCGTGACAATGACCCAAGTCCAGGTGTAGACCCTTGGCCCATTGGGTTCCAACTGGGTACGTTATGTGAAGACCCCAAGCTCCCCCTAGCTCAGACCATGCCCCCTCCTCAGCCTCTACTTCGTCTCCTATTAGGTACTCTTTCTTCCCTCTTTTTTTCCGATTTTTTCTATTTTCTCACCGCACATACTTCATACCACCATCGATTCACCAGCTCTCCACCTTTACTTCTCCACTAGAAACTTCACCGACAGGCCCATTCGCCATGTCCTTCCACCACAACCTTAATCACCTCTAGGCCGTCTCCTCCATCGAAGGAGGAGGAGGACACACCACATGTGTCATCTTCTTCATCACGCAAGCTCGCCACCCATCGCTCCATGATTCAACTATCTTCCCATCTATCCCATGCATGTCAAAGTGTCATTGGTAGGAGCTTCTCTACTTGCTCCGTTCTAGAACTCTACGCCAGCGAGGATGCATTACTGATCACCTCAGCATGCTCTTCGACTTCCTCTTCCTTCCAGCATCTTTACAAACCCCTCCATGAACTTCCCCGACCTTCCCCACGAGAGTTGGATGGAGGAGGAGCTCCAGGGGGCTCACCGGAGCCCCACCTTCGTCGTTGCGCAGGAGGAAGATGTTGGATGAGTCGAAAACTATAGGTACCGTCCGATCTCACTAATCAGACGATCCTCATCGTGCGTCGGCCTCGGACAAACACTTGGAGCTTTGGTGGAGCCAAGGTAAGGACAAAGCATCTGAACACCATACGTGTCTCGAACCGGCAACCGACCCTCGCCACCTTTCGAGCCTAACCCACATGTGTGCCATGCATGCGCGGGCTGGGCATTTTGCATCCATGCCGCACATCCTTTAAATAATTGTAAAATGGTCCTTCCTAGGCATGCACACCTCACGTACATGCTTGGGAATTTTATGAGGGGGGCCAACCAGTTTTTCATTATTATATTTATGCTCCTCCAAAGGACTTAAATGAATGTTTTAGCCATTTTATATTCATATTTTTATTACAGTTATGCCCTTGTACTCTTTTAGTCATAACTTGACCATACGAACTCCAAATCATGTGGTTTCAATTTCATTATGTTGCTAATTTGATTCTCTTTCTAATTACATAATTATTTAATTGATTTGTCACATAATTTGATATGCTAAATTCTTATTATTAATTATGTCATTTACTTCTCATTTTAATGCCATTATTATATCTATGAAATATATTTGTGCTTCAATTGATAATGAAATTGGAACTATTTTTATTTCTCATTAGTATGATTATTTTAAAGGGATAACTGCATGCATATTCATTCTATTAGCATGCGACATATTGTGTAGTATATTGCGTAATTTTAATGCTAAAAACACCAAACCAAAATTGCATATTTCTCTACATGCATCGCATAGTATTTCATTATACACTGCATTACATTTATTTATTCATTCAATTAAAAAATTAAAAAGGCATGATATGTGTTCTGATACATTGTATTGTGCTGCACCATGTGCCACTTCCCTAAACCCTAAACCCTAAACCCTAAACCCTAATCATTAATTTCGGTTAATTGACTAGGAGGCTTGTGTCCCTGTTTTTGACCTTGGTATGCTTGCAAAGTAAAAATTCATTGTGTGCTATAATAAAAATGACTTATTAAAGTGGAAATTTTGCAGTTTATCAGATGGCACCATTGCCGGGGACACAACTCATTTTCATTTATTTATTGGACTTTATTGTATTATTGTGAGCTGATTATTTTCAAAAATTTAGGTCTTAATTTTGTGTTTATTTTTGTATTTTTAATCAAATTTCTTGATGTATTTCTGACGGTTTTCTTTTATGGCTGGACCTGTGGAGATGGAGGATGCTCGATCAACATGGAAGCATGGTGTTGGGTGCTCTCAAATGCGAGGAGCCATAGAAGAAAATATGAGGAAATCAATAAGTTTTAATTATCATTTGTGCATTTCATTTTTGTATAAATTTGTAATAATTGCATTTTCAATGGTCCTAGTTCGAGGACTCGCGCGTGTACTTGGACTTGGACATTTGCATTTGGTGTGCGGAACCTTTTTCACCCCTCTCTGGGTGGGGCTTCACTTGAGTGGTCGAACTTAGGGCCAGATACATGGCTCTCTGAGCTTCTATTATTCCATATAGTATGTGCTTGTTCTTAGGTTAGGACACACAAATAAGGATCGAGGAGAATTCACTTCTTCTACTTGATTCTTGAAACACACATAAACATCAATCAATTTAGCAAATATTAAATGGAAATTCTTCCCATTAATAGTATCATGTTGAGTGTGTAATTTCCTCAAATTGCATGCATATAGTGTTAAAATTTCAACACATTCTTACACATGCATGAAGAATGTTGGAGGCACCGTATGTTTCTCTCTCGAACATGGGTCCTGGCTTTCATGAATGCATAGATTTTTCTCAATCTTCATCTTGATTTATCACTTAGGATATTATGTAAATTGACTATGGCCGTTAGTCGATGAATGCTTGATATGTGCTTACCTTAGTACAATGATAACCTAACACATAAAATGGGACTGTTAATGCAAGTCGACAAAAATAAAATGAATAAAATGAACCTTGGATTATGGTAGAGAAATACCCACATTGTATGTAGATTGTGATTAAATGTCCATAGGTGAGGACATATCCCTTGGATAGTGCCTAAAACCTATCTTTAAGCCAAGCATAATGGACTTGAAATTTGGATCACCAATTAAAACATACAAGATAAATTCAGCTGAACCTTTACAACCCTCATGTGTAATGTTGGTGAAAATATGGGTATCATTGCTTACTTGGTCGAGCCTGAATATATTTTCACCCAACCCTCCCTTATTTCTAGTTGTCCCACTCCATCTCTGCAGATTCATTCATTTTTGTAAATCCACTCCCCTTCCAAGCCTAACTAATACCCATGTTCCCTATCTTTAAATGTTCATCCTGATACTTAGGCTACTCTTCATCCTAAGTATAATCGAAACCATGTGCATTCTCTGATATTCAACTCTGTCCCTCATAATCATTGCTTATCTCTCTACTTAGACTCTTCTTAGCCATAGTATAAGGGGGGATCTGAGCCCCTATCAACTTCTCTTCAATCATTTGATTCCTTACTAAAATTATCCCGTTGACATAGGTTATTCTTAACCTAAGGATAGGGGGTTTCCCGAGTCAGTTCTAGTGTGCTTCCCTATATTTTGGCATGCGCTATGGCTTCATATCATTTTGTGCTATGAGGACATAGAAAAGTCAAGTATATGGGGGTACACTATATATATTTCATATATACTTTAGACATAGCTCATTTTTAATTTTTTTTTTATTTTTTTTAAAATATTGGGGCTAGGGTATATTATTTTGTGAACTGATTTTCGTAAAAATGATTATAAAAGCCTTGAAAATTTTTTCTTAAATGTGTGACACTATTTTGAAAAATATGTGACAATGGTTTGAAAAATGGGATTTGATCATTTTGAGAATTATTTGAAAATGTTTTTCTATATATTATGTGACATGGTTTAGAATTTTTATTCAAAATTCTATCAAAAAATAAGGGATTAAATGAGACTAATCCGTGTTCTTCTAACCTTATTCGGAAATTCAAGAAAATATGAAAAATTTAAAACTTTTCTTTAGCAAAGATTCTAACTACTAAGCTTAAAATGAGTAACTACTTCTTAGTGAGGGAACTACGGTCTCCCTTAGTTGAGTGGGTGGATAAAATACAATGCGAATGGCACCATCTTGACGTAATACAGGTAGTTGTCTAACAGTCCGAACTTACACTTATACTGAATGGAAGTAGATGCAACTATTCATATGATCTTGGGTAATTCATTATTTCTCTAAAGAAACCAACAAAATTCCATAAAAATTGCAAAATTCAAAAATCACAAAAATCACTAACTTTGATGTTGGGACTTTTTTGCTAATTTATTCTTTGAGTTCATAAGAATAGATTCTAATTATTTTTATTAGAAATAGGGTTTTAAAATTATATAAGATACATAATAAAAATAAGGGAGAAATCATTAATAATTTAAAAATAGCATAACAATTTTACATTTATTATTTATTTATTATTTATAATATGTATATTATGTTCCGTCCGACCAGAGGAAGATAGCAGTAATGGCATACTTCCCTGCTTTTTTGAGCGACCGTATGGAGTCAAAGGAGAAGGTTTCCACTCGACATTTGAGGATTTAAGGACACTTGATTTTTGAGTTCTTGAGAGTCTGAGTTAACCATCCTTAGTCATAAGGGTTGAAGACTTAATAATCCACATTTTCTTAGTTTGTAAGAACTATATTGCACTCGTAATATCCACCTTCTAAGAATTTTATCAACATGTCACTTTCACAACTGCATGAATGACGAGATGAGTTGAGATTTCACTTGAGGGATTGTAACTGGAGATTGAGTCTATATACGATCTATTGATGCTCAAGGATGGGAAAAATTCTATGACGGCTTCATGAAACGCGAGTGTTAGCAAACACTAGCTAGTATATGAACAAGTTGTCTTTTAATATTGACCTATGTGCCATGGTATGATGCAACTAAATAATTGTTGATCAGTGTGCACCAACTTAGTAAAAGCAATGGAGCTTTCCTACTAAAAGAAAAGAAAAGAAATGTGAATGAAAAATACAAAGTCAAATTCAAAGATCTTCAATCAAGCCGAGTGCTCCTAACCATTTCAAAGTGCCCACATCGACCAAAGCTAATTAGGATTAATGAGTTAGGCTAGTACCTCAAAAATTGCTCTTCATTATAAGTGATACATGTCTGGGTGTAAGTATGTTAGATACTAAAAGAAGACACTCTGCGGTGTACTCTCAAGAAATCAAGTACATATGAATCAATAACTCTTGACGGAAACACTGGTCAAAAACCAAAAATATATGCGTTTAGTAATAAGGCACACAAGAGGACGTTTGTTACAATGTACGGGAGAGAAGAAAATACACAAACCCATGCCCTCCATCATCTGACCTTCCATCTACATCTTCAAGTTTGACAAACTAAGGAAAAGGTGGATTGGACGCTAGAACTGACTTCTTCCCTAGTGTTGAGGATTAGATCTAGAGGAGAGTCTCTTGGATTGAGACCTTAGGTGACATCTCAACTTGATTCTTATGATTACAGTACACTAAATATCATATCCTTATATTATTATGTACAAACATAGAATATGATAATTAAAGAAGTTGGATTCTCTTCGACTATAGCATGGTTGAACCCATAATTTTAGGATAACTCAAATTAACAGTTCTTGATGAATTGAGCTTTGAAAATTCACATGCACTATTAGGGATTAATCCGACTCCTTCATTCTTAAGCTGTTTGAGGACGAGCATAGTTTAAGTATAGGAGGGTGATGAATATCTGATTTATCATCACGATACTCATTAATTATCCTCTGAGCATGATCAATTCAGTAAAATACATCAATAAGTCTCTTTAATTAGCAATTAACCCTCTTTATGTAAATATCCCTAATTAATGTATAGAAATTAACATTTTGTTTTCTTTATTTTTCTAATTTTTTCCTACTAAAATCTCAAAAGAATAGATTAGTTATCGTAGGTATTAATTTTGGTTATAAAAATAAATTAAAAAGATAAAAAATGCAAAAGAATTAAAATGCAGTGTTTTTGTCTATTAAAAATACTCTCCGAATATTTGAGTTGCTTATTTAATCTCTTTTGATCTTTTCTCCAACATGAAGATTTTAGATCTCCTTGAGATATAAAACATTCATGTTTTAACTTTTTCATAATTTTGCCTCCTTCTATTTCTTTTCAAATCTCTTCTTTTTTTCTGAATAAATTGATTGGTCCAGGTAGCGCTCTCTGATGTTGCCACGCGACCCGGTTTTTTATGTGCCATGTGCCCTCTTCTGGGTTATGTAATCCAACCTCCCAACCTCCATCCTATCCATCATTCTCCACTTTTCTCCACACCTTTAGATCCAATACACTCGATGGAATCCTCACCTTTCCTCCCTACTTTCACCTCACCCGTTGGATGGCTTCACATTCAATGACTTTGCCTCCTCCATGCATCCATTTCTTTCCCCCACCCTAGGATCAACCCCCTGTCTCATCTTAGCTGCCCCTCATCCCGTGCCAACTGTCATTGGATCACATTATCTGATCTGATCTAATCAACTCACTCGCGCCCTCACCAAGACCGTTGGATCGTGAGATCCAACAGCCTCCGACCCATCTTCAACCTCCAGCCAAACTCTCTCTCGCACATTCACCTCATTACCCTCAACTTCTCTCTTATTTTCTCCAGCTATCATAGCCATCCTCTCCACTCATCAAAACCTTTCCCTTGTCACCCTCTCATCCCACATCTTCACCAGCCCTTAATACCCACAAATCTTGCTCCAACTACATTCACAAAGCTGTTACAAGCACACCCCTTCCACCTAACCTCTGTCCATCTATCACCTCGCCCACCATTCTACAGGCAAGGCCCAACAACCTTCACCTCCCCATGATAGAGAGGGGTTGGATCTGGCCTTACAACCACTACTTGAGCCACGGTGTCGGCCCTTGGTCCCACCGATCAAGTGATGCTCCCTCCATGGACGTTGAGCACAGTGCTCCAGCCATGCTCATCATACAAAGACCCCAAGCTCCCCCAAGCTCAGCCCAGGCCCCGTCCTTTGCTGCTAATTCATCTCCGATACCTTTTTCTCATATTTTCTTCTATTTTTATCATCGCACATACTTGATCCCACTATCGATTCACCAGCTCTACAGACTCACTTCTCCACCAACACCTTCGCCGACCGACCCATTCACCATCTCCTTTCACCAAAACCTCCATCACATCTACTAGAGGCGGAGGACACACCACGAGTGTCATCTTCTTCATCCCACAAGCCTGCCACCCATCGCTCCACACTTCATATATCTTCCCATATAACCCTTGTAGGTTAAAGCATAATTAGTAATCTTCGCTCCTTGCTCCATTCTAGACACTCAACATTCGTAAGGCTGTGTTGCTACGTTGCCTCAATTGGCTACGTTACTTCCTCTTCCTTCCAGCATCGGACCCATACTGGAGCTTCGGTGGAGCCAAAGCGAGGATGAAGCATCATGACACGACACATGTCATGAACCTGCAAATGACCCTCGCCGCCTCTCGAGCCTAGCTTGCATGAGAGCCATGCATGTCTGGATTGGGCATTTTGCGTCCATGCCCTACATTTTTTTCATTATTTGCAAAATGGTCCTTCTCAGGCGCGTGTGTCTCACGTACATGTTTGGGAAATTTATGAAGAGACCCGATCAATTTTTCATTATTATATCTATTCCCCTCTAAAAGACTTTAATGCAACTTTTAGCCATTTATCTTCATATTTTTATTGCAATCATGTCCTTGCACTCTTTTAGTCATAACTTGAGCATATGAACTCCAAATCTGGTGATTTCAATTTCATTGGTTGTTAATTTGATTCTCTTTCAAATGACATCATCTAATTGATTTAACACCTTATTCGATATGCTAAATTATATGTATTAATTGTGTCCTAAATTCTCATTTTAATGCCATTATTGGAGCTGTAAATATCTTTACGCTCCACTTAATATTGAAATTGGAACCATTTTACTGCTCACTAATCTAATTATTTTAAAGGGATAATTGCTTGTACTTTCATTCTATTATCATGCTTCATATTGTATAGTTTATTGCATCATTTTAATTGCTAAAAACACCAAATTAAAATTGCATATTTCTCCACTTGCATTACATAACATTTCATTATACAATGCATTACATTTAATTCAATATTCAATTAAAAAATAAAAATGAGGTGATATTTGTTCATTTATACCTTGCATTGTGCTGCATCATGTGCCACTTATAAAGTGTTTACAAAACTATAAAAAATTGTGTGTTTTCTTCTCATGCACTTCATGCATTTTCATTCCACCATTATCTGTGCAAGATTCTTTTATGCATATTATTTATCTTATTTTTGTGTATGCATTCTGTTTACATTGAAAAGAACTAAATCAATGAATTTATCACTCATTTCTAATCATTAATTTTTGATTAATTGATGAGGAGGCTCGTATCCATGTGTTCGACCTTGGTATTCTTATCAAGTAAAAATTCATCGCCACATATTCATGCATGTTGTCGATTCTGCATATTTTCAAAATCACTTCCTGTGGACGAGAAAAACATCTTACTATAGAGGCCATTTTGCATTATCACTAGGTATGCATATTTGATAGACCGACATTGGTGGCCTAGCCAAGATCCATATACCGGCACGTTGGTGTCCATATGATGTTGTATGAGATGTATGATTTCTCAAAGTAATCATGCATGTTCATAGTTGATGAACCGAGAGGCAGAGCTCACTCCCGAGATATTTTGGTGTCAAAATAAATGCCATGCATGGTCATCTTGTTTATAACCTAAGACACGAATTTGAAATATAAATATATGCTTTTGGAAAGTATATGTATTTCCAACTAATTATTAAATGAGAAAATCATCTATATATATATATATATCGAATAAGATAGTTAAACTAGGGTTTGAAATTCGGATTTATCATGTCTTCTAATGTGAAGGATGGATGAATATTTGGAATACTCAAGCTTACTTTTGTTGTTGTAATGGATCATCTACCATGACACTTGCATACTGAAGAAGTGATGAAACATGATGGATTTTAATGGCTCCATTTAACTAGATGATTTGAGGTTTTAATTGGATTAAGTCACAATTCATTTGAACCAATTTCCAATTCCAATTCCAATTTCGATATCTAAATGTTGGAAATAGAAATGATCATGGAAACGGAAAATGGTATGGACTATTATTAGAAATGGTCAAGGAGGTTGATTTCAGATCACCGAAATTTTGTCCAGCTCTTGGAGAGTGTGATGTATTTTGTCGAGCTCACTAAAAGTGTAAAGTGTTACAACTTGAGCTTAACATTCATAGGTGATGGATTTTTGCAAAAATAATATGAACCCTGAAATTGGATAGTTATTCATATTTCAAGTCACTATACATGGATAGTATGATCTCCTCGACATCATCTCCAAGAATATGTATTCCTACCTCACGAGTCCTAATTGGGCGTAAATATGATTCACAAGCATAACTCAATAATTAAAGTGAATAGTGATTCACGATAATTAATATTTGTATGGATGTGATTTATATAAATATTTATGTAAATATTATTTACATAAAATTTCCAAGGCATGAGATTTTGGGAATTTGATTCACATTAATTTTGTAGACGCAAATTGGATTTATATTTGATTTTGGAATCATAGATATGATTCATAGGCTTTAAAGATTAACACCATAATTCCACCAATTTTTATATTATTATTAATAATTGAATTAATTAATTAAAAGTTGCAACAACAACTTCTAAATTATAGAAGCTGGTGGGCATGTATATGATAAACCTCAGTTTCATCATACTAAAATCCTTACAATACACTTGCTTAAAAACTTGTCAATAAAAACCATATTAAATAATGTATATATCTCGGTTTTAAAATAAATTAAAAATGCAAAAAAGTTTACATAACAAAAATTACAGTGTTTTTATCCCCTAAAAACACTCCCAAAAATATTTCTCCCTTTATTTGACTTGTTTTGCGTTTTTGGTCGACGTAAAACTTGTAGATCTCCTCGAGATGTACAACTTTCATGTTTGGGTTTTTTTCTAAATTTGTACTTCTATTTATTTTTATTTTTCTTTTATTTTTACTTTTGAATAAATCTCATTGGGCCACATGGCTCCTTTTGGTTGGGCCATGCGACCCGCTTCCCCTCACGCCACCAGCCTCCATTCCAGGCCGATCGATCATCTTGGGCACCTTCATCTCATTCGTTCGTCTCCTTTTCATCCTCCGCCATTCGATCTACCCTCCAGATCTCATCTGGAGCACCCGCTCCCACCCACTTCATGACCATTAGATAATTAGATCCAACAGCTACGATCGCCTCCCTCACAACCCTTCAATGTGACCTGATCGATTAGATCAGGGCCGCTCCATTGCACCCAAATCCCAACTGTTGGATCGGGTCTGATCAAGCCACCATCTCCTACCTCCAGCACCCCTCTATCTCCCACGTCCACCACGAACACTATGTGCCCCCTTCCCATCTTCTCCTCCTTCTCAACACCACCCTAGACCCACTAGCCATGCCAGGTCCAAGCCCTAACCTCTGTCATCCTCGTGGGCCACCTGGCTCTACACACACCCTCTATCTTCGTTCCATATCTCAATCGCCAACTTCGACTTCCACCACCTGCACCATACTCATTCAAATAAGCCTTCTCTGCCCTCATTTTCCGTCGTCCACCTTTATGTGGGCCAAGGCCTAATGTCTCTTCCCTCTCCAGTGACAACAAATGGGGGAATCGATGATGCAAAGGTGACCATCGAGCTTTGATGATGACCCTTGTCCATGGTAGGCCATGTTCCAACCCTAACATTGCCGGCGAGCTACTCTCCATGGCGGAGGGTGTCCAGCGAAGACCGGAGCACCTGTAGGTGCTCAACCGAAGTCATCGCCTTCTGCCTTGATCTCTAGGTAAGCCTTCTCTCTTTTCCTTCTTGTTTCTCCAATTTAATTAGATGCACACATACACACACAAACACTTTCACCTTCAATTCATCACCATACAAGCTTCACATTACCTTACTGATCCTCGCGCCACTCCTAGCTCAACTCCTCCTCTTATCCATCACCGAACCACATCCACACCACCTCCTATGCAGTTCACCGGAGATGGAGCTCCGATTCCCCAAGCCCTTGCTTGCATGGAACCCCATTTTGCTTTCTTTGCACCACACATGCATGCTTCAGCTATGAATTGACATTTGCAGGTACCCCTTTCTTCAATGACCGGAGCTGCATTTCCTGCTCCGTTCAAGAGCAGGTCTTCCGATGAGCTTCCATTGTTGGACCATTTCAAAAGGTTTTGCACCACCTTCACTCTACCATCTCCATCACTAAGGTTCTAGGATTGTTCCTCGACCTTCAGGACACATGCAAGGAGGAGGCAGAGCTTTTAGCCCATCACCGGAGCACAACCAACACCGTCGCAATAGGCGACAACGAAGAAGAAACCAACTTACAGATGCCGTCCGATCCTCATGATCAGACGACCCAAAGGAAGCCACATGTCCTCCTCGAGCCACTGCCCGAGCCTTCCGAGCCAAGCACCGAGCCCGAGCCTCCATCCGAGACTAGACCTTGCATGCTCTAGTCACGTGGGGGCTGGGTAATTTGCAGCGATGCCTTGCCTCCTTCTCCATATTGCATACAGATCCCTCCAAGAATGCGAAACACATGTGCGCCTGGGGTTATTTGAAAATTAGCCCCCCCCCCAAATTTTAATAATAGCAATATAGCCCTACGCGCATGGGAGAATTACAGGAAAGGACTCGCGGTTAATTTTAATTACATTTATGCCCTTTCGAGGACCTATCTGTAGTTATTTTCTAATTATTTTGATGTTTTATTTACATTTATGCCCCTGGACTATTTTTTGAATATCTTAAGCATATGATCTCCATTTAAGTTGATTACACTTTTATTTTGATGTGTGCTTCATTATCTATCCAATGGCATTAATCATTTCCAATTTTGACACTTTAATAAAGATGCTAAATTTTAGTTATATAGTTTCATGTGTTTCATAATTCTAATGCCATTTATTAGTTTATCAAATAAATTTGCTTCATGGATTGATATTGAAATTGATCACACATGTACTGGTCCATAAATTTATTTATGTAGGGAATATTTGCATATTTCTACACTTGCATCATATTGCATTATAAAAACCAATAAAAACATTTCATGTTCATGCACAATTTTCATTTACATCAAATTTCTTTGTACGATGGCCTATTAGTTATTAATTAATCACTTGATCTGAGTATTAAGAGTCTGAATAACAACTTAAGAGGCTTGTGTTCCTGAGTTCGACCTCGGTACACTTACCAAGTAAAACAAATTCTTCACCTATTCGAAAGGGTGGTCTTTGATGTTCTTCTATTTTCACCTTCTGTGCTACTGCTAAGATGGCTTTATTAGAGAGGCGAAAACGAGGTTCATCAGTATACTAAGTCCAACTTTGTTATCGAGTTCTAATTAATATTAGGACTCTAAAGTCATTGCTTATTTTATTTTAATTATTTAATATTGATTGGAGATAATAAGGATATGATATATATTGCATCAGGACTTGGTTTTAGCCCTTAATTTAAAATCCAAGGGCTACGAAGTCACATGTTAGAAATGTGTTTTAAGTATAAAAGGAGGGAAAGGCCTTCTCTTTTTTACACAACACAATAACTAAAGAGCAAGTACTTCTCTAAATTTCGTGCCATCTTTAAGAGAGAGAGAGAGAGAGTCTATGACTCTCACAAGTCTCTTCTTTTTTCCCTAGTCGATGTTCGGGGCTATGGGAAGCAACACAGCTCATCTCCATGCCCTAGAGAGAGAAGTCTACAAATCGATCTTCAATTTGAGAGGTTTCCAACAAACCCTAAGATTTTCCTCTCTATGTACGTAGAATTAACATTTAAAATATTCTTTGTATGCAAGAAATTTGGATTATTAAAAAATAGCTTAATTAATTTGTCAATTAAAATGAACGATCAAATTTATATTTTACTTTGGCAAGCCTAATGTCGAACATAGGGATGCAATTTTCTCTTTAGATTGATTAATAGGCGATCTAAAACCAATGTTTTGAAAACGCATTTTTTAATTTTTTTACGCAAGTAAAATTAACTTGTAAATTTGGGCAACTTTAAGGGTTAAAATACAATTTTCGATCAAACAATATCCAAATATTAAATTATTGATGTGTAATGTTTTTGGAATTTTGTTATGCAAAATGTTTTTTATAATTTAATGATGCATGCATGATGATTTTTCATAAATTAATTTGAATAAATAGAAGATCAATTTATTTTGCAGAAATAACACTATCGTAGATAAGTCTATATGAGTGAAATCCAAAAAAATTAATAGATCCTAAAAATAATTGATCTATATTATACTAAAAATGAATTACTTAAATCACCAATTAATTTATTTTGATGATATACATGTAAATGCAACGATTTTTGGGCATAGAGTAGAACATAATTAAATCTACCTACTATGCTTTTGTGAGATTTTTTAGTAATTATTAATTTAATATTAATTTCAGATCATTAGTGTGCAAAATACACAATTTTCCACTAGATTATATATATATATATATTACATCAACCAAATCACATCAAAATCCAATCAAGCATCCACAATGATGAGCATAAGTAGTTCTACAACGTGTTATTTTTGAAATTGAAAATGCTTGCAAAATAATATTCAAATTAACAAGAAAAATGAGGGTGTTGGATGCAATATAAAAAATATAAAAAATATTGTTTATATGAAGGAAGAATGGAAAGTACCAGAATGAGGGGGTCTTATTGAACAATTTTCCCCAAAGGTCACGTGTCATGCACATGCCTTGGCGGGCATGGTCTTCTTCACGAATCTGGAATTTCATGGGTGGGGGTTTGCAATGTATCCTACACTCACGTGTCGCACACATGAGGGGAGGGAAATGTGATTGATGGGTGGCTTGAATCCTGAGCCAAGGATGTCTAGGCAGTGGTCACCCCTTCTTTGTGTAGATCATAGATGGTGGAGCTCACGTGCACTTCTGACATGACACGATGCATGGTGGCAGACAACAGAGCTTGCTGGAAGTTCAAGGAGATGCTACAATCGTAACCAGATGGAGGGCATTGAGTACGGTACGTAGAGGCGATGGAGGTTGTCGGATGGTACGACAAAGAGGCCCTCATGCCTAGTAGAGTGAGCAGGTTTGGCGCTCGAGGTAGGCTAGTGGAAATGTGGTCGAGGCAGTTGCGATGGAGGACCAGAGGTATGATGATGGTTGTGGGGCATGGGATCTAAGGTGGCATTGATGGACACATAGGCCAAGGAGGATCATGTGGTGTTGATGTCGTCGACGATGGTGAGGAGACTAAAGGCAGCGGATCACTGACGGTGAACGAGTGATCGATAGTGTACAGAGATTGATGGATCTGGTCTCGTGATTGGAGGGGATTTGGAGTTCGATTAAATGAGAAGAATATAAGTACTCGATGGAGAAATCTTGAATAGGATCTTGAGGTGAAATGGGAATGTGGATGTGAAGGTGTGCTTGGGAAACATAGAGCTCGATGGAGCTCTGTGGTTATCACCTCAAAGAGCTCGACATATAGATATAATTCTAGGTAATGCTTTGTGAGAAGCTTGATGCAGTAGACATTATTTTCTAGATCTCTCCTAGAGGTTCATGTGCTCATCATCGTTGTTGAAGGATCATTTCATGATAGTCACCGGTGGGGCCTGATGTTGGAGGGTCTCTTCTTTTGATGATGGATGGTTGTGATGACGGAGGTGAAGCCCCATTTATGGGCATTTTGAGAAATAGAGAGGTGCATGGGAGGTTGTCTGGTCACAAGATGCAAGGGTGAATGATATGGGAAGATCCTTAAGTGCATCACGGAAGCGTGAAGATCACATCTTACACGATTGGAGCGACTAGTCGCACTAATCTCTCGGTGCAACGAGATTTCAAAAAATAAATGATGAAACCACATGATCAATGAATGTTTCTTGTATCATTTCATCAAATCACATACAAGAATAGGATTACCTCTTGTAGCATGATTGTGATCGTACTATCTAATGTGAGAGACCTCCTGTCTCAATTCTGATCCAACTAGAGGGGCGCTTACGAGCATGGTGGTGAACCATGTATTTCTCGCAATCCAAGGCATTCATTAAAATAGCGTATCTCTTGATCTTGTCTCATGAGATCTAATATCTTCTTCACAAGCGAGGAGACAAAGATGCATGAGCAGTCGAGGCAGTGGCATAATGACATAGCTAAGATGACAGTCTCTCTAGAGTTTCCAAGTGGACGACCACTTAGAAAGATACAAAGAGAGATGGCATGAGAGAAGAGAGAGAGAGAGAGAGAGAGAGAGAGAGAGACCTTCAATGCTTGTGTATAAAGGAGATCTAGTGTTACCTCTCCTTATATAATATTTTGGGAGTCCATGGATCCCAATCCATGGAAAACACAAATCCAATGGTTCACATTGATTTATGTTTCTTTCAATGGTCATGATTTTTGTAAAAATACAACAAAAATTAATTTAATCAAATAAATATATTGAATAATAATAAATATATTAATTTAAATTAAATCGATTTAACTTGGATAAAATAGGACGAAGGAAACCTCCTTCCATAAGAGGAGGGGACGACTACCACATTCCACATAGGAATTGTGGTTATTCACCCTTCTCATATGGAAGGGGGCTCCACCTTTCCTATTTCATGGAATCGTATATTCCATGAATATATCCAAAATTTACTACAACTTCTTTTTGTAAATTATTTCAAAAAAATAAATCTAATTATTTTGTGAACATTACAATCATGCCATTGGAAATTTGTGAATGACATTCACAACCCAAAATAAAATGTAAATCTCATTTTCAATTAATTGTTTAACTCGAATCCAATTCACATCAACATTTAAATTGATTTTTTTTACAAATAGCTCTCTCTTATATATTATAAATCACATTTATATTATATACATGAATAATATGAATAGTGGTATCCACTTTCTTCATATACATAATAATTATATCACATTTAATTATATTTGATCATCATTCTCTTGCACCAAATTCAAAATTTCAAGATAATTAAATCACATTTAATTAACTATTTCTGAAAGCTTAGATATAATTTAATAATAGAATTATTATTGAACTCCTTCAAGAATAATGCGCTTTCTCCACGGATACTGGGAAATAAGGACAGGGTGATTGCATGTTCAACGTATAGTGACTTAGATATTGAGATCACATCTCGAATCTAGATCTTAGGAACCTCTCATAGATGCTTAAATAAATCAAGGTCGTAGATCTAATATTCTCATTGCATCTAAATCTCATTCAGATCTATGTCCAACATTTGGACTAAGATCAGATCACTTCTCTAATAACAAGAGTCATTAAAATCCAGACATGTTTCCTCATTCTCTTGAAATGGAAGCATCGTGGTTATACAATCGTTTATTAGCACATCACCCTCATATATTCCTAATGCATGTACATCTAGCGTATTGGAATACCTATAATAAACCTAAAGATATAGATCAATTTACACTTTAGGTTTTAGTATTAAGTTTCTCATTCAATCATTGGGAGTTGGTATCGATCATATGCTTTCCAAAAGCTTATATCATACCTACAAATTCTTTCATGCTTTAAAAGAAAGATGTCCATGCATGTAATTTGATTGATCCCAATACCTCATGAATGAGCTCACGTCTTCCGATTTACAAGTGAATATGTAGGATCCCTTTGAGATTGTATTACTCATATGTCCTCATATGCACACCAGCTCCCCACTATATATAACTTTATCAGGACATCAACCTATCGATCTTCCAAATGCACATACTCAGACATATAGCAATACATCTGTCTCTGATTAGAGGATGCATGCCTATATCATGACAACATATGACATAGAATTTGGTTAACTAAATTGCTTTAAGTCAACTCTTTGACCTAACTAATCTGACACCTCTGAATATCTATTCCTTTGTAGAGGGCCTACATAAATAGGTCAGTCACATATCATCCAAAAGAGAAAAGGATTGGCATCTCCTTCTCTGGCTGGAGATCATCTCTTAATAATTATTTGACGATACTTGATGAGTTCTCAATCTAACTCTTTAGATATTCATCCAAGAACCAGCCTCTATGATCAAACACTTGAATTAACAATTGTATGATCATTAAGATGTCCATGGTACATAACCCCAATTGTACGAAGGGACCTTATAGTGTATTCATTCATTTAATCTCAAATAGGGAGAGAAATAAACCAATAACCTTTATTTATAAGTCAAACATTACAGTAGCATTTATTGTATGAATGGTTTTCCTTGGGCTCACATTGTTAAAATGGGGAAATGGGAGGCAGGAGCGGGTGATTAAAGAAGTGGGTTAGGGGAAAGAGAAAAGCTAAGAGAGAGAGAGAGAGGGCGAGGAAGGATTGTTGTAGTGGTCGATGGTTGTGTGGCCGACAATTGCACAACTGCTAGGCAGAGGCGATGTATTGTGGGTGAGAGAGGAGATCACACACAGAGAGAGAGGGCAACAGTCAAGGCGATTACATCGTGTCAAGCAGCCAGGTGGTGCGTCCGTAGTTGCATGATGCACGGGGAGGACGCGTGACGTGCGCAAGAGGAAGAGGGGTGGCCATGTGGCTAGCCTTAGGACTGACATGTGGTAAGAAAAAGTAAAAAAATTAAAATTAATTAATAAAACTATAAATAAATAAATAAAATAAGTAAAAAAGTAAATAAATAATAAATTTTAAATAACTAAATAAATATAAAATACTAAAAATATAAAAAATGAATAGAAATAAATAAATCAAAGATAAAATAAATAAAATAATAAATTAATTAAAATAACTAAATAAATAATAAAAAATAAGAGAAAATAAAAATGGGGGTGACACATAGTGGCTTTAGGAGCTCCCACATACTCTCCTAGAAAATTCAAAAATTAAAGACATATAAAAAGAACTATTGAAAGAGGTCAAATCAAAACGGGATCAACATGAAAGTTGTTTTTCTCGGTGAGAACTACAACTTTTATGAAGAACCAAAAACCAAAATAACTAAATTGTATATAAAATATTTCTGGTGGTATCCTATAGATATAAAACACTACATTTTGCGTTTTACAAATTTTTTATCATTTTTAAATAATATCAAAATCAATATAAAATCAAATAAAATATAAAAATTATTTACAACTTAATCTATTTTTTTTATTTTTAATAATTAATAAAAAAAGAAATAAAAGAAAGGGAACTGTTATACAAACTAAACACATAAGCTCAAGATGATGTATTTTCTTTAATAAATTTTTATTTGTATTTTTATGCATTTTATAAAAAAGCAATCAATTATAATAGACGCAAAAGAAGTTAATCAAAAATAATTATTTTTTATAGAAAATAATAAGGTCAATTTAGTCAATACGTATAATATACAATAGGGGCCCGCAATCCCAGTTTCATATATGAGCTTCGATTCTTTTGAGTTTGGTCTTCTTTTGAAGGTCATTGAACGTACATTAATTCAAAAATGAGTAGGGGCCATAAGAGAATGGATGAGAGACATATTCACATTTTAATGTGTTTAGTCTCAATCTAAGGTTTGGGTTTATTGGGTAATTTCACTAGTTAGTATTTTTTGATATTTTTCATTTATTAATGCTAGTAATATATACACACTATAGTTGATTTTTTTCAATTCCGAGTTAGTAAAAAATATATAAAAAATAAAGGAAATATGGTGAATATACATGTGATATTTATAATGGAATTTGGCTTCTTATTTAATGTAAATATGCATGTTAAAATACAAAAAATAATTATAAGTACATGAATGGTAAAAATACATAATAAATGATGAAATGCAATCAATTACTCAGGAAGCTCTATTTTCAACATTTAGAGTGATGAATCAAAGATTCATCAACTCCCTATACCTAAACATTGCTCATCTCTGAGCAGATAAAATGAATGCAAAAGTGAAATGATTATGGGTCCATATCAATGTCATGAACAAAAGGTGAAAATGGAGATCAACTCGACCTTTGGATTAATAATTTGGGGGAACCTTATTGTGAATAGTATTTAAGACCTAACAGCCTTTATGTTCCACAAGCCTCTATTCAGGTTGCCTCAACAATCAGGTCAGAACAAGTCCTCATACACAAATTCTGATGACTATGAATCTTACTTGTAATGTATAAGTGAAATATAGCTCTCCACATCATAAGTGACAAAGAACATCCTTCTCTTAGCATGGTGACCCTAATTCCCTAGTCTAGCTACTCTTTCATTTAGGAGTGAGATATTTTTTTCTAAGTTCAGGTACATGTTGTGTCTACAATCGAATGGGGAGAAGATAGAAGGATAAGAAGAGAAGGGGAGTGTGGCTAGTGTAGCCACATATCCTTGTGGAACCAGCTAGTGTAGACAAGTCTCCACAAAGATCTGCAGTCTTTCTGGAGCTGGACCATTGTGGTAATTATACATATCTGCATTCTCTTTTTTTAATACATCTGCTTCTATTTGGTGGAAAGAATTCTTACATTGCATTTATCTTATTGTGCCCCTATATATAGAGTCTTTCTTTATGCACATGTTTTGGGGTCTTAGAAAAAATTGTGCCAACAGACCATCCCTCATCCGAAGCTTTATTTCAACCCACATCTCCTATTTTAGAGGTACATGCCACTAGACTTGGTTGGGGTGTACTGATCACTTGAAGTGTCTACGTATGTTTCCATTCACGTGTGTATCTTGTCAGAGGATTCCACCCTCCACCACCTAATCAATGAAGAGCTATGTGTAAGGTGCTTGTCCAAGTTAGGTTATTGTCTAAAAGAATCGTGCGTATATATGAAATATTCTACTTAGACCAATTGAGATGACATGTGAACAAAGTCTTGTGGACTCAAAGAATTAAGTCGCTCAACCTGAAAAGTCTCAACTCTAATTTCTATAAAATTCTTCTGAAATTAAGTACATTAAGGTCAAATCAAGTTCATGCTCGATTTCTATTCATAGCTCGATTCAGAACCTGTTAATTTCCACTTTGCATATGCTAGATATGCAAATGAAATGCAGATGTTATGAAATGCATATAAATGAAGTGCAAGATATGATGATAATTTTTTTGAATGCAAGAATTATATAAAAGAGTAAATAAGAAGCCCCGTTCTACAAAAGGTTTTTTTAGTTTGTTGGTACACCTCCTATTATACATCAATTTTGCAAAAGAGTATTAATTACAAGAATTTTATAAGATTATACAAGTTTTATTACACACATTATATGAATTTTACAACTTCTATACAATATTCATATTATACAAGTACATACACACATACACATACACACATATTACCAAACATCCAATAATTATTGCAAAAAATACGTGAAAATATGAGTTATGTGTAAAATATAAATGTAATTTATACACACACCCACACTTAGCAGGTGATATGTCCTCTGAGCACAAGAAGCAAGAAATAGACATAGCTCATGCTAAACGTAGAAGAGTGGAAAGAACAAAAAGTATAGAAGTCGACCCGCCACCTATACTTAGGCTCTGACCAGTCTTAATGTAGAAGAAGAGCAAAAATGGGGTAGTCAATGTCAAGAGGATAAATGGATGAACAGATCTATAAGGTGGGCATCGATACCCCATATACTTAGGTTCTGGTTAGCCTAGGTACAAGACATGAGTAAGTGTGAGAACTGATGGGACTGGGGAATGTACAATGAGAAAGAAAAAGAAAATAAGGATAAACTCGGATCACTCTCCCCCACATACTTAGGATCTGGTTATCCTAAGTATTGCCATAAGAAGAGAACGATGGAGTCGGAGTGAGTGATACAAATCATAAGGGAGGAAGGGAAAGAAGAAGAAGACTATACAAGATGGAGTAAGAATGCACAAGGATCAAGAAGGTTTGTAACGAACCTTCTTTCTTTAATGGGGAAGTAAGGTATACATATGTGTTATTATTGGAATCATCCTATTATGAATAATAATAATGAGGTGAAGGGACCGTCCAACGAGGGTCAACACACAACTGCTTGCTCAGAATTGGCTTAAGGACAACCGAACTGAGATCACTCATATAAATCGCTTCATCCAACCATGATGTGGAATCCTAAAAAACTCCTTCTCGAGTATGTTAAGGCAAACTTTCGTAGTCGTTTTTCTAGAACATGAAGCATTGAAAGGGATAGGAGAGTGGCGTGACTCGAGGGTTTCGGGGGAACACCTTGAGGAATCAATTCTTGACATCCTTTAACTAGATAAGCGACTAGAGGATGAGGTTTTTCAACATGCGAGCCCACAATGATCCATTATGCAATAAATGTTATTGCAAATATCAATCCTTGATCTGAAATGAAGAATAACTAATTTGCATATAGACCCCTTAGAACAATTAGGGTATTATACCATGTCCATCTTGATGATCATGCACCAGTTAATTAAGTTACTAAATCATAGCAGTTGGTGCTTGGATGAATGTCTAAAGAGTTAGATTGAGGACTCATTAAACAATGTCAAATGATTATCAAGAGATAATGTCCAACCTGAGTAGGAGCTGGCAATCCTTTCTCTTTTGGTTGATATCGGACTGACCTCTTGATGCAGGTCCTCTGCATAGGAATAAAGATTCTGAGGTGTTAGATAAGTTAGTTCAAAGAGCTGACTTAATGAGATCGAAATAACCAAAGTCCTATGTCATATGCTGTCATGATATGGACGCGCATCCTCTGACCAGAGACATATATGTTACTAGATGTTTGAGTATGTATATTTGGCAGACTGATAGGTTGATGATCTAATCAAGGTCTATACACCATCTTGCTGGTGTGCATACAAGGGAATATGAGTAATATGTCTCTCAAAGGGATCATACAGGTTCATTTACTGAAACAAAAGGGATCATACAAGTTTATTTACTGATCGAAAGACATGAGGTCACTCATGAAATATTTGGATCAAATTCCGTGCACGGTCATCTCTTTTTGGAAGCTTGACTGAATTTGTAGGATTGATATATACTTTTGGAAAGTATATGATCATTACCTAGGTATGATATACGCTTTTGAAATGTATATGATCGACACGGGCTCCTAATAATCAAATTAGAAACTTAATGATAAAATCATGAAGAAGATAGTCTAAATAGATCTAAGACTTCGGGTTTACTCTAAGTCTTCCAGAATGTAGGGTGTACAAGTATTAGGAATACCTAAGGATGATGTGATCATAAACGATTGTATATCCATGATGCTTCCATTCCGAGGGAATGACGAAATAGGTCTGGATTTTAGTGACTCCTCTCATGGAGAAGTGATCTGATCTTAGTCCAAATATAGGACCTTGATCTGAATGTGATTCAGATACAATCATAAGATTAGATCTACGACTTTGATTTAATCAAACATCTATGGGATGTCCCTAACGGATCGGTTCTAAGTGTGTATATTAGGTACCCGTTGCAGCACGACACTCAGGCAATCAATTAGAACTGAGAAAAGATCTCTGCGAGGAGTGTCTCGGCTTAAAATACCATGGGCATGTCTGGATAAGGAGGGCAGCGACGGCCGCCGTTGGCTGGGGGGAGGGCACTGCGTAGGGGAGGCCCGACTGCGGACTGGAAGTGGCTGGAAGGTGGGGTGCCGCAGGCTGCAAATTTTTCCTTTTTTTGATATTTTTGTTATTTTGTTTGATTTAATTTTTCAAATTTTTAAAATTTTCATAAATAGAGAATAAATCAAAGATGAGGTGAGTTGGTGGTGATGTGATAACAAAGTAAACAAATGAAGGGTGATAATGGTGTGATGTGATAACAAAAAAACAAGGAAAAATGTTAGATAAAATAAAATAACAAGGAATATGAGTGGGGGTACTTACCTGAGGTTGGCCGGATTTGCGGAGCAGCTATGTTGGACTCCTGTCGAGACCTCTATCCAGTTGGCGAAAACAATCGAAGAATCTATTTGAGCTTGACGGAAAGCTCGTGACACAACATTGATGATCGCCGTGGATCTCTCCTGAAGAAGGTTGTCACTCGAGGGTGATTCTCAGCCACTATCACCGATAAAACACTCCAATCTCTCTCTTTTTTCTCTAAGAATGGCAGATTGGGAAAAAATGAGGATGATGAAATGAATAAAAAAAGAATAATGGGAAGTTGGAGAAAAATGAAGGTGGAGGAGATGGAGTGGAATGACAGGCTATTGGAAAAATGGAGGAGTTGAATAGAGTTGAATGGGAGGTTAGAAAAATGGTGGAATTGAATAGAGGATAAAAAATATGGAGTTGAATGGAGTTATTGTAGATAATGGAAAAAATATAAAGGTAAAAATAAATTATGCTACTAAAATACAATAAAATAAAGAGAAGAAGAAGAGTGGAGAATTTACAATATAAGACAAGCAATATGTGTACATTTTTTTGACTTTTCTAATTTTATTGTTTATTTTTTATATACTAGGAATAAAATAAAACACAAAATATTCTTTTGGATTTTTTATAATTATGAAAAGAAAATAAAAAATGAGAACAAAAAAATATGTACATTATATACAATGTACACCTAGGTCCCAAAACCCATATTTTACAAACGAGCTCCGATTTTAATGAAACTACTTTCATTTGATAGATAATTTTATAACTTAAACTTTAAAAGTGAGTTTGATCAATTTGGAGTTCATACAGAACAGGAATTTGGCCGAGAAGTTGGACTTTAGGGCTTTTTTCTCTTTAGGATATAGGAATATTTATTTGAGGTTATTTCATATTTTTGTATTTTTATATAAATTGTATAAATAAGTTAGAAAAATATTTAGCTGAAAAGGAGTTGAAATGAAATCATAAAAAATACTTGAAGTTTTGGGCTATTTATAGGTGAAAAACTCCTTTATTTTTTGGTTTTTTATTATTAATTTATTTTATACAATATAATATACAATAAATAGTGTATTTTATTTACAAGAGTCATTTTATTAATTAGTTTATTGATTTTATGGACATTTATTTGATATTTTACTTAAGGATTTTGCTAAGATTAATATATTGAGATGATGCATCGTGGATTCATCACCCCCTATACTTGAACTTTGCTAGTCCTCGAGCAAATAAAGAATGAATAAGTTGGATTAACTCCTGACTATGCATGTGAATACAAGACTTGATTCGTTCAAGAACTCTTCGTTTAGAGATCCTAATATTCTAAGCTGAACCAAGCTCTAGTCAAAAGGTGTCCAATTTCCCTAATTACCAGACTCTCCCAGTATACATATATAATAGGGATATGGCACTAAGTGTGGACTGCTATCACAAGATTAGAGTCGCAACGTCATCCAAGGTTCCAGTCCAAGAGACTCTCCTATGAACCCGATCCTCAACAATAGGTAATAAACCATTTCTTGCATCCAATCCACCGTCTCTCTAGTTGTCGGACTTAAAAGTGTAGATGGTAGGCCAAGTGATGGAGGGTATATGATTATGTCATTTCTTCTCTCCCTCTCATTGGAACAAGGATCCTCTCGAGTGCCTTAATAACTCAACACATGTATTATTTGGTTGTTGATCAGTGTGTCCGTCAAGAAAATTTGGAGTCGTCTACACTTATTTTCCTAGGAGTACACCGGGGTGTGCCTCTTTTGAGTATCTAAGATATCTTAGACACCCGGACTTGTATCACTATACGATGGAGAGCCCTTTTTGGATGCTAGCCCGACTCCTGGTCCAAATAGCGGTGGTCCAAGCAGACATTTTAAAATGGTTGAGAGTGCTTGCTTTTAGTGGAAGGACTTTAATATTTTACTTTGTATGGTAAGAGCTTTTCTTTCTTTTCATTGCTTTTGGCTAGCTCCACTGCTTTTACCAAGAGTTGCACACACTGATCAACAATTTTTAGATTTCATCGCAACCCGGCACATAGGTAAATGTAAAGAGATAGTATCAGAACCATATTCTCATACTGTCTAAAGGTGCTGATACTCAGGTTTCAAGAAGCCTTCATTGATTTTATGCCATTCTCGAGCATCATTGACGAGTCCGATGTCGCACGTGTAAAGAAATCGTTTTTATCTTCGTGTGTGAAAATAAAAGTGTCGTTCGTTGTAGGCGGCGATCGGAAACGGTCAAGAAATAACCACAAATTTTTAATCAATTTTAATCAAGTGGTTTTTATGTTTATTTTACTTGGGAAAGTCCCAAGGTCAATCACAAGGAGGCAAAGGAACAACCTAGAATTATGTCTATCCAATTTCATGTTCGGTTTTTGAGGCGGTCTTTTTTTAGAATTTTTCAATGCAATAAGGGATGCACAATGCAAATTCGGCCTATTTTAGGGACTAAAATGTAAACTTCAATCAAACAATGTCAGAAAAATACAAAACTTGGCCACAATGCAAAATATAATGAAATAAATGCAATATAAATTTTTTGGAATTTTCGGATGCAATATGGATTTTTTATGAATTTTTAAATGCAAATAGAATGATTTTCAATATTTAATTATAATAAATATCAAACCTACTTATTTTCAAGAAATAAGTTCATCTAAGATCTATTACTCGGTGATGGATCCCAGAAAAATCCTAAACCTCGAAAATGTGGGGTTGAATACCTATTAAAAATTAAATAGTGAAATATGAAAAATGATTTTTACAAGGCAAATTATGCATGCAAATGCAAATCTTTTTGGGCACAATGTCTATCACAATTAACTCTACAACTTCTAATTTTTCGGGAATTTCTAAAGCAAGGGTTAATCAAATAAAAATTCAAGAGCATAAATTGGGAAAAGTTTGCAAATTACCACAGAATAATTGATTATTAATTAACCATTAATCACAAAAATATCCAAAATATGTCCGGATGTAGAGAATTAAGTGTAGAACAAAACGCCAATTCCTGTTAAATAAAATAATGCAATGTAGATGTCTAAAATGAATGACAAAGACAGGGGTACAGATGCAATAAATAAATAAATAAAGACAATGCAGAGGGGGGCCTAATGTTAATTACCTATAAAATGGGGGTGGTTTCTGTAAAATGTCCAATTGGACTGGAGCATGAATTTGTGAACTCCTGAGGGCTGTCTTGCAAATTTCCCAGTCACGTGCCAGGCACGTGACCTGGGTGACGTACGGGAGACGTTCCCCACGCACGCGCCTCACGCGTGCAGGGGCCTAGGGCTTCATGCTCGGTGCTGGCGGTGGCAGGCCGGCGGTGCGTTGTTCAATCGGTGGTGGGCGGATCTCCGATGAAGACGATGGTGGCGTTGAAGCTTGAGTCGATAGAGGTGTAGTTGAACTCGACGTCGATGGCGGAGAAGGACCGGCCTGGAGTGGTGAGGCGGGCTTTCGGGGCGGAGCCCCGGTGGTGAGGGCGGTAGTTCCCGGCCGTGCGGAGGAGAGGCAGCGTTGAGCTCTGGTGGCTACTGAACGGAGAAGGTGGCGATGAAGTAGCTGGAGCTTGAAGAAGACGTACGCTGTTGGTGGAGCGGCGGAGAAGGTGATGCTGCTGGAGGTTGAAGATGACGTTGTCGATGGAGTTGGTGAAGACGAAGTTGGTGGAGAAGGTGCTGTCGTGGTTGGTTGGCTCGACGATGAACAGATCAGGGCACTAGCGGTGGAGGAGCGCCGTATGCAGCAAGGCGTCGCTGCCTTGGATATCGCTGGTGTAGTACGGAGGCGCTGTCACCACCACCGTCTTGTTGAGGCCCGGAGCTATCGGTGGATAAGGTGGCGGTGGGGTCTCGGCGTTCTTAAATAAGAGAGGGAGCGAGCGGAGGAAGGCTGTTGCGAGGTTGACGGAGGGCGTTGCGGAGGCGGTTGGCGGCTGGGGAAAATGGTGGGGACGGCAGTTGCGGAGATTGGGGAAGGGCGGCAGGTGCGAGGTTGATGGCGAAGAGCAGGGGCCGTCCGATCGGCCGAGATCGGACGGCCCTGTAGTGGCCACGTGGCTGTGGATAAGAGAGGGGGGGCGCATGTACAAAAGAGGCCCAAAACCCAACTTTCACATACGAGCTCCGATTTACTTAAACTTGGTCTTGTTTTGATGGTAATTGAATATGCATTAGTTCAAAAGTGAGTAGGATCAAATCGGACACTGGATGGGGAAGATATGTGGCTTTTAGTCCGAAAATCCTGAAACTAGGGTTTGGTTTTTTGGTCCACTTCTTTGGGTTAGTATTTTTTTGTATTTTTTATTTATTATTGTTAGTGATATGTACACAGTGGAAGTGGTTTTGGGTTATGCGGCGTTAGCATGAAGGAGTTAAAAATAGGGGAAGTTAGGCTATTTACAGGTCAAATTTGGCTTGGATTTTTGGCTTCTTATTTTGTGCAGAAGTTATGGATAAAATGCAATTCTTATGAAAATGTGCATGAATGCGAATTATGCAGAATAGATGCAGATATGCTGTTGATTTTGAGGGAATTGAGCTTAATAAATGAGATTTAGAGTGATGAATCCGAGATTCATCATCCCCATATACTTAAACCATGCTCGTCCCTGAGCATCAAAAAGAAATGCCATGAGGTGAAATGAGATTGGGTTCCATACCAAGACCATGATTTGAAGGTGAAAGTGAAACTAAACTCGACCTTTGGATTATTTATGTATCGGAACTTCTGTGAGACTTAGAATTTTAAAATCAACCGCCCTCAAGTTCTCCACATCATTGACACAGTTTCGGCTCAAAAGTCATCTTAGATCAATCCTCTTCCCAAAGTATACCCTATGAACATTGAATAACCGACTCATGTGTGTTAAGGTTTTTAGCTCTTCCAATCCAGAATGCCGGACTACCATGCTCCTCTCCTCTCCAGTAACTCGTCCTCGGAGAGTCAGGTATTTCCTTCTAAGGTCTGTCGTGCTGTGTTCACAATCGAAATGGGGGAGAAGTTAGAAGAAAGGGAAAAGAAGTGGAGGGTGGCCAGTGTAGTCACCTCTCCTTGTGAAGATGACCAGTGTAGCCGAGTCTTCACTAAGATCTGCAGGTTTCTTGAGGCTTGGACCTTTTTGGTCAGATATTTATTTGGTAGTGGCTTCTTTGTATTTGGAATTTTTGGTGGTTCTGCTTGGATCTTGTTGTGCCCCTACGGATATAGAATCTTTTTATTCCGTACATTTTTTGGGGTCTTAGAAAAAAAATTGTGCCCAGCCGTCCATCCCTTTTCCGCAGCTTTATTTCAACCCGTACTCCGGTCTTTAGATTTCCACGCTACTAGAAAAGAGACTCACACAGTCTTCCAACATCCCGTCTGAGTTGAACTAAGTGCATAGTGTGAGAGTACAGATTAATTCGCTATTCCATAGTTGTACCCAGAATGAAGAGACCAGGTTAGACACTAAGAGTCAAATGCTGTACATTGTCATGTGGAACTTAAGGAATTAAGTCGAAAGACTTGAAGCTCTTAAAATCCTATTTCTCGGTGAAGTTCCTCTGAAAATTAGGTGGATTAAGGTCAAGTCCAGACCACTCTCGGTTTCTACTCATAACTCGGTTCAGAACCAAATGACTTTTCACAGATGCAAATGCATGTGATGCTGGATAAAGTGCAGGTGTGTGAAATGCAGACACATTTTTTTGTGTGTGTGAATTTTGATTTTTTTTAATGCAAAAATAAAATAAGAAGCCATTTTTTTCAAGAATTTTGGACAAGGTTAGTGTTAGTAGGAAAACTCTTCTTTTCTTTTATTTTCTTTTCTTTTTTTTCTTTTTCTTTTTTTTACCTACCCCGTAAATACATATAGATTATGTGAAAGTACGAGGTATGGCTAAAAGATATACAAATTATATACATACCCCCTATACTTAACGAGTGTTGTGTCCTCAAAGCACAAGAAGCGGAAAGAAGACATAGCTCGGGGTAAGCATAAGGGATTGAAAAAATTTATATACAGTGGTTTGCCCCCCTATACTTAGACTGTGAACAGTCTAAGTATAGAAGAGGCGCACAAAAGAGACGGTCGGGATATGTAAATGAGGAGAGTATAAATAGGTGGGTGTCGGTTCCCCCTATACTTAGGCTCTAGACTGCCTAAGTATGGAAGAAGGGTGGAAATGGCGCGGTCGGGAGAAGGAGCGTGATGAGAGAAATGGTATATACAAATGGCATCGGTCCCCCCCTATACTTAGGCCTTGGCCTAAGTAGAGGAAGAAGCTGTACAAGGAGACCGATGTGGTCGGGAGGGAGGGTGGGTAGCCGATGATTAAGGCGGTTTTCAGCTGATCTTCTTGTGAGCCTGCGGTGGAAGATCGTAATGATGAGTCGAAGATGAGGTATATGATTCCCAACTATTGTCAGTGTCATCCTCATAAAATTAATGATGGATAATAGATGAAGTATTTGAGTCAGATGAAAGATATCCATCATCAGAGTTATCCTCAGAGGAATAGTATTTGAAAGTCGACATACTCCAAGTATTTTGTTTCTTCAGTTATTTTCTCAGAATTCGTTCCTTCTTGGGATCAAGCGGTTTGTCCTCAGATGAATACTCAGAAGCACCGGTCTCAGTCAGCTCATACGAAAGAATTCCAGTGTACTTGAAGAGGGCAGGGGCATCAGCTTTGGATGAGTAGTAGTTAGGAACGGGAGTTGTCCAATGAGAATTGAATTTTGGATCCTTGCGAAGATATGGCTTTAGAGCTGCCGAACAGACTTCACTCATATAGACCGCCTTTTCCGGACCTGATGAGGGATCATCAGCTGATTCCTCTTCCGAAAAGGTGTCTCTCTTTTTATTTCTTCGTGAAGGTGTTGGTTCACTTGAGTATCCAGACGAATAGCCATTGGAATTCTCCTTGGTCGGTGTTGGGTTTGTGTGCTTCTTCTTAATCTCTTGTATGTTTGAGCACTCTCAATTCGGGATGATTTGGTCAAGATATTTAGAAAATGTTGCTCCAGAGTGTGACCACGCATATGTTTAAGGATCGTAGTAGAAGGTTTTGTCTATTTTGAGATTCGCGGGAATTGAAATACTGGGGAGAGTCTCTGCATGTTCTTTCTCAATTGATTCGATGTTTGAGCATTCCTGTGTCGAGTTGATATAATGCATGTAGTCAGAGTAGGTTGACCCAGGGTGTGCCCATGCATAAGTCTCCGGATCATATGATTCATATACATGATTCTCCATGGTGAGAGCGGTTGGGAATGGAGCACGGGGGAGATTCTCTAAACCAATAGTCTCATCAACAACCGCTATCTCAGGTGTGACTTCGGGATAGGGCTCTTCTACCATTTCATGGTTGCGGCTGTCGAGGACTTCGTGGGTTTCCTCAGAAGATCGTGGTTCCTCAAAGACAGGGTCAGATCTAAGTGCTTCCAATGCTGTGAAATTGATTTCTCGAGTCTCACAATCAATAATTGCCTTAGCCAATGCTAAGAACGGCTTTCCGAGAATAATTGGAGACTGGGTGAATTCCCCTTGATGCTCAATATCAATGATCGTGAATTCTACTTTGAGCGGAGCACCTTGGAATTTCATAATGACAGAAATGGTTCCTCTCGGCCGTTTTATCGATCGGTCCGCCAATTGAATAATCTCTCGTATCTTCCAAATCGGTCCGAGTTTGAGTCATGAAATACAGAGGTCGGGAGGATATTGATCGGTGCATCATCATCAATCCGAGCATGGGTGAAGATTGTGTCTTTGATTTCACAGTCAAATCTGGGCAACCACTTTACTATGCGGCTCTTGGTTTTTCTCCTCAACACCAAGGAGGAGGCCATTGATAATATATGTCTCTCGGTCTTTGTTCTAATCCTGCCCGACTTTTTGATCATTAATTTATCCATTATAAATCCTTTGAGGTCGGGGAAGTGTTCAATGCCCTTTATAAAGGGAAGTTCAAACATCAAGCGTTTTTCCACTGCTTCCCGTATGGTCGGATCTAATTTCCTCAGATCGTCTTCAGTCTCAATTTTTATGAAATTTTCCGAATTTTCAATTTTTTGTGTTTTCAAATGTTTCCAATTTTTTGGTATTTTCTGGGGTGTATGGATTTTTTATGAATTTTTAAATGCAAACAGAATGACTTTCAATATTTAATTATAATAAATATCAAACCTACTTATTTTCAAGAAATAAGTTTATCTAAGATCTATCACTCGGTGATGGATCCCAGAAAAATTCTAAACCTCGGAAATGTGGGGTCGAATACCTATTAAAAATTAAATAGTGAAATATGCAAAATGATTTTTACAAGGCAAATTATGCAAGCAAATGCAAATCTTTTTTAGCACAATGTCTATCACAATTAACTCTACAACTTCTGATTTTTCGGGAATTTTAAAAGCAACGGTTAATCAAAATAAAAATTCAAGAGCATAAATTGGGAGAAGTTTGCAAATTACCACAGAAAAATTGATTATTAATTAACCATTAATCACAAAAATATCCATAATATGTTCAGATATAGAGAATTAAGTGTAGAAAAAAACGCCAATTCTTGATAAATAAAATAATGCAATATAGAGGTCTAAAATGAATGACAAAGACAGGGGTACAGATGCAATAAATAAATAAAGACAATGCAGAGGGGGCCTAATGTTAATTACCTATAAAATAGGGGTGGTTTCTGCAAAATGTCCAGAGGGGCACGTGCGTGGCACGTACCCTCTGAAGTTGGACTGGAGCGTGAATTTGTGAACTCCTAAGGGTTGTCTTGCAAATTTCCCGGTTGCGTTCCAGGCACGTGACCTGGGTGACGTACGGGAGACGTTCCCTACGCACGCGCCTCGTGCATGTAGGGGCCTCGGGCTTCACGCCCAGTGCTGGCGGTGGCGGGCCGGCGGTGCGTTGTTGAAGCGGTGGCGCGTGAGGGCGGATCTCCGATGAAGATGACGGTGGCGCTAAAGCTTGAGTCGATAGAGGTGTAGTTGAACTCGACGTCGGTGGCGGAGAAGGACCGGCCTGGAGTGGTGAGGCGGGGATGTTGAGGCGGAGCCCCGGTGGCGACGGCGGCGGTTCTCGGCCGTGCGGAGGAGAGGCGGCGTTGAGCTCTGGTGGCTACTAAACGGAGAAGGTGGCGATGAAGTAGCTGGAGCTTGAAGAAGACGTACGTTGTTGGTGGAGCGGTGGAGAAGGTGATGCTACTGGAGGTTGAAGATGACGTTGTCGATGGAGTTGGTGAAGACGAAGTAGGTGGAGAAGGTGTTGTCGTGGTTAGTTGGCTCGACGATGACCGGAGCAGGGCACTAGCGGCGGAGGAGCACCGTATGCAGCAAGGCGTCGCTGCCTTGGATCTCGCCGGCGTAGTACGGAGGCACTGTCACCACCACCGTCTTGTTAAGGCCCGGAGATATCGGCGGATAAGGTGGCGGTGGGGCCTCAGCGTTCTTAAATAGGAGAGGGAGCGAGCGGAGGAAGGCTGTTGCGAGGTTGACGGAGGGCGTTGCGGAGGCGGTTGGCGGCTGGCGAGAACGGCGGGGACGGCAGTTGCGGAGATGGGGAAGGGCGGCAGGCGCGAGGTTGATGGCGAAGAGCAGGGGCCGTCCGATGGTCCGAGATCGGACGGCCCTGTAGTGGCCACGTGGTTGTGGATAAGAGAGGGGGTGCACGTGCGGAGCACGTGCGTTGGCTTTTTATTTTATTTTTTTATTTTTTTATTTTTTCTTCGAAGAATAAATATGCGAAAAATAGCCGACACATGGCGGCCTCTGGGGTTGCCACATGTCAGCACCAAAAAAATCAGAGATAAAATCTTTTGTAAAATCAAAAAGAAATAGCAAATGACCTCGAATCAAAAAAATTCCTTCACAAAAAATGCTCGTCTCGATGAGATCTACAACTTTCATGAAGACATCAAAGCCAAAATCGGACAAATGTAAAAGTGAATTTTTGGGGTATCCCATGTACATAGAACACCTTGATTTTTGGATTTTCTAATTTTTTTGTCATTTTTAAACAAGATAACAAATCCAGAAAAATATAAAGAATTCAAAGATATATAAAATACATCTAAATCTAAATTTTTTGGATTTTTATTGATTAAGAAAATATATACATAAAATATAGGTCAGAAAACCGCTAAAATATACAATGTACAAATGAGCCCAAAACCCAACTTTCACATACGAGCTCCAATTTACTTGAACCTTGGTCTTGTTTTGAAGGTAATTGAATATGCATTAGTTCAAAAGTGAGTAGGATCAAATCGGACACTGGATGGGAAAGATATGTGGCTTTTAGTCCGAAAATCCTGAAACTAGGGTTTGGGTTTTTGGTCCACTTCTTTGGGTTAGTGATTTTTTATATTTTTCATTTATTCTTGTTAGAGATATGTACACAGTGGAAGTGGTTTTGGGTTATGCGGTGTTAGCATGAAGGAGTTAAAAATAGGGGAAGTTAGGCTATTTACAGGTCAAATTTGGCTTGGATTTTTGGCTTATTATTTTGTGCAGAAATTATGGATAAAATGCAATTCTTATGAAAATGTGCATGAATGCTAATTATGCAAAATAGTTGCAGATATGCTGTTGATTTTGAGGGAATTGAGCTTAATAAATGAGATTTAGAGTGATGAATCCGAGATTCATCATCCCCCTATACTTAAACCATGCTCGTCCCTGAGCATCAAAAAGAAATGCCATGAGGTGAAATGAGATTGGGTTCCATACCAAGACCATGAACTGAAGGTGAAAGTGAAACTAAACTCGACCTTTGGATTATTTGTGTGTCAGAACTTCTGTGAGACTTAGAATTTTAAAATCAACCGCCCTCAAGTTCTACACATCATTGACACAGTTTCGGCTCAGAAGTCATCTTAGATCAATCCTCTTCCCAAAGTATACCCTATGAACATTGAATAACCGACTCATGTGTGTGAAGGTTTTTAGCTCTTCCCATCCAGAATGCCGGACTACCATGCTCCTCTCCTCTCCAGTAACTCGTCCTCGGGGAGTCAGGTATTTCCTTCTAAGGTCTGTCGTGATGTGTTCACAATCGAAATGGGGGAGAAGTTAGAAGAAAGGGAAAAGAAGTGGAGGGTGGCCAGTGTAGTCACCTCTCCTTGTGAAGATGACCAGTGTAGCCGGGTCTTCACTAAGATCTGCAGGTTTCTTGAAAAAGTTTTTTTTGTTATACCTCTTATTTAAAACTATTTACCCATAATCCCTTATTTTAATTACAAACAAGTCGAAGTATGAGCTATAGGTAAACTATATGTAATATATACAAACCCCCTATACTTAGCATGTATTATGCCCTCATGGCATTAGGTGACAAAAAGTCATAGCTTATACTACGCATAAGTGGGTCAAAAAGAATAGAAGAGAAGTAGAATATAAGAGCGTGGGAGAATACACAATAGGAATCAGTCCCCCTATACTTAGGCTCTGGCCAGCCTAAATATTGGAGAGAACACAAGATTGGGAGACCGATGAGGATGGGAAAGAATATATAAAAAGAAAATAAAAAGAAGAGATGGAGCAACTCGGGTCACTCACCCCATATACTTAGGATCTAGTCATCCTAAGTATAGCCAAAAAATAAAAACGATACAGGACTAGGACGAGTGATGCGTATCACGAGGGAGGGATGGAAATAAAGGAAGGGAAATTTACAAGGAGGAGTAAGAATATACAAGGATAACGAAGGTTTGTAATGGACCTTCTTGCGGGAGAGAGGGGGTAGGTAGTATACATATGTGTCGCTGTTAGAGTTGTCCTCAGAGGAATAATAGTGAGGGGCAGAGAATGTCCAACGATGGTCAACACACAGCTGCTTTCTTAAATATGGCTTAAGATAAGCCGAACTGAGCTCACCCATATAGATCACCTCATCCGGAACTGATGAGGACTCCTCAAAAAACTCCTTCTCTGTTATGTTGAAAGAAACTTTCTTAACTGGTTTTCTAGAACTTGAAGCATCAAGAGGAAGAGGAGAGTAATACGTCTTGAGGAGTTTGGGGGAACACCTTGAGGAATCAATACTCTTTTTCTTCTTACCAGATGACCGACTAGAGGATTGAGCAACTGATTTATCAAGATTGGTCAATTTGGTCCCAGTTGTATCTTTTAGTGTAGGTCCTGGATGTGGTGTGTGTGAGGTGTTGTCCATAGGTTCATCATAAAATGAGTCACCATATGTATTGTAATACTTATGCGGGGTCATCACACGTCTCTGGTATGGCACAACGTTCTCAGTGGGCTTGGCATTTGTTGGTTCATGCGTCAGATCATCTAAATAGTCAAGGAAATTATAAATGATCATGTCCGACTCAGGGGAAGCTTCTGGTTGTGAGTCCTCTGTAGAAAATGTCACGATGGTGGTGATGCAAGCAATGGGTGATTGGGGGTGTAAGGAGTCTCTGAACCAATGGTCATCTAGACAGTTGGTATCTCAGGTGTAATAGAGAGACAAGACTCAATTGTCTCTCAAAGGTTAGGACTGTCTGCGACTCTATGGGTTACCTTAGAATATCGTGTGTCCTCAACAATTAGGTGAGGTTGAAGTGCTCCTAATGCAGTGAAATTGATCTCCCAAGTCTCACAATCTATAGTTTCCTTAACCAATGCTAAGAATGGCATCCCAAGAATGATCAAAGACTAGATGAACTCTCCTCGGTGCTCAATGTCAATGATTGTGAAGTCTACCTAAAGTAGAGCATCTTGGAAAGTAATGAGGACTGAAATGGTTCTTCTCGACCGTTTTATAGATCGATCAACCAGCTGAACGATCTCTCTCATCGTTTTTGCTTGATCTGAGTTTGAGCTTGGCAAACACGGAGGTCGAGAGGATATTTATCAGTGAGTCATCATCTATTCTTGCTTGGGTGAAAGCAGTGTCTTTGATTCCACAGTGAAATCTAGGCAACCGCTTCACTCTGCAGCTCTTGATTTTTCTCCCTATCATCAAAGAGGTGGTCATAGACACTATGTATTTCTTAGTCCTTGTCCTCTTATTGTACGACCTTTTAGCATCAATTTACTTCTCCTAAATCATTTGTGGTCGGGAAAGTATTCAATGGCCATAATTAAAGGAATCTCAAAATTCAACTCTCTATCAATTGCTTTCCTAACTAAATGGTTCGATTTTTTTAGATCTTTTCCATTTTCAATTCTATGGTGTTTTTATTTTTTTATTTTTTTGGTATTTTTGATAGGTGAAGTAGGAATAAGTGAATGTACAAACTCTAGATTGGAGGGAAAGTGGTTAGTAGAAGAGGGAGGTAGAAAGGACTACAGCTGTACATGATGTGTGGTCAATCCAGTGTCTTCCAGGTTTTCAAAATTCAATCCGCGAAATCCATGATCCACTTTCATACATGGACTCTTGATCGGTCTAGAGATGTCATCCTCTAATAAGTTGTCATGACACATCATGAGAGAAGTCTGCTCAATTGGAGGATACTGCTGACAACTCTGCTCTTATACTCAACACACCTTAATTCAAGCGTCTAATGCCGGCTTTAGTATGGCCCATCTATATTTCAAATAATAGTTGGAGCCTCATAAGATGGAGTCTATAGACAATGGGTTTGTAAATTGGTCGCATAAATCCAATCCCCTATATATGTTGACTCTTCGTATGGGTAATACGAAGGCTGATCAATGTGATCTCGATCACTCAGGTCAATCAAGTCAAGAGAACCATATGGTGTACGCCTCTCCATTTGATTTTTTTTGGTCTACCGTGTTGTACCCTAAGGATAAGTTGGGATGTGTATAGGTCACTTGTTGCCTGGTCCCAACTCGAGGTAAGAATGAGGTCTGTGGGGGCAATTGATTCTGCTAATCATTCATCTCAGTAGTGGCTTGCTCTTCAATTTGTTCCTTGATTCCAATAAGAATACAAGAATATGTTGAGTCAATCTAGGGTACTTGTGGGTCAGGGGTGTTAGAATATGGAGTAGGTGAGAAGTACGAAGAAGAGGGGAAGTCAGTCAGAGTTCTGATTTCATGATCGGTGTGTGGGTATGAGGAGGAATAAGAGGGTGGAGATGGTCGAAATATGGTCGAAGAAGAGTGACCTGGATATGATGAACAATATTCCAACATCTTTAAATAGAGGTGGGAGAATGAAGTGGATTGAGGAAGAAAGCGTGCAACTGCACCGAATAACACACAAACAAACAAATACAAGAGCAAACCCTGAGTTCACCTACTCAACACAATGATGGTCGCAAGAGTCCGACTGTTTATCTTTTCAGTTTTAATTAGGTGATAAATCAAGATATACATTAAGTTACGCAAGGCTTAAAAGTAGGTTTTGGGCACTATCCTAGGGATGCATCCTCACCTTGCAACAATCACCATAGCATAAGTGTACAATGAGGGTTTTGCTCTCCTGAAAACACGTGTTAATTTTAGTCAATTTTTTGTCAACTCTGATTAACAGACTTGATTTTAAGTTCAGTTATCACTTGATTAATCCACCAAACACGACATGCCTAACGATCAGTCCCGATTCTTTTAACCGAAGTTTCAAAACCAATGGGAAGGGAGTCGAGAAAAACCAATGTAAATAGTGAAATCAATGATGCATGCCCGGTTTAGAAGACTTACAGCGATCCTCGTGCTCTACATGCAGAATGCAATACAAAATTGAATTTTACACTATATGAGATGCAAATGAGAAAACCAAATTGAGACAAGCAGTTCTATTAACGAGTGATGAACAAATTAATTTGGACTAATAGATCTGCAGTCTAAGTGTGTCTTGTTAAATGTGATGTGTGGTACTTTTAATTTAGAAAATTAAGCTAAAACTATGATGGAATAAAGAAACTAAATCTAACCTAAACTGCTAGAAATGAAAGGAAACTAAGGATACAAACCTATCATCTTGATGAGCTCTAGAGCTTGGAGCAGATGAAGCTTGCCGGAGGGGAGGTCCGATGAACTTAGATCATTCTTTACACCACCTTATCTGCACAAGGGATGGAGTTCTTCCTTATGCCACTAGGGACTCAATGAAGGGATCCAAAGGGGATTATGATGGCTGAATAGATATCAAAAAAGGAAAAAAGGTTGGAGGGGTATCTTATAAGAGTGGGTTCCGGCTAAAAGAATGGAGAGATGGTGGGATGATCGAAGGTAGTAGGTGGAGATTATTGCATGGGCGAGAGTCAAGGATGGAGGAATTATGGATTGGAGCATGTCTCGAGGAAGATGGAGTTGGGGGGTATGTGTAAGAAAGTGGAGAAGTAGGGGGTCAGAGATTCTGACAAGTTGGTTGGAGGAGGATGTACAGTTAACAGGCTGATAGACATTTAAACTCCTCTTGTTGGTTGACATGGACCAACCAGAAAATTCCAAGGCCAAAATGCCTTCCAAAATAATATATTATTTAATTACTTTTGGTTAACATACAAAAGTGTTTGTAATTGAATATAATGTTTTATTATTATTTGTTATTTTTTTTACAATGCTATTTATCGTATGTTAATATTTACATGTATATATAGGTAAATATACCCGAATTTTGGTATTCTGGTTTTTAATTTGTATTATATATAATATTATTTTATAAATGTGTTTTATATATTTTTATTTTCTTTTATTACATATTTAGGTATTTTTTGCTATATTTTTCTAAATTTATTTACATACTTGATTATTATGTACATATTCTTTATATGTATATAGGTATATTTCATTTATGTTTTGAAATACATGATTTATTTTATTTTTTAGTGGTTTTTATTTTAAATTTGCACATATGTTTTAAATAATATTTACAATTTTATAAAAATAATGTAAAGTGAAAAATGCAAGAATAAATATATTGAATATTTTATACAAGTATGTTGCACAATGAGGGCCAGAAACCTAAATTTTGTTTCTTAACTTCAAATTGAATGAAATCACCTTCATTAAATATGTGATTTAATTTTATGAATAATAAAGTGAGTTTTGTCAATTTTGATACATTATGGATAAGATACATGTCTGCAGAGTTTTCTTTTTGATTTTTTATTCAGTGTTCTTAACATGTTGTGCATTATTTTTGAATGAAAGAAATTTTATATTTTTGTGTTATTTTTTGTATAATATTCATGTTGGTAGTATTATTATTTGGAGTGTAAAAATGAGGAAATAAACTAGGTAAAAACTGTAATTATTGGCCTATGGATATTAGGGTTTTTAAGTTGTATTATCTATAAAATTGGTTGCCTTATCTCCCCCTTCCGTATTCCATGTCGACCAAGTCATCATTATGATTAGGTCTCAGGGGCTAGGGTCAATTAGTGTCTTTTACACTTCATTATTTTTTTATTTTCTTTATTCCTTTATTTTGGCATAAATATAGCATTTTATATAGTATTTAATACACTATTTTTACATCTTAATGGTGAATTATTGAATTCTTATTTTCACAAATTAATGATACATACTTGTATTTATCTAGGAATTTAAGGTCAAAATGAAAAGAATGAAGGTGGTGAAATGAGGATTCATCACCCTCTAATATTTTCCTTTGCTAGTTCCTAGCAAACACTTATGCAATAAGTGTAGAAATGAGAAAAATAAAGAAAAGAAAAATAAATAACTTGAAATAGTGTTCGACTTTTAAACTTGTCTTTATAAGGTCAAAGTTTGGAGCTCAGGTTAAAACCTTTATATTATTTATGTGTTAGGAACAACATTGAGGGTAAGAAGTGTGACTCAACGTCCCTTAGATTATGTAATCATATTATTCAGTTCTCTTTACAGTCTGGTCGGAACCATCCTTTCAGTCACATACTTTCGGAATCTTGAAATGATAGAACCATGCGTGTGAATTTTTCAGCTCTTTCCAAACAAACCATTGATCCATTAAGGCATCTACTCCTCTAGTAACTCGTCCTCATGGAGACATATATTTTCCTTCCAAAGTCAGGTGTTGTCGGTATTCACAATCAAATGGGGTAAAAGATAGAAGAAGGAGAAAAGAAGTAGGAATGGACCACTGTAGTCTTCATTCCCTCGTGCGGCTTGATCAGTGTAACAGAGTCTTCACCAAGAAGCAGGCTTTTTTTAAATCTTGGATTTCTGTGGAAGTTTTGGAGTGGGATTCTTTGGATATTTTCTTTGACTTTGTATTGCTCTGCATTCTGGCTTGTGCCCCTATGGATATAGTCTTTTTCTAATCAACCCATTGAAAAAAGAGAAGATGGGAGTCGCTAAGTAATGGCCTGACAATTCAGGCTCACTGTCGCTAAGGCGACTACTCAAACCTTCTTGTTGATCAACAATTAACCCACACAAATAATCAAGCAATTAAGAGAATCAGTTAAAATTCATTATACCCTATTAAGAATGTATAGTGGTAAGCAAGTAGGGGTCGAACACAGGAAGCAAAGGTATAAAGCAGGCAAGACAAAAATCAAGCACCTAATGTCCTTATACTTAGCCAAGTTGAGATATTTTTCGTGGGTTTTTAATTTATTTTTTTATTTAATTTTTGATTTTATATTTTTATTTTTGATTTTTAATTTCTGATTTTGTATTTTCTTTTTATATTTTGTATTTTTATACTTTCTTTTCCTTTAAATAAAGATATAAAATAATATAGGATATATATACAAGAGTGATGAGAGGGAGATAAAAATAGGAAAAATATTAAAAATTCTAGAAAAAATGTTTTTGAGCTTTTTATAATTTTCTAATGTTTTTTGTGATTTTTCTGTATTTTTGCTATTTTTAGTATTTTTATAGTCGAGAATACTCAAAACAATGAATAAAATTATTAGTCGAAACTGAAATGGAGATGACAAATACCAAATAGTGTTAAAAATTCTCCAAATTAGTTTTAACCTACAGATAATACAACAGAGAAAATTTAGGAACAGAAAACACAATTTTTAGATTTTTTATGGATTTTACAAATTTTTATTAAGGTTTTTAGAATTTTTTCTATTTTAATGTGTTTCCTTTTATATTTTTTAGCGAATTTTGGTCTGCAATTAAAAGATGCAATAACACACAAAATATATTTTTTTGGAATTTTTCAAAAATGTTTTATAATTTTGATGAATTTTCTAATGCAAATAGTGGAGAAAATGCATGTTTTTAAATTTTAATAAATAATAAAATGCAATGAAAATGCAAAATAAAAATATGGCATGATAGGCATTGCAACCGACACACAACGATATTTTTTTAGATTTTTTAGAGATGTATAGATGCATGAAATAAATACAAGCAACAAAGAGAAAAGGCAACACTAGTAAGGTTATTTTTTGTAAATTTGGAAAAGTTTGTGGGCCACAGTGCAAATTTCCCACAGAATTATAACTGAATAAAAGTATTTCAATTCCAAAAGGAAATATACAAACCCATAGGGGATTTCCTGCAAAAACGCCAAGGCCACGTGCGTTGACATGCGCTCCTAGTAGGGACATGTATGTAATTTCCAAACACCTAAGGATCTTACTTGCAAAATGTCCGCAAAAATATAACTGCAATAAATATTTCCTGTACTGATTCGATATACAAAAAGACCCGAGGACCTGGCCGCAAAATCACCACCTCACGTGAAGCGTCTCGTGAGGTGACGTGATAGAGGACCAAAGTGTAAATACGAAGAGTACGGGGGCTAATGTGCAAATATTACAAAAATATAAAATGGCAAATGAATGCTTATGAACTAATACATAAATACAAAAATTGTTGGGGTAACGAATGAAAAAAATACCCAACGAGGGTGGATCGGATGGCTGATGGCGGCCCACTTAACACTGTCACGATTCGGAGCTCCAATACCAATTCGTGATCCGACGGTCTGGAATGGATCACCCAAAGATGATCAACGGTTTCTGGACAAGATCAATCAAACGACGGCTAAAAGGGTAGGAAGAACATGCGCGAATCCAACGGCGGAGGGGAAGGCTGAACGAACAGGGAAGAATCGCCGGCGACGCGATCTTGCGCTAGCTTAACCTTTCTTCTCCGGCGCTCCTAATGCTCCAAAAAAGTGCTCTTTGTTGCTGTGGGGTCCACTACGTGCTGGTGGCTCCAGAAATCCCCGACGAGGGATGGAGGGCTCACGCAAGGTCGTAGGAGCAAAGAAGCTCTAGGTGCCTCCGCCTCCTCCAAAATGAGCCCTAGGCACAAGCAAAGATGTGAGACCTGTAGAAAAGAGTTAGGAGGGTCTCAGGAAAACTGCCGCGACACTCTGGTGGACGTAAAGAGCGGAGATGTGACGGATGAAGCGATTCACTTCGGCCAGCAAACGCGGTGCACAGCCAGGAAGAGATCTAGAGCTTTTTGCATTTTTTAAGATCCAATCGAGGTGAAAGATCGAGGGTGAACTACTGATATCCTAATGATTTAAAAGAGAGCACAAAAACGAAGAAGAAAACTCACCAAGGGGAAGCGTCAGTGGCTAGCTCCGGCGAGTTGAATCTACTCGATTCGATGCCCGTGTGACTTCCTAGAGAGTACTATCCACTCTTGCTGTCACCAGGAGCGTGCTCGAGCTCCTAGGCTTGAGTTTCACGAATGGAAGAGAGATCAAGGGTCAAAAGAAGTTTGGGTGTCATTTTTATGTGGGATGACGATGGGAGTGCAAAGAACGAGGAAGATCTGCAGAATCACGGCTCCAATCCTCGAAAAAATCCATAGGCGTGAATCATTGATATATGGGGATGAAAAGTCAAGAAAGGAGCATCATGAAAGGGTGAATGTCTCAGCCTCAAAAAATCCAAGAAGAAGAGGACAAAATGCACTTCTGAAAAGGAGCAAACCTCGGTCAGAGAGCTGACCGAGGTCAACCTGAGGGGGGTTTTGGTTGGTCCACGTGGACCGACCAGAAAATGCCGTTTAAAAAAGATTTGTAAAATAAATTTAAAATAATAAATGATTTTATTAATTTTAGGTTATTAAATAAAAATGCTTATTATTTTATAAAGTATTTTATAATGATTTTTATTTATTTTTTAGAGATTTAAAATTACCAGTTCCCTTTTATGGGTCATATACAGATATATTCATCTATATATTTTAATATTTAATTTTTATTTTGTATATTTAATTTTATCAATCTTGTTTGTCATTTTATAAATTTATAACTTAATTTTATACACTTGAATATATTTTTATTTTATTTTTTTGAAGTATTTTGTACAATTAAATAAATAGATGTATTATTTATATAGGTATAGTTATATGTATTTCATCTATGTATTGTATACAAGTATTTTATTTTGATATTTCCTTGATGTTTTTATCGTCGTTTTAATATACACATATATTATAAAAAATATTTACAAAATTATAAAAAATATTAATTTATGAAAATAATAAGTAATAAGTGAATATTTTAATCAGTACAAGTATACAAGAGGGGTCCAAAACTCAACTTTCAAACCATAACTCTGAAAAATATGAAACCACCTTCACTAAATAGCTCATTAAAAATTATATACAATTAAAGGAGATCTTCATACATTTTGAGTTTTTATTTGAGAGATATTGGTATGGGAAGTTGGGATTCTGGAAACTTATTCAGATCATAACTTTTTATCTGTACATTATTTCTGTGTGAAATAAATTTTGTATTTTTCTATATTTAATTATATATAACTTTCATGTTTAAAGTTTCTTTAAATGAAGTATAAAAAGTAGAACTAAAAATAGGTCCCAAAATGAATAAAGAATGAATTAAATAAAAGGTATTTTTATTGTATTTTGGCCCTATCTCCCCCTACTTTATTCCTTGTCGACCTAGACATCAAGGTGCCCAGGTCTAGGGTTTCGGGTCATAAAATAGTCGCAATATTTTATTCTTTTTATTTTCTTTTCTTTATTCTATAATTTTGGCGTTAAAAATTGTATTTTATACAATATTTACACAATAATGCATGAATTATAAAATACTTAAATTAAGCTTATTTATATGCCTTTGCTAGGGTTTTTACGGCCTAAATGATAGATTAAAGGTGATGAAACGGAGATTCATCATCCCCCTATACTTGCTTTTGCTAGTCCCTAGAAAATAATTATGCAGTAAGTGCAAAAAAGAAAAAACAAAGTAAAGAAAAAGAAGGAAATTGGATTATGTTTAATTATCAAACTTGTCTTCACAAATTCAAAGTTTGGAGCTCAAGTCAAGCCCTTGAAATTTTAGTGCGGGCGGAATCTTAATGACAACCGGGTTTGAAATTCAACAGCCTTCGAGAATCCCAAAACCATACCCAAGTCTCCTCAAAAGCCATCTCAGAATACTTCAACTCATATACAAACCCTTATGACTATGAATCTGACTCATACAGTGAAAGTGATTGTGGATCTCCCCAACTGAAATGACAAAGAGATTGACTTCTCCAATATGACAACCCAATCATTCCCCGATCCAATAACTCATTCCTCGAGGAGCGGGGTATTCCCTTCTAAGTTCAAGTGACAACCAGCTCAGGAGGAGGGGTGAAGAGAAGAATGGACGGTAGCCAGTGTAGCTACCTATCCGAGGATGCAAGACTAGTGTAGTCAAGTCATCCAGCTACATGCTCACATGATTTGATATACACTCCGGAAGGCATTTTTGTTTTTGTACAAGCCTATCCACATTTTGGTCAGGTGTCGTTTTAATGTAGGCAGACAATGGGTGTGCAAAGAACGTGGAAGATCTGCAGAATCGCAGCTCCAATCCTCGAAAAATCCATAGGCGTGAATCATTGATATATGGGGATGAAAAGTCAAGAAGGGAGCATCATGAAAGGGTGAAATCTCGGCCTCCAAAAATCCAAGCAGAAAAGGCCAAAACACACTTCTAACAAGGATTAGACCTCGGTCAGAGAGCTGACCGAGGTCAACCAGCAGTGGGTTCTGGTTGGTCCACGTGGACGAACCAGAAAATCCCATGGAAAAAAGATTCGTAAAATAAATTTAAAATAATAAATGATTTTATTAATTCTAGTTTATTAAATAAAAATGTTTATTATTTTATAAAGTATTTTATGATGATTTGTATTTATTTTTAGAGATTTAAAATTACAAGTTCCCTTTTAGGGGTCATATACAGGTATATTCATCTATATATCTTAATATTTATTTTTTTGTATATGTAATTTTATTAATTTTGTTTATCATTTTATAAATTTATAACTTAATTTTATACACTTGAATATATTTTTATTTTATTTTTCTGAAATATTATGTACTATTAAATAAATAGATGTATTATTTATATATGTATAGTTATAGGTATTTCATCTATGTATTGTATACACGTATTTTATTTTTATATTTCCTTGATGTTGTTATCCATGTTTTAATACACACATATATTATAAATAATATTTACAAAATTATAAAAATATTAATTTATAAAAATAACGAATAATAAATAAAATGAATATTTTAATCGGTATAAGTATACGAGGGGTCCAAAACTCAACTTTCAAATCGTAACTCCGAAAAATATGAAACCACCTTCAATTAAATAGCTTATTAAAAGTTATATACAATTACAGGTCATTTTGATACATTTCGAGTTTTTATTTGAGAGATATGGTTATGGGAAGTTGGGATTCTGGAAAATTATTCAGATCATAACTTTTTATTTGTACAATATTTTAGTGTGAAATCAATTTTGTATTTTTCTATATTTAATTATCTATAACTTTCATGTTCAAAGATTCTATATTTGAAGTATAAAAAGTAGAATAAAAAATAGGTCTCAAAATGAATAAAGAATGAATTAAATAAAAGGCATTTTTATTGTATTTTGGCTCTATCCCCCCTACCTTATTCCTTGTCGACCTAGATATCAAGGTGCCAAGATCTCGGGGTTTCGGGTCATAAAATATTCGCAATATTTTTTTATTTTTCTTTTCTTTTCTTTATTCTATAATTTTGGCTTTAAAAACTGTATTTTATACAATATTTACACAATGATGCATGAATAATAAAATGCCTAAATTAATCTTATTTACATGCATTTACTAGGGTTTTTAAGGCCAAATGATAGAATAAAGATGATGAAACAAAGATTCATCATCCCCCTATACGTGCTATTACAAGTCCCTAGCAACACTTATGCAATAAGCGCAGAAAAGAAAAACTAAGTAAAGAAAAAAAGAAGGAAATTGGATTAAGTTTAATTATCAAACTTGTCTTCACAAAATCAAAGTTTGGAGCTCCAGTCAGACCCTTGAAATTTTAGTGCGGGCAGAACCTTAATGAGAATCGGATTTAAAATTCAACAGCCTTCGAGAATCCCAAACTGCCCAAGTCTCCTCAATAGCCTGGTCAGAATACTTCAACTCATACGTAAACCCTTATGATTATGAATCTGACTCGTACAATGTAAGTGATGGTGGCTCTCCCCAACTAAAATGACAAAGAGTCTGACTTCTCCAATATGACAACCCAATGATTCCCCAATCCAATAGCTCGTTCCTCGAGGGGTGGGGTATTCCCTTCTAAGTTCAAGTCACAACCAGCTCAAAAGGAGGGGGTGAAGAGAAGAATGGACGGTAGCCAGTGTAGATACCTATCCTATGATGCAAGACCAGTGTAGTCAAGTCATCCAGCTGCAGGCTCACATGATTTGACTTTGAAACTCAAGATTGCTTATTGACTATACAAATATATACACTCCGGAAGGTATTTTTATTTTTGTACAAGCCTGTCCACTTTTTGGTCGGGTGTCGTTTTTATGTGGGCTGACGACGGGCGTGCAAAGAGCAAGGAAGATCTGTAGAATCGCGGCTCCAATCTTCGAAAAAAATCCATAGGCGTGAATCATTGATATATGGGGATGAAAAGTCAAGCAGGGAGCATCATGAATGGGTGAAAGTCTCGGCCTCCAAAAATCCAAGAAGAAGAGGCCAAAACGCACTTCTAACAAGGAGCAGACCTCGGTCAGAGAGCTGATTGAGGTCAACCAGCGGGGAGTTATGGTTGGTCAACGTGGACCAACCAGAAAACCCCATGGAAAAATGATTTGTAAATTAAGTTTAAAATAATCAATGGTTTATTAATTTAAGTTATTAAAAAAATATTTACTATTTTATAAAGTATTTTATGATGTTTTTTATTTATTTTTTAAAGATTTAAAACTACAAGTTCCCTTTTATGGGTCATATATAGATATATTCATCTATATATTTTAATATTTAATTTTTATTTTGTATATTTAATCTTATTAATTTTTTTATCATTTTATAAATTTATAACTTAATTTTATACACTTGAATATATTTTTATTTTATTTTTCTGAAGTATTTTGTACAATTAAATAAACATATGTATTATTTATATAGGCATAGTTATAGGTATTTCATCTATGTATTGTACACACGTATTTTATTTTTATATTTCCTTGTTGTTTTTATCCCTATTTTAATATACATATATATTATAAATAATATTTACAAAATTATAAAAAATATAAATTTATGACAATAATGGATAATAAATAAAATAAATATTTTAATCGGTATAAGTATACAAGAGGGGTCTAAAACTCAACTTTCAAACCGTAACTCCGAAAAATATGAAACCACAATCATAAAATAGATTATTAAAAATTATATATAATTAAAGGTGATTTTGATATATTTCAAGTTATTATTTGAGAGATACAATTCTGGGAAGTTGGGATTATGGAAACTTATTCAGCTCATAACTTTTTATCTATACATTATTTTTATGTGAAATCAATTTTGTATTTTTCTATATTTAATTATCTATAACTTGCATGTTCAAAGTTTCTTTATTTGAAGTATAAAAAAGTGGAAATAAAAATAAGTCCCAAAATAAATAAAGAATGAATTAAATAAAAGGTATTTTTATTATATTTTTGCCCTATCTCACCTTACTTTATTCCTTGTCGACCTAGACATCAAGATGCCCAGGTCTCGGGGTTTCGGGTCATAAAATATTTGTAATATTTTATTCTTTTTCTTTTCTTTATTCTATAATTTTGACGTTAAAAACCGTATTTTATACAATATTTACACAATGATGCATGAATGATAAAATGCCTAAATTAAGCCTATTTACACATATTTCCTAGGGTTTTAAGGCCAAAATGATAGAATAAAGATTATGAAACGGAGATTCATCACCCATTATTTGGGGTCATGGAAAAAGTTACGCTGGAACACCATTCCTCATCTAAAACATTATCCATATCCACTATTTAGATATCACCATTACCAAAAAAAGTGAATAAGAGTACTAGTTTATACCGTCTGTAAGAATGATTCTTGAGGCACCCTTGACGAAGCGGCTCAACATCGTCCTGAATTAGACTCCAAAATTTTTCAAAAATCCATCTGGGTTGAGCTATGTGTAAAGTGCAAGGTTTCTAAATAAGCCATTATCTCAAGAGTCTTACGAATGATATGAAGGGTTTTTATTTAGGCACATTAAATTGATTCATAAACATAGTCTCATGGAACCTAAAGAATTAAATGAATGTGCCCTGAAGTCTCCTGAATTTCAATCCTCAATGGGCTCCTCTAAAATTAAGTGTATTAAGGTTTATTCCATGATCCAATCTTCAGACTTTATTTTGATGTGTTCAATTGTCTAGATTATTCTGAAATATGCAGATGCTATGTATAATGTGAGAAAATATTTTTATGAAGTAATTTTCTGGTTTTGAACTTTTTATGGCATTTTTTCAAAAAAGTTTTGAAAATATTTATGCAATTTTGAAAGCATTTTGCAAATTTTTATAGATTTTGGATTTTTGCAAATTTTTAGGGATTTTTGAAAAATAAAGGAGTTAGTGAAAGAACTATGTGCATATATTTACACAGGAGTTCATTTGTATTTACAAGAGTTGGTTGAAAGAATTTACCATAGGTATTGAGTTTGTTATTCTTTACGAGTTTTTATCTACAGGGGTTGCAAAGAATTTTTATTTATTTTAATTATGTATATGTATCTAAAAATAATTTCAAAATATTTTAACAAATATTTTGAAAACTTTATTTTGTAAAGAAAATGAAAAATAATTTTTGCAACTATTTACAAAATTTGAAGATCATTTAGTAAATATTTTTGAAACAGTATGTATAGATTTTTCAAAGTATTTTTGCAACCAAATTTCAAATTATTTGCAAATATATTTTTAAAGAATTTTATTCAAATAAATAAAAAAAACTTTTACAAATAAAATAATTTTACAAAGGTTTGAAAATGTTTTACAAATTTTTTTCAAAAAAAATCAATAGATTTTTCATAGAATTTTCCCACCATTTTGCATATATTTTTAACAAGCTTATTGACCGTAATTCAAAGAATTACTGAAAAATTGTTACACCTTTTTACAATGTATTCTTTACAATGGATTAATTATATGATATATTAGCTTTATTATTAAAAATAGATAAGTATGAGTTATGGTTGAAGTATATACAATGCATATATAACCCCCCTATACTTACCTTCAACTATGTCCTCATTGGTTAGAGAGAAAAAAGAAGATATAACTCGTGTGAAGTATAGGAAAATCTATATTACAATGCCTAAAAATGAAGAATGAGAAGTCAGACATCCTTCCCTGTGCGTAGGATCAAATAATCCTAGGTATAGCAGGTTGCATACAAAATGTGGATGATCGAGGATCAGAATGTATGAAATAACTGGACTTGGTTAGTTCCCCTTATACTTAGGGTAATATATCTCAAGTATAGACAGAGTGTCAAAAATTAGGGAAAAGCGAGAGAAAGAATAATGAATAACCTGAGGGAACTCATCACTCCTACACTTAAGATGAAGCATATCCTAAGTATAGCATTAATAGGGTGAGGGCAATAGTGAAGAAAGAATTAGAAGGATGAAAATGAAAATAAGAATTGAGAAAAATCTAATCTAACCAAAGATATTTATAGAAGCATTGTTCGGCTCCACTGAAGTTATCATGGCAATGAAGTTTTTATTAAAAAATTACTTGCATAGAGTTGACAATGGTCAGGAATGTGTCATGCTCTAAATATGGCTTCAGCAGCAAACTGTTGACTATATAGGGTTGTGTGTCAGTTGACAATTCTGATATAGGTACACTTCCATTGTCGTGCACGGTCCTGACTCTATACTGCATTGTCCATTTGTTCTTCAACTTTCCTGAGAAGAACTTTAATTTTAGCGTCAAATAAACACACTTTCTATCCATGTTCGAAGGTTTTTGTTTTGTTGTGCTTGTCGTACTGGCATTTGACCTTCTCTTTGTACATAAAACTATTGTTAGACGTACTCTGAATTCCAAGAGTTTTTTTATATCTAGTTTTCTCTGCTAACCTCCTTTTTGTGAGTCTAGGTTGCATATATTAAAGAACCATAATGATTTGTGAATAATATAGATTCGTAGGTGACATGCCTTTCCATAAACAAGGCGATATGGCAACATGCCCAAGTCGTTCTATATTCCCAAAGAACTAAGTCCAAGAGTTGTGACCAGTTCTTTTTTTCTGGCCTTACTAGTTTCCACAATATCATCTTGATTTCTCTGTTCGATAGTTCTACCAAGCCATTTGACTGAGGATGATAAGGAGATGCAACTCGGTGATCGATGTCATACTCCTTCATTAATTTCTTAACCTCCATATCGATGAAGTAATTTCCTCCACCTGAAATCAAAATCTTTGGAATTCCAAATCGCGATATGATGTTATCTTTCAGGAATTTGCAAACTGTTCTACTATCTGCGGCTCGAGCTGGAATGGCTTCCACCCATCGATTCACATAATCAATGGCACGAAGGATGTAATCATAGCCTTGACTATTAGTAAATGGATCCATAAAATCGATGCCCCATGCGTAAAATATATTAGATATCTAGATGAATTTGAGGGGTATGTTGTCTTTGACACTGAGGATTTTTCCCATATTTTGGCAGCCAGTTCAGGCTTTCACATAATCATTAGCATCCTTAAAGAGTGTTGACCACCAGAGGACACATTGTAGTATCTTTCCTATCGTTCTGCTTCCAGAATGGTATCCACCATATTCGAGATTGTGATAGTGCTTGAGGATACTTGTGTACTCCTCTTGAGGAATACACTGATGCCATATAAAATCCGCTCCTTCCCTGAATAAGTATGGGTCTTCCCACTTGTAAAAATAGATATCAGACATGAATTTGTCCTTCTTGATTCTCGTCCAACCTTGTGAAATTATCCCAGAGACAAGGCAGTTCACAATATCGGCATACCATGAAAGAGATGCCACGTTGAGGATTGATTCATCAGGGTGTCTGTAATTTATGTACTGCTCAGTTGAGTATGTTGACATTCAATTTTGGAGAGGTGATATGCTACTACATTCTGAACTCCAGGATTATCTCAAATTTCTAAGTCAAATTCCTATAGGATTAGTATCCATCTGAGTAATATGGACTTCACATCCTTCTTGCATTGTAAATATCAGATAGTAGAGTGGTTAGCGAAAACTATGACTTCGATCCAAGAAGATAGGATTTTAACTTCTCGAAAGCAAAAACTATCGCCAACATCTCCTTCTATATGACTATATAATTTCTCTATGCCCCATCAAGCGTCTTACTAGCGTACTGAATAGCATTGGGAAACTTGTCCCTTCTTTTTCCTAGAATAGCCCCAGATATGAAGTCTGATGCATCCATCATGATCTCGAATGGAAGAGACCAATCCGGTGACTGTAGGATTGGATACTTAGTGACCAGTTCTTTCAACTGATATAATGATTGGAGAACTTTTTGATCAACAATAAACTTGGTCTCCTTGAAAAGCATTAGTGATATGCCGAGCAAGTTTGCTGAAGTCCTTGATGAATCGGCGATAGAAGCCTACATGCCCTAAAAATGATCAATCAATCTCTCTTATTGATAGCATCACACATGAGATCCTATCTCCAGAGGATGACATGTATAGCACAATAAGCCCATGCTTACTTGTCGACTGGGAGACCGAATCAGAATTCAAGCCACATAGTATCATGTTCAAACAGGAAGAGTTCATTCCAGATATTTTCGACACATTTATGTCCAAGCCATGAGTGACAGAGGTGGACAACACCTCACTGAAATTAGTAGATCAACCATCTACCAGTACCATTACTAAAGTCACCATGGAGCAAGCTCAACAATTATTGTGACACCCTGCCCCTCTAGCTATCGAAACCGATGGAACGAGAGTGTCAGACCTAAGGTCCAAATATGCCCATGATCTATGATACTCAGCAAACCATCTTATGCACATTAGATCAACATTTGAAATACAAACAAAAGCATGAAATCATTATAAAATGGAAAGAAATTCAACATCCAGTCTCATCGATAACAATCGTCAAGTCCATGTCCATAGAATGAGATACATCATATAATAATAAATTTTGTAGAAGAAGCTCTTCATATCTCACTAAAATATCTATCAAATAGAACATAAAATATTGTGGAAATAAATAAGTTACTCTAAATAGAACGCACCCTGTTTGATACAAGTACGATGTAGAAAGCCCAATCCCCTTGAAAGTCACTATTGTTACGGTTGCTACTCAGCTACACCTGTCGGATTCACACGAGGGTAACATTATGAGCAATTGCCCAGTAACGATACAAACACTATAATAACTAATGTAGGGATAGGCAAAGAATGTACACTCAACTCTATCAACTAACATATGCATATATTGTCGAAACTAAGAAAAACAACCAAGTCATTCTGATTCATACTAGATTACATAATAATTGATTTTTTTTATTTATATAATAATAATTTAAGTACTACCATAATGATCTTGATATTTATACAAGTTGGTTAAATTCCATAACAGTATATAATTACCGGCATCTGATCGTTAATCATTAACCATTTCTCGTATTTTTTAGTACATACAAGTACACAATTCGCATGCCTCTGCTACGTGGGAATTTGTTTGTAATCTTGAGTAAACATCTAAGGACCTCTCTCCAACTAGAATAGGAAAAGATCTTAACCTCAAATTCTCCAACTTCAAACCAAATCTCGGAACACCTCTCACAATAATATTGCTCGAAACAAAATTTGACGCGGCCACACCAAATTCTAATCAGAGTCTTAATATTATGTATAAGTGTGAAATCAAGAATGTCAACCACTCCCACTTGCCAACTCCATCAAGTGACTATGGATACAACTGGGCTGCTAGGTACAACATCATCCAAATCGTCTGTTGGGTTGTGGCCTTCATAGCATCTACCTGGGACCTAATGTTGCCTGCCTAGTCACTTAAATCACCTAACTCCATCTACAAGTCCACTGTCAGATCGGACTCACAAAAATATAAACTATATCAAACTCCGACCTTCTCAATATGGTAATGATTAGTTGGTAGGGGAATCATTGACAAACATGTTGGTACCCTCGTATTTAATGATCATCACTTTTATGTTTGTAACCCGTTATCGGCGATCATTTTTTTTAAAAAAATACGAAGTCTCGACTCATAAATGTATTAACGATAACAATTGTACTCATTTATTTTATTATTGATACTTATCCCATTATGACATCCTTATCGATGATCAATATTATTTATTTTGAAGTTCTGTAATGGCGGCGGACAAGTAACTGCAAACTTTAATGTGTTCTACTGTAGAAATTATACAAAAACCAGTAACATTATATTCATGAAAATTCACGATTGTCACAACTAATGGCAAAAAGCTTGGCAAATATGAGGTGATATTCCATGGAACATGTAATTAATGTAGGACATATATTCTTAAAAATTAACATGGTTAAAAATCTTAAGTATTTACGTTAATACCAATAGCGCATAAATTAGCACCATAATGGACATTAATGTATACTATTAACCAAACCATGCATATTATGTGATGGTTGGTATTTCCCTATTTTTACCAATGACATTCACATATAGCCACATATTTAGACTTTTGTTCATGCACATAAACCTTATAGCAATGAAATCTCAACACCTATAAAAGGATGCATCTCAACCTTAAAAAGGTGAAGGGGTTAGACATTATAATATGTAACATTATCTATTCTTTCAATGACAAGAGAAGGGAATAAAATATTTAAATCGTTAGTAGGAGAATTGGACAACAACTTTATCAAATCATTGAAAAATCAATCACCAGATGACAGTAGTTTTTAATTTGGAAAAGATATCATGTAAATTAGATCGGTCCATATAGGAATGTTAAGAAAATTCTGTTGTGTAGATTAGTTTTTGATGAAAAGATTATACCAAAAGGACATGATCTAAAATAATACTGTACTCTTATGCATTAGAGATATGATTGGTCTATTGATCATCACAAATCATGATAATGGAGTGAACGAGTGACCATTGCTTAATACGATAGAGAAAATGGTCAAGCATATATATATATATATATATATATATATATATATATATATATATATATATATATATATATAGAGAGAGAGAGAGAGAGAGAGAGAGAGAGGAAAATGGGGCTGCCCCCTAGGGGGAGCTAACTTAGCTCCCCCCACTCTATTTTCTTCAAATTTTTTATTTTTTTTGAAAATTTTTTCCGTGAATATTCATCACTATATCCCTATATTATGTCATAAAAATTTCGTGAGAAACAGAGACTCCTACGACCTCCATCCAGACAGTCATTTCTTTAACGGTAACATGATTTTTTAAATCGACCCCGTTTGGATGGAGGTCGTATGAGTCTCTGTTTCGCATGAAATTTGAATGACATAATATATGGATTTAATAATGAATTTACACGGTTTTGGATTTCAAAAAAAATAAAAAAATATGTAAAAAAGGGGCGGGGGGAGCTAAGTTAGCTCCCCCTAGGGGGCATACACATTTTACTCATATATATATATATATATATATATATATGATGGAGAATCGTGTGAAATCAATAGCAAGAGGGGGCATTTAACATTACCTCTGAGGATGTTCTCTCTAGATCTCCTCTCGCACGGAAATGATATTTCCATTACTCGATCGTAGTGTGAATGCACGTATGAAGGTGACCTCAAGCTTTCCCATGGTATAGTGGTCACGGATCTTCGATCGGAGCTTCTTCTCCGACATCAACGACGACCCCCCAGTGGTTAATCTGACCAAGGTGGTCGTGCTCCAAAGAGGGAGAATGATTGTGGTGGCTAGGGTTTTGAGAGAGTAGGCTACCATCTCTAATTTATAGAAGGAGATGTGAATTTGGATCCAAATTCGGATCCGGTTCGGATCCATATATAGATCTAGATCAACCAACCTTAAACATTGATATCTTGAGCTAATAATGTCGGGACTGGATGTTCTTAGGCTCGTTGGAAAGATCTCGACGAGATCTAAGAAGTGGTGTGATTATTTGAATTTTTTGGATGTCAAAAATACTCCAGATTTTAGGACAAAAATTATGAGGTTTCACATCATAAAAATCTTAAAGGAACTTTTGTCCTCGAGAAGTTGGATTTAACGTATATGTTTTGAATGAAACATAGATTCGGGCATTAAAATCATAAAGAGTATGAAACCCATAAAAATCTTAAAAAGCATTGAAATTGGGTTTCGTGATCATACCTTTTAAAGGATGAGGGTACTTCTATCGCATATCTGCCTCATGCTCCCATGTGACCTCTTCAACATTCCGACTTTACCACAATACATTGACCAAAGGGATGTCTTTTCATCGCATCTTCTTGACTACTCAATCTAAAATCTGCACATGTGCCTTAGGGAAAGATAAATTTGGTTAAACCACGAGGTCCTCGTAGCTAATCACATGTCAAGGGTCTTGAATATACTTCCACATATTTGACACATGGAATACATCATGCATGCTTGCCAAGTGAGGGAGAAGTACTACTCGGTATGCTACCTTACCAATACGGGCCAAAATCTCGAACGGGCCAACGAACCATGGTGTCAGCTTTCCCTTGACTCCAAATCTTTGAATACCCCTCAATGGAGATACTTTCAAGAATACAAAGTCTCTGACCTCAAATTCAAGATCGTGACGTCTCTGATCAGCGTTGCTCTTCTGGTAGCTCTGTGTAGTCAATAATTTCTTTCTAGCCATTTCTACCACTTTTGTTATACCCTCGATTATCTGAACGGAATAAATGTCTCTATCATCCACTTCCTGCTAACATAATGGAGTGGTATATCTTAGCCCATACAATGCATCGAAAGGTGCCATGCCAATACTAGCATGATAGCAGTTATTATAAGTGAACTCCACCAAAGGAAGATGATCCTTCTAAGAACGTTGCCACTCAATGGAACATGCTCGGAGTAGGTCCTCAAGAGTCTGAATTGTCCTCTCTGATTGTCCATCCGTGTGCAAATGATATGCTGAATTATGACACAATTAAGTTTTTATCATGAATTCTCCCCAATAATGTGACATGAAATGGGAGTCTCTATCTGATACGACCTCCTTGAGAATACCATGCAAGTGAACATGTTGAATATATAATTTAGCCAGATCTACCGAAGTGCAAGTCATGTTCAATGGAATGAATTGTGTGGACTTGGTCAGCCGGTCTACAATGATCCAAATAGCATTATATCCACCTATTGTACGAGGTAAGGATGTCAGAAATCCATACAGATACTCTCCCTTTTCCACAATAGGATATGAAGTGACTGTAACTAGTTAGGATGATGCTTGTACTCTACCTTCACCAATTGACAAGTAAGGCAGCGACTAACACATTCTGCAACATCTCTCTTCATCCCCTTCCACCAAAAGCGCTAACAGAGGTATTTATACATTTTGGTGTTTCCTTGGTGGATAGGTAATCTAGAACAACGAGCCTCATTTAGGATGTATCTCCTCACACATACATGATCTCCCTTCCATAAGATGGACTCACAAACTCAGAATCCATCACACTCCTCCTTCAGACATCGATGGAACAAGTCTTGTAATTTCTGATCTGTATGCTGACCATGCACAATCCTGTCCCATAATCCACTGTACTTGACAGGTACAGTTACAACATATGTAGTAATATCGAATGGGTGCCACTCACAAAGTATTGTGAGTAATCCCAAGTCTATAGCCATGCTACGGTGCCATAGGTATGTGCTCTCCTACTTAAAGCATCTACTACTACATTTCCCTTACCTGGATGATAAGAGATTGTGCAGTCGTAATCTTTCAACAGTTCCATCCATCGTCATTGCTACATATTCAACTCCCACTAGTCAAAGATATATTTGAGACTCCTGTGATCTGTAAAAATCTCAAATGTGACCCCATATAAATAGTGACACCATATCTTTAACATGAAGACTATAGCTGCCAACAGCAGTCATGAGTAGGGTAGTTATGTTTATGGTTCTTTAGTTGTTGTAATGCATATGACAAGACATGCCCACATTGCATCAACACTGCTCCTAAACTCTCCTTCGATGCATCGTTATACACCGTAAAATCTAAGGTGCCTGAAGGAAGGGTGAGAATCGGAGTGCTGGTCAGTCTCTCCTTCAACATGCGAAAGCTCATCTCACACTTGTCGTTCCGAACAAAGGGGACATCTTTCTGTATTAGATGAGTGAGTGTAGGGCTAGCTATGAGAATCACCTAACAAAATGTCTGTAGTAGCCGGTGAGTCCTAAGAAACTATGTATCTCGATAACTATCTTAGGCTACTCCGAGGACATTACTGCCTCTATCTTGGCTAGATCAACTGCAACACCTGCTACCAAAATTACATGATCGAGGAAAGCTACCTCGGTGAGCCAAACTCACACTTATTGTGTTTTGCATAAAACTTGTGTTATCTGAGTGTCTCAAGAATAGTATGAAGATGTTGCTCATGCTCTTGCCTCATCATGTGAGTAGATCAAGATATCATCAACGAACACCACCAAAAAATGATCCAAGTATGGACACAAAATCTTGTTTATCATGTCCATGAACACAACAGGTGCGTTCGTGTATCTAAAAGGCATGACTACAAACTCATAGTGGTAATATATGGTGCGAAAAGCAGATTTCAGCACATCTGTATCCTTAATTCTCAATTGATGATAACCATATCGTAGGTCAATATTTGAACATACTGTTGCACCCTGCAACTCATCTAAAAGATCATCTATTCGTGGAAGTGGATAACGGTTCCTTTTATTCAATTACCTGTAATCGATGCACAATCACATAGACACATCCTTCTTCTTTACGAAGAGGACCAGTGCTTCCTCAGGAGATGTACTGGGATGAATAAATCCCTTTTCCAGCAACTCTTGCAGCTGTATTTTGAGCTCCCTGAGTTCGGTTGGTGCCATTCGATATGTAGGGATGGAGAAGGGTTGTGTATCAGTTATCAAGGTGATCTCGAACTCGATCTCCCTCCTTAGTGTAGTCCAGGTAACTCCTCTAGAAATGCGTCAGGAAAATCCTGCACAACTCCGATATATTCAATCATGTGATCATAGGCAGGTGATGAATCCATGATTTATTAACTTTTCTGTCGCATTTTGTCTTAAAACCCTTAACAAATACATATAAATATTCATTAATTCTCATATTTTAACAAAACACCATTCATATGTAAATATTCATTTTTAACCACTAAAATCATGTAAATAAATAAAGAACCAGAAAAATAAAGAAAAAGGCAGATTGAATATATGTATATATATGCAATATGACTTAAATATAAATATAGCTGTAAGATATATTTATAACCTAACCCCCGAGACCAAGTCAGCATGGATTGGTCGACAAACCAATAAGTAGGGGGAGATAAGGAAAGAAAACCAAAGAAAAAAATAATTTAACACACACAAATACACCCTTCATTATTTATAAAATAAATACAAAACTTCAAAGAATTTTAATTATTCCATATGAACATATTTTTCATTAAACCCTTCTCCTAATTATTCCTAAAAATATATAGAAAAATATAAAAAATAAGTTAAAAATATTACCCTATATATATGACAAGAAACTCAGCCTGCAAATTGTCAAAATCTCAACTTCCGAACATCATAACTTCTTCATACAAACTCCAATTTCACTCTATTCACCTTTAAAGTTCATAAAATAATATTCTCTAATTAATAAAGGTAGTTTCATCGAATTCGGAGTCCGTTTGCAAAAAGTCAGTTTTGGGACCAAAAGACAAAGGGGTTTCTAGGTTATTTATTTTATGTAACACACATTATTTATCATTTTCTTAATTTTATAATTTTTAAATTATTTCATGATCTTGTAGTTTCTACATAAATTATTTCATAATTTTTGGAGACTATTTATTATTTTAATAAAATCAAAAACCTCAAAACTTAGGTATAAATGACCTATGTAGATACTAACCTTATTTATTAAAATATGTAAATTAATTGATAAAAACCTATAAAAATTCGTACAAGTCTTATTTAATACCCTAATAATTAAGAAAATATAAAATTAATTTTTATTTATTTATTAAATTAAAAATCTAAAACCTATTTATAAATACATAATTATTAATAAAATATTTATATCTTAAATAAATTCTATTATTTATTAAAAGTATTTAAACCATAATTTAGAAAATTAATTTATTTAACTTTCTTGTATTTATACCTATTTAAAATAATGTAATTTACTAATGTATATTTAATTAATAAGGTATTTCAGATTTTAGACCAACCAGGTGCTGACACTTGTCAGCACCTGGGTCGTCTTCCCCAAGAATCTGGTAGGTTGGAGGTTGTTTAACCGGCCAACTTCACCCATTTACCCCGCGCTACTCCAGAACCTTCTGATCGATCTATTCTGTCCATCTTCTTCCTCCAACAACCCTCTCCATCGCCACCGTCGATTTGACCTTGGAGCCCACGCTAACCTTCCTATAAAAGCCCTCCAAGATCGCCATTAAACAACAACTTTCCAACCTCCCAAGCTTCATCTCCAGGTTGTTCCGAACCCCCTATTTCCAAGCCTCATTTCGGCCAATCGACGGCGGTGACAGCGTCAAGGAGGAGTCCGCGAGGAAGAAGGGACGTCGGAGGATCGTTCCAAGGCGTAGCTTCGCCTTGCATCGCCGCCCAGCGCGCGTCGGAGCTCCGATCTTTGGCCGCCTTCGAGCATCAGTCCAGGTGATATACCTTGACCTTTCCACAGGCCTCTTCATCCATTTTGTGCGAGTTTTGTTTCGATATTCGAGCCACGATTAGCGTGGCTAAGCACCTCTTTAGGGAGATTAATCATTTAGCTTAATCGCCATTCATAAACCCCTCTCGATTCGTTCCCATTTCGATTTCAAAATGATCATCATTCCATCGTAGTTTTCACGCCTCTGGTTGTTTTGCTGGAAACTAAAATTTTTCATCAACTTTGAGCTTGCAACTTGTCATCCATCGGCCGATTCCTTGGCGAATCGAGCATCCTATCTTGATATTTGCAGGTTCCAGATCATCGCGACCCATTTCTCGGAGCCAGGAAGCTAACCATCTGCATCAAAAGCCACCTCAAAGATGGGTCGCCATGATTGATCCACCTCCAGGAAGCTGAGATAGCCATCTTCCTCGTCATTTTACAGCCGCTCCGAGCAACCACCGCCGGAATTCTACCGCGGGCGAGCTCGAGGGGTGGAGGAGCCACCCCTCTGGCCCCGCCGGAGTGCCCAATCCTTCGTCAGTCGGACGGAGTAATTCGGGGAAGAAGACTCGTCCGTCCTCAGCTCTAACCGCCCAAGAACAAGGAAGTTACAGGCTTTCGACACGTGGACGAACCTGAAGCGTCCGATCGAGACGTGATCATCTAATCTCAGCCGCAGAAAACGAAACGGTGGAAATATTGCAACTTAAGCCCAGCCAAGTTTCCAGTAATTCAGCTCCGCCCCCCAGGTTCTCCATATTTGCATTTAGGTCCCTCCGCAGGGACCTAAATGTAAAGTTTTATATACTTTTCCTACAGAACCGTCCCTGAGGACCATTTTGAGAACAATTTAAATAGTTTGTCTTTGCGCTTATGCCCCTGGGCTGTAGGGGCTGTTTCTTGTTCTTGTGACCTCGGATTTCGACGCTTTCTTGAGGGTAGTTACACAACTACCTCAGCTACTTAGTATAAATTTTTCGCGGCTTTTTGACGAGTTTTTGACGTGTTTTGATTTTATCGAAAGCCGCTCCGTTTTGTTTCGTTTCTTGTGTAGTTCGAGTACGCGGCTCGAACCCCGTTCACCTTATTATATAGTATCACCTACATATTATCCGCCTATTATATAATAAATAAATTTCTTGAAAAATATCCCTTTTTGAAAATTAAGTAAAAGTTTAAAAAGAATAAAATCAAATAAAAATAATAAAAACAAAATTCAATAAAAAGAAGCGCATTGACTTAGAGAAGAATTAAAATAAGATTACGAATAGGAAAATCTAGGGAATTTATTCTGCCTCCTTGAGTTCGACCCAAGAACACTTGCCTGGTTAAATATTAGTGAATGGTTTTCTGACAGAGAACCGTAATTTGTTTGATAGGTTTAAGAATCGAAACTTGTTTCGCGGCTTTTGCTACATCGACCACTTTCTTCATCAAATAAAAGAAAGCCGCGAAACTCGATTCTTTTTGCCTTATCAAAATGGAATGGCGCCGTTGCCGGGGAGGCGTTAGATTCTTTTGATTTTTCATTTTTCGTGATTTTATTTTTTTTCTCTTCTCTTTGTTTCGTTTTTCGTACGGTTTTTCGTACAGCTTTTTCGTGTTCTGTTTTTCGAGTTTCTCTTTTGTTTTCTTACGGCTTTCTCGACTTCTTGGTTTTCGGCTTTCTCGATCAGCTTTTCTTTGCTAACCATCTTTGCAGGGCCTGCAGGATCAACCGGCTTCTTCGGAAGCCGAGCCAGTTGAAAGAGTAGAGGTCGGCTTCTTCTTCACAAGTCGACTGCAGAGGAGCAGAGTAGTTAATACACTTTTGTTTATAAAAGAGAGAGAAAGGGAGAGAGTTGCAATAGACAATAAACAAACCCCCCCCCCATTTTTTTCTGGGTCTGATTCGCTGGATACCATGTATCCGAGGATCAGGGCACCCACCGCGGCTTTTATCGCTCATCGGTTTTCCGCGGTTTTTATAGATGCTTGTTTAGGTTTTTTTACTCTATCTGCTTGTGCCGCGTAGCTAGTTCTAGGACTTGCAACCTAGGAGCTTGCTCTAGGGTTTCTAAATAAAAAGGAAAAAATAGACGTTGTCTGAAAAAACCCATAAAAATTACAAAACTAAAATCGGGACTGCTAAATCTATCTGACTAAAAACCGTAAATCGACTCAAGTGATTTGGGAGAGTAACCCCCGCACATTTTTCAGAGTGCGCGAGCGAGAGACGACACTCAATAAATATCCCGAAATCTTTCAAAATACTACTTAGTTCATACACCGAATCACTGCTTTTCAGTGGGTACGCTCGGGTAGCCGGCAACGGTCCGAGTTTACTTAGCAGAGTGGGGGATTTAGAGGACACTGCGTAAGGCTCCGTCCTCAAGTAACGCGGTCCGGAATCGGTTCGTGTACTTGCCACCATACTGGCTGAGAGCAAGTGGTTCTTTGTAAGGACTCGGGACAGTATAGCGGGAGATACATCGGGCACCTATCAGCTCGCACAGCGCACGATAAATCGCAATAATTTGTTTGCTAATTACAACCCTAAAACCGAAAAGATAAAAGACCAAACCCTTACGGTCTTCATTAGGGTTGAGTTGGTGAAAACAGGGTTTGCTTTGTGTTTGCTTGCGGGGCGTGAGTTTCCGTGGCTTTTGCATTTCTCTCTCTCTTGAATCGTACATGTGCTCTCCCGACTTTTCTCTTGACATCGAAGATGACGTCTCGACGGCTTTTCAGCTCAGACTCTGTGAGCTTTCAACAGTCCACCGTCGAACGTATGTCTTCACAGGCTCGGGATGACTCTCTTTCCGAGCCGGTCCTATCAGATCTCGAGGCGAGTCAGACCTAGACTCCCTCACCTCCTGGCCAGAAAATTGAGACAGACTCTCGTCTCAATAAATCATCTCCAGCTGAACTATCACTGAGTGCTTACGAGAGCTTTTCTTTTCCAGACGACTTGAAGCCAATGGCTCGCGGTAAAGCACCAGCAGCAGAAGAGAGGGCAGCATCCGAGGAGCAAGATGACGGAAGATCAGAAGCTGCACATATTACTACTGGGATTCTCGATACACTTCAGCAGATGAATCTACAAATTCGAGAACAATTCCGAGTTCAGACAGAGTTACAAGGGCAAATAGCCACGCTGCGAGCAGGGGCCGGGAATCAGTTACCGCCTGCGGTTCCCGCGACTTTACGGGACGAGTATGACCCGGGCGCAAGAATGCTCCACCACTGGATTCAGCTACCGCCGAATCAAGGGCCATACGAACTCTGACCGTCCTTCATATCTTTTCTTCCCAAGTACTATGGGAATGCCACAGAGGAGCCGTTCACGTTTTTACAACAGTTTGAGATGATCTGTGGAACGACTTGTTATCCAGGAGTAACACAGGAAGCCGTACGCCTCAAAGCTTTCCCCTTTGCCTTAGCCGATAAGGCCCTTTATTGGTTGAGTCATTTGGGGAGAGAAATCTCCACATGGGACGACCTGAAGTCCACCTTCCTGCGTATATATTTTCCTCTAGGAAGGACGGACATGATGAGGAGCCAGATCTCCAACTTTACACAACTGTCGCACGAATCATTCCATGAGGCATGGGATCGATTCAAGGACCTGACGGAGAGATGCCCGCATCATGAGATCCCGATGAAGGTGCCCGTACAGAATTACTTCGGAGGACTCCAGCCGGAAGTTCAGGGGCTAGTCAGTGTCGCATGTGGCGGCAATTACTTGAACAAGGATGTCGAGTCAGTCTGGGCCATTTTCGAAGGGATGCCCGAGAACTCAAGAGTTGTAGACTCTACTCGGGCATTTCAGAAAGCCCCACAGCCACCACATCACCGAGAACATCACAAGGTGGCAAACATCTCGGACTCTGAATCCAACACCAACATGGGCTTCATTAGCGAGAAATTGACGTTGGTGGATGTGATTCACAAGCAGGTCCAAGACCTACAGCCGCTGCGAGAGTTGGAGAAACTCTCATCTCTACCTTAGCAGCTGAGTGATCTATCGAAGAAGGTCGCTGATCTTCAGATCCAGTACCAGACGAGCCAGATTTCTTCGAATACGCAACCAGTACGAAGGATCGCACCCGCTCCACCCACCCGTCAGATCCATTACATTCAGAGCGAGTCCGAGATTCTGCAGCTCGATTGGCATGAGGATCAATCTCATGCCAATCCCGGCCAGATCACCAGCACCGCAGAGATGGAGGTGGAGTCGCAATCCACTTTCGAGATCAACGGGATTTGGTATACTCCGATGCAGCAGCTGAGTATACCGAACCAACAGCCGCAGCAACCATACGGTCATCCGCAGCATGGACGTCCGCAATTTCAGCACCGCCAGAGCATCACGCAGCAGCAGTCTCATCCAAATGTCTACCATCAGAGACCGCAACATTCATATCAGCACCCTGCCCAGTTTTCACCGAATTATTCTTTTCAGCAGCCGCAACAGTCTTTCTCCACACCTCAGCGCTACTCCCAGCCTTCCACCTCTCAGCATTTCACGCCAAGGCAGGAGAGAGGAGCAAGCCAGGGCCACCACACCGTTCCAGAGATGTCTTCACAGGCCCAGGCTCTCAACCAGATCATGGATATGCTGAGTACGCTCCAGATCGCGCACAAGACAGAGATGGAGTAGGTTAACCGTCGTCTGGACGAGTTAACCGTACCAAAGACCACTCTCCCAGCCCAACCTCAGATGAACCCGAATAACAAGAGGAGGCATCCAGACCAGGTAGATACTACAGGTAAGATCTCGTTTCCTGAATTTTTATCTAACTTTATTCGTCTCAAGAGCGGTTAATCACCGCAAACACCTGCTGGAGAAGAAGAGAGGGCACCAGAGGAGCATGAGCATGATTCAAATATCGAGGAGGAGAAACCGCAAGAGGATGAGGAGCAGTATGCAGAATCGAGAGACGGGAGCAATGCCAACTCATCAGATATGGATACTGGCGACTCAGACGATGATATCACGCCAGATCAGGCAGAGAGCCCGGACAAAAACATTTCTTCCCCTGTTTTAGAGAGTTTTGTAGATAATTCTGAAACTCTCGATGTAAATGTTGATTCTGAGTTGAATAAAACTTCTAATTTTCTGAATCCTGACTTTATTCCTTTTCCCGATGCTTTATTTGGAAAAGGAAAGAAAAAGATCAAAAATAATCCCGAATCTCCACAAATCGAAAAGTTACTCAAAGATCACATCTTTTTGAAGATCCCTCTCCATGATGCCTTAGATCAATTTCCTACGCTCAAGAATCAATTGAAGAACAGATGCACCACGCGTAGGAAAAAGAGATCTCGAACAGAAAATCATGTTTTGACTAAGGCTACATCCTGTGCGATACAGAATAAGCTTCCAAAGAAGAAGAAAGACTCAGGTGCACATTATGTCAGATGCGAGATCGCAAAAGCCGAGTTCGATCGCACTCTATTAGATAACGGTTCCTCGATCAATCTGATACCCACTTCCTTACTCGAGAAGCTCGAGTTAGGTCCTCTTTACAAATCCCGCGCGATCCTTCAGTTTGCTGATATATCTGTAAAGAGACCTAAGGGTATACTTAGGAACGTTATCGTAACCGTGTAGGGTCTGCAATTTCCCGTGGACTTTACGGTCTTAGATATGAATTGCCCTGCAAGTTACACTATACCCCGATCATTCTCGGGAGACCTTTTCTAGAGACCGCAAAGGCTCTCTTCGATTATGATACAGGGAAGGTATCTTTTCGCGCCGAAGGCGAAAAGGTACATATAGAGATGGCGAGAGAATCAAACACCTTCAGTGATGCATCTTCGGATTTTCTGAGTTCTTTAGCCTCCTGTGATTACATGGATGAGGTTCGGCTTGACGACCTCGAAATATATCAGGTAGAGACCCAAGAATGTTTGACAGAAGACGGGTCCGAGACCTCAAGGGGTAATTCTTCCGATGGGACTTTATATTTCAGTTTGGATGATGATGAGCAAAGGGATCAGACTTTTGATGAAATTAATGCATATCTTTCAGAATCAGAAACTCTACACAATTCCTCTGTCTCAGATGATTCAGAATTTTATCTAGCTGACTTATTCTCTTCTGATCATTCTGAGGAGTCGGATGATGTCTTGAACATCTTCTGTAGTCCGACTCTAGAGCACATAGAGATGGTGGATAATCAGAATGTCGACAAATCCACAACCAACACAGATCCCCAAACAATTACAGATGATGTTTCGGCAGATACAGATACTACCTTGCCAGAACTTAAAACTTTGCCACCAAACATGAAATATGCCTTCCTTGCGGGTCCACATCAACGGTTTTCGGTCATTATCAGTTCCACTTTGACCGATGATCAAGAGTCTCGTTTGATGGAGATTCTAGAAAGAAACCGCAAGGCCATTGGGTGGAATGTATCTGATCTCCGCAGGATTAATCCTGCTCTGTGTTCACATCATATCTATCTCGATCATGGCAGCAAACCCTCCAGAGAGTTTCAGCGTCGACTGAATCCGGTTTTACGAGAAGTTGTCAAGAAAGAGATTACGAAATGGTGCGACGCAGGGTTCATTTATCCCATCTCCAACTCCGAATGGGTTAGCCCATTACATGTTGTCCCGAAGAAGTCGGGAATTCAGATGGTGAAAAACGAGAGTGGAGAGGAGATTCCAAAGAGAGTAACCACGTTGTGGCGAGTATGTGTTGATTACAGAAAGCTGAACACCGCGACGAAGAAGGACCACTTCCCTTTGCCTTTTATAGACCAAGTTATAGAACGGTTGGTAGGGAAGGGGTACTTCTGTTTCCTTGACGGTTACTCCGGATACAACCAGGTATCAATTGCTCCTTAAGACCAGGAGAAAACCACCTTTACATGTCCATTCGGCACGTATGCCTTTAGACGGATGCCCTTTGGATTATGCAACGCTCCTGCGACCTTCCAGAGGTGCATGCTTGCTATTTTTGCGGACATGGTCGGTGATTTTCTAGAGGTTTTTATGGATGATTTTTCGGTCTATGGTGAGTCCTTTGATGATTGTTTAGCGCACCTAGACCAGGTTCTGAAAAAGTGTTGTGAGGTAGATCTCGTTCTGTCCTGGGAAAAGTGCCATTTCATGGTTACTCACAGGATCGTGTTGGGGCACGTCATCTCCCAGCGAGGCATGGAGGTTGACCCTGCCAAGGTGGATGTCATAAAGAAACTCGAGCCACCATGCAACATCAAACAGTTACGGTCATTTCTGGGGCATGTCGGCTTTTACCGACAGTTTATCCAAGATTTCTCCAAGATTGCCCGACCGTTAACTGAATTGTTAGGCAAAGACATCGGGTTCATTTTAAATGATAAATGTCTTAATGCCTTCCTCACATTGAAAGAGAAAATAATCAGTGCTCCTGTCCTACAGCCGCCTGATTGGTCTCTACCCTTCGAGATCATGACGGATGCATCAGATTTTGCGGTCGGGGCTGTATTAGGGCAGAGGAGGAATGGACTTCCCGTAGCTATTCACTATGCCAACAAAACCTTAGATGATGCTCAGAGAAACTACACAGTGACAGAAAAGGAGATGTTGGCAGTAGTGTTTGCACTAGACAAGTTTCGATCATATCTGCTTGGCTCGAAAATCACCATATACACCGATCATTCAGCTATCAGATTTTTAATGGAAAAGAAGGACGCTAAGGCATGCCTTCTTAGATGGATTCTTTTACTTCAGGAATTCGATTTGGATATCAAGGATAAACCTGGAGTAAAGAATGTGGTAGCTGATCACCTCTCCCGATTGCACTCAGATCATCTTTCAGATGAGTACACGCCAGAGATCGCAGAGAGATTTCCTGACGAGAGCATCTTTGCGGTTACAGAACTTCCGTGGTATGCAGACATAGTGAACTTTCTGGTCACACAGAAAAGTCCTCAGGGTTGGCCAAAGAACAGAGTTGAGAAACTAGTTTCCGAGGCACGATACTACCATTGGGAGGATCCGCTTCTTTTTCGTGAAGGACGGGATTGTGTTTACAGGCGATGTATTCCTCAGGAGGAATATAATAGTGTCCTCATTTTGTGTCATTCTCTAGAATCAGGAGGACATCATTCAGGTAGGACAATGCAGAAGATACTACAGAGCGGATTATGGTGGCCGACTCTTACCAGAGATGCTTGCACATTCGTGAAGAGCTGTCCAGATTGTCAGAGAGCTGTAGGGACAGTCAGTGCCAGAGATGCAATGCTGATGCGACCTATTATTATCTGCGAGATCTTTGACGCATGGGGTATAGATTTTATGGGACCGTTCCCTTCTAGCAGCGGCTTTGAGTACATTCTTCTTGTTGTAGACTATGTTAGTAGATGGGTGGAGGCTATACCTGCACGAACCGCAGACAGCAAGACTGTTTGCAAGTTCCTAAGGGAACACATCATTTCACGATTCGGGATCCCTCGTATTCTTATCTCTGATGGGGGTAGCTATTTTATTAATAAGGAGGTGAAAAAGCTAGTGAAACAATACAACATCGATCACAGAGTAGCTTCTCCTTACCACCCGCAGACGAATGGCATGGCTGAAGTTTCAAATAGGGAGGTGAAATCAATTCTCCAGAAACTAGTACGACCGGATTGGAAGAACTGGTCACTTCTTCTAGATCAAGTTCTTTGGGCATATCGTACTGCGTATAAGACTCCCTTAGGTACTTCACCATTCAGGCTAGTTTATGGAAAGCCGTGCCACTTGCCCGTAGAGATCATGCACAAATCTGAGTGGGCAATTCGAGAGATAATGATGAATGAACAGAAAGCAGGAGTCAAGAGAAAGATAGTTCTGAATGAGCTGGTAGAAATTCGAAATCAAGCATACGAGAACACACTCATCTATAAAGACAAAGTGAAGAAATGGCATGACAGACATATTCGGCACAAGAGCTTTGTCCCTGGGCAGAAAGTCTGGTTGTTCAATGCAAGGTTGAGAATTTTTCCCGGTAAATTGAAAAGCAAGTGGGAAGGACCGTACGTAGTCAGAACGGTGCACGACAATGGCAGTATTGCGATATTAGATGTGTCACCTGGTGCAGAGCCGTTCGTGGTTAACGGGCAGATGCTGAAGCACTTCGTAGAGACTACTGATCATCTGGCCCGTACTGAAGTGATCTATTTTGTACAGGAATCATGATCATTCCTTCACTTCTTCCTGTACAAATTCTTTTGAGCCATTCTGGAGATTCACAACACTTGTATATTCTTTGTAGACCACAATCGTCCCCGTTTTTGCTCGTCTTCTATGCTTAGGATACCAGATCCTAAGTATAGGGGGGACCGATTGCCCGTTGATTTACGTTTTATTTTTTGTACCGGTTCTTTTGTATAGCCATTCTTTTTCACGAATCACTGGTCCCCAATTTTTGGCTACACTCTTTTTTATACTTAGGATGCCTTATCCTAAGTATAGGGGGGACCGAGTGATTTCGATGATTTCGTATTCCTTTCCTTTTGAACTTTCGTTATTTATCCTTTTTATTCAGTCATCCCGTTTTTGCTCTCCCGTGATACTTACGATGACCTGATCGTAAGTATAGGGGGGGTTGACTGACTTGTACTCGATATCCTTTTTCACCCACTTTTACTTAGCACGAGTTAAGTCCTCCTTTTTCTCTTTTGACGCTATGGGGACATAGCTCAAGCTAAGTATAGGGGGTGCGTATATATTGTATATATACTTTCGTCCATAACTCGTACTTTTATGTATTTTCTATATCTATAAAATCCATAAAAAGTGGGTACGGGTTAATTTAAAATCCACTCTTTATTTATAAAATCCTTGTAAATAAGTAAAATATGATTAAAACTTGTATTTAAAACTTGTAATTAAAATATGTATTTAAAATTTGTACTTAAAATTTGTATAATACTTATTTAAAATCCTATTTATTAAAACATGTGTAAAAACCATTCAATCCTTGTAAAATACTTTGTAGATAAAATTTGTAAAATACATTAGATATTTAACTCAAATAAAATATATCTTGTAAAATTTATGAATAAAATTTTGTTTATAAAAATAATAAAATCCATAAAAAATACAAAGTCCTAAAATTCAGAAAAATTACAAAATTCTTAAAATCCATAAAAATGAGTAAAATTCAGAAAATACACTTCACAAAAACATGGTTGCATTTGCATTCGCATTTTTCAGAATAAGTTTGATTTCTGGAACTAAGGACTGAGTCTAGTCTAAAGGATGGAGCTTGATTACGGCCTTTAACGTTCATTGTAAGGAGCTTGATTAGGAACTGAAATTTAGACTCTTCAGGTCTTTGACTTAAATCTTTGGGTTCCGTAAGACTATATTCGGGAAATCAAGTCATCTGAGCTTAAGTAGACCATTTGGAGTCATCCGTAGAACTCTACACCAGTGAACCAATCTTGAACACATGCACTCTGCACTTAGCTCGACTTGCATGGAGTTCCGAAGGGCAGTACACCTTGGTAGTGCGTTTCTATCCTTATCTTTGCGGCATTGATGTCTAAAGACGGGAGAGATTGGGGTTGCGATAGTTGCTTCGGATGAGGGAAGGATCTGCTAACACAATTTTTCTAAGACCTCAAAAAAGGGACGGACTAAAAAGATGCTATATCCATCGAGGCACAAAAAGATGAATGCAGTGCAAGCAAATTACAAAGTCAAAGCAAAGCAGAAGCCACCAAATAAGACCACAATGGTCCAAGCTTCCACCAAAAATGACCACAATGGTTCAAGCTTCCACCAAAAATGCCTGCACATCTTAGTGGAGACTCAGCTACACCGGTTGGGCTTCACAAGGAGATGCCTATCCACTGGTCGCACTCCACTTCTTTTCTCATTCTTCTAACTTCTCCCTATATTCGATTGTGGACATAGCAGAACTGAACTCAGAAGGGAATACCTCCCTCCCCGAGGAAAGAGTAGCGAGATGAGGAAGCCATAGGAGTGTATAACCGGGATGGACGGTTTCTGCGGTTCTCTAAGCAGGAAGAGCTAAATCAATTCACACACTGTACAAGTTGACTTCAAGGATGATAGAGTTTGCGATATGAATGAATGAGTCTGAATTAGCCGATAAAGTGATCTTGAGTAAGGATTATGGAACTTGAGGACTGTTGAGGATAAAATCCTAATCCTAGTTAAGGTTTCGACAAAATGCTTGTTTTAGGCCCGATCGAGCTCTGTCCTTTGTCTGTTCTCATGAATTAGTCTAGGAAAACAAATTCATTCTAACTTTCTTTCTTTTTCACTTACTTTCTCAAAATAAGTATTTGCTAAGGGACTAGCAAAGTTTAAGTATAGGGGGTTGATGAATCCATGATTCATTAACTTTTCTGTCGCATTTTGTCTTAAAACCTTTAACAAATACATATAAATATTCATTAATTCTTATATTTTAACAAAACACCATTCATATGTAAATATTCATTTTTAACCACTAAAATCATGTAAATAAATAAAGAACCAAAAAAATAAAGAAAAAGGCAGATTGAATATATGTATATATATATATATGTAATATGACTTAAATATAAATATAGATGTAAGATATATTTATAACCTAACCCCTGAGACCAAGTCAGCATGGATTGGTCGACAAACCAATAAGTAGGGGGAGATAAGGAAATAAAACCAAAGAAAAAATAATTTAACACACATAAATACACCCTTCATTATTTATAAAATAAATACAAAACTTCAAAGAATTTTAATTATTCCATACGAACATATTTTTTACTAAACCCTTCTCCTAATTATTCCTAAAAATATATAGAAAAATATAAAAAATAAGTTAAAAATATTACCCTATATATGACAAGAAACTCAGCCTGCAAATTGTCAAAATCTCAACTTCCGAACATCATAACTTCTTCATACGAACTCCAATTTCACTCTATTCACCTTTAAAGTTCATAAAATAATATTCTCTAATTAATAAAGTTGGTTTCATCGAATTCGGATCCGTTTGCAAAAAGTCGGTTTTGGGACCAAAAGACAAAGGGGTTTCTGGGTTATTTATTTTACGTAACACACATTATTTATCATTTTCTTAATTTTATAATTTTTAAATTATTTCATGATCTTGTAGTTTCTACATAAATTATTTCATAATTTTTGGAGACTATTTATTATTTTAATAAAATCAAAAACCTCAAAACTTAGGTATAAATGACCTATGTAGATACTAACCTTATTTATTAAAATATGTAAATTAATTGATAAAAACCTATAAAAATTCGTACAAGTCTTATTTAATACCCTAATAATTAAGAAAATATAAAATTATTTTTTATTTATTTATTTATTAAATTAGAAATCTAAAACCTATTTATAAATACATAATTATTAATAAAATATTTATATCTTAAATAATATCTATTATTTATTAAAAGTATTTAAACCATAATTTAGAAAATTAATTTATTTAACTTTCTTGTATTTATACCTATTTAAAATAACGTAATTTACTAATGTATATTTAATTAATAAGGTATTTCAGATTTTAGACCAACCAGGTGCTGACCCTTGTCAGCACCTGGGTCGTCTTCCCCAAGAATCTGGTAGGCTGGAGGTTGTTTAACCGGCCAACTTCACCCATTTACCCCGCGCTACTCCAGAACCTTCTGATCGATCTATTCCGTCCATCTTCTTCCTCCAACAACCCTCTCCATCGCCACCGTCGATTTGACCTTGGAGCCCACGCTAACCTTCCTATAAAAGCCCTCCAAGATCGCCATTAACCAACAACTTTCCAACCTCCCAAGCTTCAGCTCCAGGTTGTTCCGAACCCCCTATTTCCAAGCCTCATTCCGGCGAATCGACGGCGGTGACAGCGCCAAGGAGGAGTCCGCGAGGAAGACGGGACGTCGGAGGATCGTTCCAAGGCGTAGCTTCGCCTTGCATCGCCGCCCAGCGCGCGTCGGAGCTCCGGTCTTTGGCCGCCGTCGAGCATCAGTCCAGGTAATATACCTTGACCTTTCCACAGGCCTCTTCGTCCATTTTGTGCGAGTTTTGTTTCGATATTCGAGCCACGATTAGCGTGGCTAAGCGCCTCTTTAGGGAGATTAATCATTTAGCTTAATCGCCATTCATAAACCCCTCTCGATTCGTTCCCATTTCGATTTCAAAACGATCATCATTCCATCGCCATTTTCACGCCTCTGGTTGTTTTGCTGGAAACTAAAATTTTTCATCAACTTTGAGCTTGCAACTTGTCATCCATCGGCCGATTCCTTGGCGAATCGAGCATCCTGTCTTGATATTTGCAGGTTCCAGATCATCGCGACCCATTTCTCGAAGCCTGGAAGCTAACCATCTGCATCAAAAGCCACCTCAAAGATGGGTCGCCATGATTGATCCACCTCCAGGAAGCTGAGATATCCATCTTCCTCGTCATTTTACAGCCGCTCCGAGCAACCACCGCCGGAATTCTACCGCGGGCGAGCTCGAGGGGTGGAGGAGCCACCCCTCGGCCCCGCCGGAGTGCCCAATCCTTCGTAAGTCGGACGGAGTAATTCGGGGAAGAAGACTCGTCCGTCCTCAGCTCTAACCGCCCAAGAACAAGGAAGTTACAGGCTTTCGACACGTGGACGAACCTGAAGCGTCCGATCGAGACGCGATCATCTAATCTCAGCCGCAGAAAACGAAACGGTGGAAATATTGCAACTCAAGCCCAGCCAAGTTTCCGGTAATTCAGCTCCACCCCCCAGGTTCTCCATATTTGCATTTAGGTCCCTCCGCAGGGACCTAAATGTAAAGTTTTATATACTTTTCCTACAGAACAGTCCCTGAGGACCATTTTGAGAACAATTTAAATAGTTTGTCTTTGCGCTTATGCCCCTGGGCTGTAGGGGCTGTTTCTTGTTCTTGTGACCTCGGATTTCGACACTTTCTTGAGGGTAGTTACACAACTACCCCAGCTACTTAGTATAAAATTTTCGTGGCTTTTTGACGAGTTTTTGATGTGTTCTGATTTTATCGAAAGCCGCTTCATTTTGTTTCGTTTTCTTGTGTAGTTCGAGTACGCGGCTCGAACCCCGTTCACCTTATTATATAGTATCACCTACATATTATCCGCCTATTATATAATAAATAAATTTCTTGAAAAATATCCCTTTTTGAAAATTAAGTAAAAATTAAAAAGAATAAAATCAAATAAAAATAATAAAAACAAAAATCAATAAAAAGAAGCGCATTGACTTAGAGAAGAATTAAAATAAGATTACAAATAGGAAAATCTAGGGAATTTATTCTGCCTCCTTGAGTTCGACCCAGGAACACTTGCCTGGTTAAATATTAGTGAACGGTTTTTCTTCGGAAAACCGTAATTGTTTGATAGGCTTAAGAACCGAAAATTTCTTGTCTCGCGGCTTTCGGCTACAACCGACAACTTCAATAACAAAAAGAAAGCCGCGAAACTCGATTCTTTTGACCTTATCAGCAGGTAACTCTACAACATAGGCGAGAAAACCTATGCTACCCTGATTGAGAAAATGTTGGGCCTTCAATGCGGATACATATAAGACCTTGCTATCTGAGGTACATACATCAAACTGAAAGGTAGTTATGCCTGTGAGACGGAACACTAGCGTCTTCTCAAAGAAATCATTGCACGTGTGATGCTGCTCGAGCTAATCCATACCTAAGATGACATAAAAATCTTCTAACTGAATGAGTAAAAGACATGCGGGCATCAAGGGCCTACCAATCTATACTGCTACATTCTCCACTGCTTGTCGCACTATAAATAATTTCCCACCCCCTGGCTCTAAATGTAGTAAGGGGATGAAAAACATAGTATCTCTTTATCTAACTTTGACACTATTTGATATTCTAGAAAAGTGTGCGTAGCTCCCGAATCAAATAATACGTGTAAGGATATACCATGAACTGATCATACCACACACTATAGATCCTGAGGCATGGGTCTGCTCCTGTCTGATTGCATTCAATTATCCCTGAGGCTGCGGTGGGGCGGTAGAATCTGCATCATTGAAGATTGATCGTGGTGGAGGATGTTGAAAGCATCGACTTCCACGACGGGAAGCTGATCCATATGATTGTTCATATGAGAAAGTTAGTCGTACACTTGGTTGATGAACACCTAAGCTTCTGGCAAGTAAGGGACAATTCGCCTTCAATTGGCCCAGCTGCTGGCAGTGGAAACACCTAAGATCTCCTAGCTGAGAAAAGGATCCTCCTGAGACAAGGCTAGCACCTCCTATATTGCGACTCTAGGAGTGTGTAGAGGAGCATAAGGAAGTAGTACCATGACTCGCCAAGCCCTGCCCCAAAGTAGGTGTAGGGGCAAACCTACTAACGGTAGGAGTTGTCACCACTTGGTGGAAATGACACTTTCTACGAGCTCTGTAGGAATCTCGGTGAGTAGATCTCACCAACTAATGTGGCTAGAAATGTTATGGACCCCCTGAAGTCGACTCTGAGTTCCATCAATGTAGACAGATAGTGTTGCACATCGTCATGTAATCCCCAGATAAACTTCTGTAAATTCTCCTCAGGGAAAACAATAATCGATGGTGAGTGGTAGGAGAGTTTAGTGTAGCGAATGAGGTATTCATTGGTCATCATTGACCCCTACTTCTGCTCAGCAAATAACCTCCTCTGATTCTCAACTCAGTGACTAGGATAGAACTAGCTATGAAACTTGTCAAGAAATATTTCCCATATTATGGGATCCTCCAGTTGTTCCTTGGTGGCATACCACCAACGTTTAACATAGCTTGCTAGTGAAAATTCCATGAATGTAAGATAAAACTTATCAAGGAAATGGATCAACCATAAAACCTTGGATACATCATCCATCCACAGTTCAATCTCATATGACATGCTGGTACCAAAGAATTATGATACCTTAGACCTTTGATATGATGTGTAGGGCATCTGATGTTTTTGCAATGTCTGTACGTCCTTTGATCCGTCTAGGTCGATGAACACTACCCTCCTCCTCACAGGAGGGTTGATACGAGGAGTCATCCTGCTAAAGGAGCCTTTGCTACAATACCTCTTGACATTGTTGTATACCATGTGCATCCTGAACTAATAAGGCCAATTGCTGTGCAATATTAGGGTCAACGCGAGGGGGCGTGATTCCCTACGAGAAGCATTATATTAGAAATTATCTCCATGGTTAGAGAGACATGGACACATTAAATGAGACTTGAATTATTTTCCTTAAACTAATGCCAAAGTCAGAAGGATTTGTCATTATATTTATATTTCAAATCCCGTTGATATTCTAACATTCAAAAGAGAGAATGGAGTATCATGTTCTGATACCATCGGTGATGCCCCACCTCTGTAGCTACTGAAACTGATGGAACGAGAGTGTCAGATCTAAGGTCCAAATATGCCCATAATCTATGACACTCAGCAAAACCATCTTATGCACATTAGATCAAAATTTGAAATATAAATAATAGCAGGAAAATAATATAAAATGGAAAGAAATGCATCATCCATTCCCATCGATAACAATCATCAAGTCCATGTCCATAGAATGAGATATATCATATAATAATAAATTTTGTTGAAGAATCTCTCCAAATATCTCATTATAATGTCTCTCAAATAGAACATAAAATATTGCGGAGATAAATAAATTACTTCAAGTAGAACATGCCCTATTTGTTACAAGTATGATGTAGAAAGCCCAATCTCCTCGAAAGTCCTTACTGTTGCGATTTCTAATCAGCTACACTTTTTAGATTCACACGAGGGTAATGTTATGAGCAATTACCTAGTATTGAGACAAACACTATAATAACTAACGTGAGGGTGGGCAAAGAATGTACACTCAACTCTATCAACTGACATTTGCAGATATTGTAGAAATGGAGAAAAACAATCAAGTCATTTTGATTCATATTTGATCACATAATAATTGATTTTATTTATTTATATAATAATCATTTAAGTACTACCATGATGATCTTGATATTCTGCAAGTTGGTTAAAATCCACAACGATATACAAATACCGGCATTCAATCATTAATCATTAATCATTTCTCGTATTATTTTAGCTCGTGCAAGTACATGACTCGTATACCTCTGCTACGCAGGAACTTGTTTGTCATCTTGAGTAAACCTACACGGACCTCTGCCCAACAAGAACAGGAAAAGATCTAAACCTCAAATTCTCCTACTTCAAACCACATCTCGGAATACCACTCACAATAATATTACTCGAAATAGAATTCGATGCGGTGATACCGAATTCTAGTGAGAGTCCTAGTATTGTGTATAAGTGAGAAACCAAAAACATCAACCATTGCCACTTGCCAACTTCGCCGAGCATCTTCGAATACAACCGGGATGCTAGGTGCAACGTCACCCAACTCGTCTGTTGGGACGCGACCTTCATGGCCTCCATCCGGGACCTAAGGGTGCAAGCCCGATCCCTTAAAGCATCTAACTCCATCTACATGACCACTGTGAGATCGAACTCACAAAAATATAAACTATATCGAACTGCGTCATTCTCAACATGGTAATGATTAGTTGGTAGTGGAATCACTGACAAACATGCGGGTACCCTGGTACCCTCGTATTTCATGATCATCACTTTTATGTTTGTAACCCATCATTATTGGCTGCCAATTTTTTAAAAATTTATGAAGTCTCAACTCATAAACGTATTAGCGATAATAATTTTAATACTTATCCCACTACGACATCATTACCAATGATCAATATTATTTATTTTGAAATTCATGTATGTAATGGCAACGGGCAAGTAACTGCATACTTTAATATGTGTACTAATTAATTTAGAAATTATACAAAAATCAGTAACATTATATTCATGGAAATTCACGATTGTCACAACTAATGGCACAAAGCTTGGCAAATATGAGGTGATATTCCATGTCACTTGTAATTAATGTAGGACATATATTCTTGAAAACTAACGTGGTTAAAAATCTTAAGTATTTATATTAATACCAATAACACATAAATTAGCACCATAATGGATATTAATGTATATTATTAACCACATCATGCATATTGTGAGATGGTTGGTATTCCCATATTTTTACCAATGACGTTTATATATTGCCACTTATTCAGACTTTTGTAAACCTTAAAAAGGTGAAGGGGTTAGACGTTATAATATGTAACACTATCTATTCTTTCACTGACGAGAGAAGGGAATAAAACATTTAAATCATTAGTAGGATAATTGGTCTATACTTTATCCAATCATTGAAAAATCAATCATCAAGTGATGGTAGTTTTCTATTTGGAAAAGATATCATGTAAAATAGATCGGTCCATACATGAATGTTAAGAAACTTTTGTTACGTAGATTAGTTTTTGATGAAAAGATTATGCCAAAAGTACATGATTTAAAACAATACTTTACGATTATGCATTGGAGATATGATTGATCTATTGATCATCACAAATCAAGATAATGGAGTTAACGAGTGACCATCACTTAATATGATAGAGAAAACGGTCAAGCATATAGATATAGGATGGAGGATCGTGTGAAACCAACAACAAGAGGGGGCATTTAACGTTATGTCTGAGGATGTTCCATTGGGATCTCCTCTCACATGGAAATGATATTTCTGTCATTCGATCATAGCACGAATGTGCGTACGAAGGTGACCTCAATCTTTCCTACGTGATGGTGGTCCCGGATCTTCGATCGAAGCTTCTTCTCCGACGTTGACGATGACCCTCTGGTGGTTAATCCGGCTAAGGTGGTGGTGCTCCAAAGAGGAAGAAAGATTGTGGTGGCTAGGGTTTTAAGAGAGTAGGCTACCATCTCTTATTTATAGAAGGAGAGGTGAATTTGGATCCAAATTTGGATCCAGTACGGATCCATATATGGATCTTGATCATCTAATTTAAAGCATAGATATCTTGAGCTAGGAATGTCAAAATTTGATATTCTTGGGCTCGTTGGAAAAATCTTGACGAGATCTACAAAATGGCTGATTGGAATTTCTTGGATATAAAAAATACTCCATATTTTAGGACAAAGTTATGGGGTTTTAAAATTACCAGGACTCAAACTGCTCCTGGTAGGTCTGAAATACGTCTTCCATGCGGGTGCAGAACATATGTATTCGATAATAAGCAACAAGATGACCTCGTATAAGGAATTTCCACTTCTCAAGGTTCTAGAAAATAACCGCAAGGAAGTTGGTTGGAATGTCTCCGAGATGCGGAGATCTGAGACATAACAACCAAAGGCTTTGTGGTTCTTTCTAGAACCTCGAGAAGACAATATTCTTGATCCGAGATCAACCTGTTGCTGATGAGGATCGGATATATGTGTTCTTTACCTACAAGGAAGGTGTACTTCAGACCTACTAGGAGCCGTTTGAGTTCTGGTAATTGTTGAGCTCGCTCTTTGGTGACTTTAGAAACGGTACCGGTAGATGGTTAATCTGCTAACTTCAATGAGGTGTTGTCCACCTCTATCACTCATGTATTGGAAATAAATGTGTCTAAAATATCTGCAATGAACTCTCATGTTTGGACTACCATGAATCTTCTTCAAACATGCTGCTGTGTGAGTTGAATTCTGATTCGGTCTCCCAATGGGTACGCAAGTATGGGCTGATTGTGCTATCCATGTCATTCTCTGAAGATAGGATCTCATGTGTGATGCTATCATTTAGAGAGATTGATTGATCTTAGATGTCCATAATATCACAGTCTATTGTTGATTCCGCTTTCCCTATATTAGATAATTCTGTTGGTTTACCTAGACCTGTAGTCAACAATCGCATCGGTTGCGAAGGAACAGACAACCTAGAATGATGGGGTATTGAGTAACGGTGCATGTGAGTCCATGTCTGAGACTGAAAAATCAATTGGAAATTTAATATCGTGCACACTTATGATAACGGACTCCAATATACCTCTTGGATGCTTCATGGATCGATCTGTAAATTGCAAGATAATTCTTGTAGGATTAAGCGGTCCAAGCGCAAATTCTTGCAGCAAAGAGGAAAGCATGAGGTTTATTGAAGACTTACTGTCAAGTACAATCCGCTCAAAAACTTGGTAAAAAATCTGGCATATGATATTGGGTGCTCCCTTGTTTTGCTTTTTCTGGGGGAAGTCATTTACTGCATTAATTGTACCCATTGTTAGGATGTGTTTCTCTCCTCTGCTACACTTGTTCTAGTGGTTTGGATGCTTCGAGGTACAAGCTTCTTTCAATCATTTCTTGATATCTGGCATGTAGTTCATGGCCTTCACAAGTGGTATTTTCAACATAAGATTTTTGATAATTTCAACCACTCTAGTATTAGACAATGTAGTTTTCAATTTTACATTTTTTTTATTTTTCATAGCATTAGGAAACATAATATTCATAGAAGAGAATTTAATGTTCTTAATTACAGACTTATTTACAATTGATTGGCCAATATATGGGCTATCATGCAAAACATGCAAAAAATTATCGACATGATATCGGGCTTCGTCGGGCTACTTTGGATTGGTTGCTACTAGTGTTGGCTTCTTCATTGTTGATCCTTCTTATCTTTGGCTCTTCATTTCTTTTTGCTGATTTTTCGTATATTTTTCTCTTAATGGTCGTGATGGATGATGGTTGCTACTGCTCCTCCATCATCTTCTTCCTCAACCGGTATTATTGTTGGTCCAGTTGATGTAGAAAATGACTCTCTAGAAATCACTTTATTCTTCCCCTTGGCGTTGGTGGATGGCTATAAGGTTCTACCTCTCCTAAGAGTCACTACAAGATACAAAGCATAATATGAAATATCTGACTCTGAGGAACCAATTGAAACATTACAAACTACATGATCTTTGTGCTTAAAATTTTTGGGGTTTGCCTCAGCCTGTGCGAAAATAAGAGTTTTGGTGGTAGTGAGGTCATCGAGCTTCTGAGACATCTCTACTAGGCTTTTGATGATTTGGGTCAAGCAGTCGAGCGCTGGATTCATTAGAGCAACTGTGGATGACTCTCAATGTGTTGACCACGCTAAGAACGATACGATTAAGGCTGGGAATTATGAGAATCATGGTGAGGAGGGAGTTGTTGTTGATGAAATTGTAGAGAAGAAGGATATTGATTATAAGAAGCACATGTGATGGTGGTATGACTGATATTTGCAGTACGCAGGCTTCTAGTACTACTAATTCTACCTCCAGTTATTCTGATATTACGGAGGCTAGTGCTTCTAAGGATGGTTGGGGTATTACTACCGAGTTGCTGAAGATTGGACTTGTTGTTGTCTGCCTGGATGGGCCAATTGGACATCATTATTCTAGATGTTATTTACCTATTGGATAATGGGGGTTGATGAAGAGAGTGGATCTTAAGAAGGGGGTTGGAGTTTTGGCTAGTATATAACAATATGTTGAGATGGCATCGGCAACTGGTGAGGTGCCTGCATGTAATACACGTATTGGATTGAGGCTGACTTGAACTTAGCTGAGGCTTCTATGGAGATGATGGTTCCTTCAGCTCAGTTGGAGTGGTGGCAGTCAAGCTCACAGTTTGTACGATGGTGCTCATATGGAGCTCTAGTTGCTTTGTAATCTGATTCATCTTGTCTAGGTTTGGTTCCTCTGTTCAATTACAAATAACTTCTCCAGGTACTGTGATCATTTTTTTGATAATATTAACTTTAGAGAAGTGGTTCTCGATGATGCTGAGATTGGAGCTCTCATCCCTGCTTGCTTACTAGATGCTGCCATATTGACGGGATTGTGGTGACTTTTGGTTGTCACTGGTACACACATGATGATGATAGAGTAGCCTCTCCTTTGGCCATGTCTTTGAAAACCTACAAGACAATATCTTCATCCTTCTTGAAGTGCGAGCCACCACATGTACCATCTACTAACCTTTGACTCTCATGAGTGAGGCCCTCGAAGAAATGCTGGACCAAGCTAGTCTTCGGAAGGTCATGGTTGGGAAATTCTCATGTAAATCATAGAATCTCTCCCAGTCTTCATGTATTGACTCATGCGGTCCTTGGGATAAATCATTGATCCATGCTCGTTTATTATCAAGACAACCCAATGGATAGTACTTCTATAGGAATGAAGACTTTAATTCCTCCTAGGTCATCATGACCTTCCCTAGATGGTTCATCTTATACAGAGCCTTATCCTGAAGGCTGAAGGGGAATGCTGTCATTTTATTATGCCTAAGGGATGTTGGGGTAGTGAGTTGTGCGACAGATGCGAGAGAACTATTGAAGATGGATGTAAGGATCTTCATTTATGTTCCCTTGGAATAAGGGCAAAAGAGCAAGAAACCAATGGCTTGAGCTAAAAATGTTCGTGTACTACAGGAATCTATATCCACTCTGTCGTATTTGTAGCACCAGGATTGTAAGTTTCTTTGAGAGTAGGCTCGGGCCTATCTCCCCTTAGCTCATCTACGTGCCCTCCATGGCACCCATCTTCTGGTTCATATTCTCCTCCTCCACCTTCACCATTCTCTCTCTCTCTCTCTCTCTCTCTCTCTCTCTCCTTAAGTAATTCAACATTTCCTGGAAAGTGACCTAGGCTAAGGTTTGATCTGTCAGATGCTATTTGATGGTTTGGATGGAAACAAGAAATTGTGAATTCACAATATTCTTATCAAGTTGTCTCTGATCCGGTAGTGTCCATCCCTTTCCTTTCCCTCTATGAGCCATATCTAAATTAGACTCGAAGGATGATATTTGTAGAGGTCCAATGTGGTTTCTACAAAAAAAGATGCATCACATTCAGACTGAAAATCTTTGGCACCATATGGAGTGTCAATTCCATATGTGTGTGTGAATGGAGCATTTGACTCCATCCACAAAAGGTGATTGGCAAGACAAGAGCGATCGAAATTTATTGGAATATAGGAAGAAGTTGAGGAGTTTGGAGATCGATTTGTAAGATCTGATTTCTCATGAATCATATCGAATTATTGAAGGTGTTGATCTCATAGAATCAATGTGAGTGTCAGTGGAGTCCTGACTAAACCTTCTATGAGACAACATCTTGGAGATAAGCAGAGTATATGAGGAATGGAACACGATGATGAACAATAGATGAAGAGGAAAATAATAAAGGCTAAGAAATGAGTAGGGTAAGGAGAAATCAAAACATGTCAAAAGAAAAGGTCGCAAGTGTGCAGGATTGGATCTTAACCTAATTCTAATTCAAACGAAACATAATACAAGCATGGATTCACCTTCCCAACACAATGTGAAGACTTGAGAGTTCAACTAGTTTTATCTTTTCAATTTTATTTTATTTTTAGGCAATATCAAAACAAGTCCTTAACTCACACTAGAGGAGTGCACGTACTAACAGGAAAGTGATCCACACTTGCTCCACCTTCATTGTAACCAGTGATATGCGATTTTGAGTTCTTAATCTTGTACCTGGGGATACTCGAGCAAAGAATAAGAGAGGAAGCCACTAGGAAAACCCAATACTTCCACTATAAGTGAGGTACCCGGATGCAGGGCAAGAGACAGACACACCCATGGGGGTGTGTCCTAAGCTCAATACGTCAGGCCAAGTTGGATGCTCCATACAATGTAGGAACACCATCATCGACAATGCCCTACACTTCTTCGTACAATAGAAGCGCCAATAATTCATCGTCCCAGGTTATTATCAAGGCAGCCACAGATCGGTTTTTGTGCTATAATCCTTATGGGTCGTGCCTCACTCAGTCTGGTTTGTACCTGAAAATAATGTGGAATTCTTGAACTTCAAAAAATGAATGCTTGTTATGAATTTTGATTAGATTGAAGTTTATTAAACAATCCACTTGTTTTATTATTTGATTTTCACTTTTTTGAGTGTTTTTCAAAACAAATTGCCTAATGTTTTTTTATATTTTTTTGAATCCTAAGTGATACAAAATTGAAAAAGGAGTCGAAAAATTCATGCATGTTGACATTAAGGTAGAAATCTCACCTTAGTATCAAATGATGCATGCAAAGTTATAAGGACTTACAGAGCTTCCCGGCTCTCTCCATGCGAGATGAAAAATAGTATTTTTAAATATCTATATTACGTGCATGATATGCAAATATGAAATTGCCCTAAACATGAATTGCTATTAGGAGTAAAAATCAAATGCTCATTACTCAAAAATGGAACCTAAGTGTTCGGTCTTGGAGACTCTTCGGTGCCCGCCATAACATGTCCTGCTAGAATTTTATAGAGCCTCTTAGGACATGAGGTTCCAACCTAAGTAATCAACAATTAATTTTGACTAAGTTCAAGCATGTATCACTATATGTGCATGCTTCTTTATTAGGATTTGAACATAGCTATCAAGTCAAGCAACCCTAATGTCTATGGGTTCAATCGTAGAAAACAAAGAAAAAGAAGGCAAAAAACTCAAAATATGAGAAACAAATAAAAGGAAAGGTGATGAAAAAAAGAGAAATCGATGAGGCCCCCAAATGAACAATCACCTAGGCAGTGGACCGCGTGGAGTGTAGTGTCCAAAAGTGTTAAAGTTATTACAAATTAATAAAAAATAAAGCAAATATTCTCTTACAAATAAAAGAAAATCTAAGCAAGAAATCTTGCTCTTCTTCCTCTCTCTTTGTCTCTCTCTTGATCTCTCCAATCAACCTATGCTGAAAAAGATGATATCCTTGCAGCAGGTGCATTGGCTTCCTAAGAAGTTGCCTTTGCCACGCAGTCCCTCATAAGAAATTAAACAAAGAGATATATCAGAAGAAACTCAAATAATTAATTATACAAAGGAATAAAAAGAGGGAAAATAATGTTGATAAATATGTACAATAAACCTATCCTAGGCATTACTCCCCAGGAACAATGCCATTTCATATAGCTAAGATCCATGGAGGAGGTCATGTGGTCTCATAAGGCGAGGCCCACAATCGTTGAGGTGACCTCACACGAGATCCGACTAAATCAACAGTTAACCTACAATATAGAGTAAAGCTATGAAATCAAGGTGTGAGGTTAAAATTTATTATAACCCAGATTAAAATGTGTATATGATACAAGTATTTTGGGTGTCAAACCATAAAGAGCTACAAGGGATATGCAAATAATTATTGTTGATAAGAAGAGCCAAAAACTATTTATTATTTTTTAAAATTTTGATTTTTTGTGAGTTTTTAATGATATTTAAATTTTTATGGAGTTTTAATTTTATATATTTTTTATTATTTTCATTTTCTAATTTTTATTTTATTTTTATATTTTTCATTTTTAATATATTTTTCCTCTTAATATATAATAAATATATATATGCAATATGTATAATATAAGTAATATGTCATGTAATATATATAATAAATGTAAAAAAATGAAAAAAAATACAAATAAGAACATTCCTTTTTAAAAATAAAATTAAAATATATTTATAGGTTTTATAATAATTAATATTAATATAACTATATATAGCTATATATATGTATATAATACAATATAGGGTATTCTATTTATACAAAAAGTTATATATAATAAAAAAATACAAGATAAACTAGTATTGTATTCTCAAATATTCATTTTTGTTTTTTTTTGGGATTTTGGATAATTTTTATCTATTTTTGAAGTCCAAATTATACAAAAATCAGGGACTACTTAAATAGGCTGAATTGTTTTAAGATTTCAAAATATTAAATAGGTTTAAAATTTCTCAAAATTAGTTTTTATATGTAATAAATAGTATATATAAATATATATAATAGACTAATAACTTTTGGGGGGATTTTTTAAAATAATTTATATTTTTTAGAGTTAGAGAGGGTTTTTATTTTTTTTCTTTTGATATTATTTTGTGATTTTTGGTCATAGTGATAAAATAGGGTTAAAAATAAGAAGTAATTTTTTTGGAATTTTTAAGGGAGGTTTTATATTTTTGTATTTTTTAAGTTAAACATGGGATAAAAAAAAGTTTTTTTATTATGAATAAATAGATAATGAAGGAAAAGTTATAAAACAAATATATGGCATGAATGGGCAATTAACTAGGAATTTCTCCTATTGTAGCACAATTTTTGTGCACGACTACTACTTCTAGAAAATAGAAATGCAAAAACAAAATTAATCAATTTAGCAAGGGTATTTATTCAATATTAACCAAAAGCAAGGTTTCACATGCAAAAACACAACATTTGAACTACAACTTGATTTCTATATATTAAACCACAAATAGAAATTTCAGAGGGGTACAGGCAATATTTTTCGAAGGACATATGTGCTGAGTTGGCAATGGATTCACTTGTAATATTTGAAAGTAATAAGGGCATTGTTGTAGATTTCCACAACCATTTTAATGTAATAAAATATTTATAATACTTTTTAAGAAATACAAAATGGAAAAGGGTTACCTAATAATTTACCCCCATTTCGCACGTGATAGGAGGCTCTAAGTGATTCCACGTGGCACTCTAGACAGTCAATGGGTATGACAATTCGCCATGGATTTGACAACCCAAATTAGATCTGGGTCGAGGCTCTTATCTAATGGTTATCAAGGGTTCAGGAAGAACACCTCAAGAACAAAACTCTATCGAGCTTTGATTTTCGATACATCCTCTGTACGATCTCCTCCTTCAAATATGATCATCTCCTTGGCTTCCTGGGAGTGTAGCATGTCTTGTGGGATCCTTCACGAAGTTCATGGCTCACTAGAAGAGTCCTAGAGGTCAGTTGATATGGAGCTCAATTTCAGAGCTTGGGATGGAGCTCTATGTCGACTTGACAATCGCAGACCTGTACCAAGATGTTAAGGGGATCAAGGGATACCTCCTCGACCCTCAACTGAAGCTGCAAAATCAGGGGATGAACGAGGAGATGGGAGCTCCATCAAAGGTGGTGAAGGGAGCTCCGACAATGTGATTCTATGTAAAAATTGTGGGGGAAACAGATGGGTTTTGTGGAGAAGCACGAGGGGAAGATTATGGAGGTAATAGGGGGTCGGAACAGTAGTCGGGTACTCTGAATTTGGTGCTGGAGCTGAAGGCTCAGACAGTTTTAATTTTGAAAATTAAGATAAAATTACAATGGATTAAATAAACTAAATCTAAAACTAGACTACTGGAATTGAAACCAAGCTAAGGACATGAACCTAGCATCTCGATGACCTCTGGAGCTCGAAGCAGGTAAATCTCAATGGATGGGGAGGTTCGGTGAAATTGGATCTTACTCTACACCAACTTATCCATGTTACAAAGGGTCGGAATTCTTCCTGCTTTCACTAGGGACTCAACGGAGGGATCGAATGGGGGTTATGATGGCTGAAGTAAGATAAAAAAGGGAAAGAAGGCCGGGAGATATGTTATATGAGTGGGTTCTGACCAAAAGAGATGAGAGATGGCAGGAAGATCGAAGGTGGTAAGTGAATATTCTCGCATGGGCGAGAGTCAAGGACGTAGAGGTTGTGGGCTGGAGCAGGTCTCTAGGAAGATGGAGGTAAGGGGTATGCGTAAGAAATGTAAGAATTAGGGGGGTCAGAGTTTCTGATAGGTCAGCTGGAAGAGGATATACAGTTGACGTACCGATCAATATTTAAAGGCCTCTGGTTTGTCCACGTGGATAAACCAAAAAGTTCTGAGGCCAAAATGCCTTGGAAATCATTTTTAAAAAATATATGATTTAATTAATTTTTGGTTCAAATACAAAAAGTGTTAGTAATTTAATATAGTATTTTATTCCAAATTTTAATTATTTTTATAAGTTTATTTATAACATATTATTTACATGTATATAAATCGGTAAACATGCATGTATTTTAGTATTTTGACTTCTAATTTGTACTATATATTTTAATATTATATATATGTATTTAATACTTTTTTAATTTATTTGATTACATATTTAGGAATTTTTTGTTGTGTTTTTTTTGAATTTGTTTACTTATTTAATTAATTGTGTACATATTCTTTATAGGTATATAGGTATATTTCATCTATGTTTTGAAAATACATGATTTATTTTATTTTAATGATTTTATTTTATTTTAACTATATACATATGTATTAAATAATATTTAAAACTTTATAAAAGTGAAAAATATAAAGAATAAATATAATGAATATTTATACATGTATGATGCACAATGGGTGTCCAAAACTCCAAATGAATGAAATCACCTTTGTTAATATCTTATTTAATATTATGAACAATAAATGCGAGTTTGGCAAATTTTGATAGAGTGTAGAATGGATACTAGCCTTCAAAGCTTTCTTTATGGCTTTTTAATTTGTATGTCCCGGGTGCACTGTGCATTATTTTTTAATGAAATAAAATTTGTATTTTTCTTGGTTTTTTATGTAAAATATTCATGTTGAGGGTTTTAAATAAAGAAATAAAATAGATTCTAAACTGTAATTATTTGTGTATCAATCTTAGGGTTTTTAAGTTGTATTATCTGTATAATTGGCCGCCCTATCTCTCTCTACCATATTCCTTGTTGTCAAAGTCATCATGATAACTGAGTCTCGGGGGTAGGGCCACTCAGTATCTTCTTTTATTTTGTTATAACTATAGTATTTTATACAGTCTTCGACACACTATTTATACAGTATTAGTGGTGAATTATTGAGTGTTTATTTTCACAAATTAATGATAGATACATGTATTTAACTAAGAATTTACGGTCAAAATGAAAGAGTAAAGGTGATGAAATAAGGATTCATCAGTTATATACCAAGATACTTTTATTTTAATGAATAATAAAACCATATGGATTTTAATTACTGCTTTGAGTCAATATTAATGAGAACTACTTGAATTAAATATCAATAAATAGAATTATATTTTAGATCCAAATAGTTGGACATTGATATATCAGAGTCAAATAGATAAAATACTTCAATATTTGATTTAATCAGATAATTCAAAATGGTTTGAGACTAGATATTAGATATCAGATATTGGATGTCGAAAAATCAAATCACTATTCTTGGGCTATGCAATCACCCTTATAGTATCTCCAAATACTCACAAATCTAGTGCACAACTCCAAATTTGATTAAATATGCACAATATGAAATCGATAATAAAGATAATAACTATTACATCATTGATTAATGAAACAGAATGTATGAATATGGTTCACATAGTTCGTATTTAATTAATGTTAACATAAATCCAATAATTAATAATAATATGATTATTTAATAATGGAAATTATGTGAATATGATTCACTTGATTTAATTTACAATCTTCATTCAATAAATGTAAATTGTATTTACATTTTATTTTGGACTCATGAATTGATTTCATTCCTAGGAATGATAATTTGTTAATTGTCCCAAAGAGATAATTGAAAATTATCTTTATAAGATAATTTTATAATTATCATGAGATAATTATAAAATTATCATAAGTCACAATTCAAGAATTATCATGAGATAATTAATAAATTATCTCAAGAGATAACTCAAGAATTATCAAAGTGGCATCTGATAGTTCCTATTATGAATACATTTAGCAGATATACACCTTTACTCATTGTAACCCTTGTAAGGGTATTTGTGTATTTCTCCTTCCCTATACTCTCTAGGGATGGTGGGGTTTTGTCCTATATAAGGACCCCTAAACCTATTGGAATAATCAAGTCATTACATTTTCTCTGGCATGGTATCAGAGCCAGCACAACCGCCCTAGGTCACCTCTAGCATCCTTACACGCCCGCCCCCCTTCCACGCCCGCCTTCTCACCATCGCCTCCACGCCCATCGCCTTCCTCCGCGCCCATCGCCTTCTTTCGTGCCCATTGCCTTCCTCCCAGGCCCACGCACGCTCCCTTCCCCAGATCACCTCCCTCCCAGGCCGCATCCGGCCATCCCTAGATTGCCTTACGCCCCTTCCTACCCATCGCCTCCCATCCACAGATCGCCGCCCATCCCTAGATCACCCCACGCCCCTTCCCGCCCCACGCCTCCATCCCTACGCCCTGATCGCCCCAGATCGCCCCATGCCCTGCCCGTTCCCGCCCATCGCCTCCATCCCGAGATCGCCCCACACCTTGTCCCTTCTCGCCCATCGCCTCCATCCCCAGATCGCCCCACGCCCACCTCCCAGGTCGCCCCTCCCTTCCACGCCTTGCCAGTACCCATCCCCATCTGGAAACCGATCGCGCCACCAAACACCATCTGGAAACCCATCGCCCCATGCCCTGCCACTACCCTAGCATGTCACCTCCTGGGTTGCCCCCCCCCCCTTCCCAGGTAGCTACCCACCTCCTAGGCCGCAGCCCCCGCCCAGGTTGCTGCTCTGCCTGCCCAGGCTGCTGCTCCGACCGCCCAGGCCATCAAGCCTGCCCAGGCTGCTGGTACCTCCAAAGACATACAAAAGTGCAACGCTAGTGAGCATGGCAACTCGAGCATGGCAACTCGCACTCTGGTGATGATCTAATAAGCTCTCATGTTCTCTGAGTTTACAAACTTTATCTAGTTCCTTTCTTCTTGCTCTGTGCGACCGCCATGGCATCTACTCCCACATCTGTGGATTCCAAGCCCCTGTACCCAACTTCTTCTATGATGGTTCAGGGCACCACTATAAAACTCAAAGGCTCCGAGAACTATGTCCTGTGGTCTCGATCCTTTAAGGTGTTCATTGGTGGCCAGCGTAAGAACTATGTTCTTACCAAAGTTCTGCCCGTAGATACGGATAAAGACTATGATATCTGGTCGGTTGATAACTTCCAGGTCATCACTTGGATGACAAACAGCATTGATCCATCTATTGCATCCATCTCCTGTACAAGGAGATTGCCAAAGCGATGTGGGAAAGTTTTGAGAATACCTATTCGCAGAAAACAACCAAATCCAGGCTTTCAGACATTATTGGACAAGCGAGCCCACGGCGAGCCATTATGCAATAAATGTTATTCCACATATCATTCTCTGATCTGAAATGAAGAATAAATAATTTTCATAATAGGTCCCTTAGTACAATTAGAGTTATGTACCATGGCCATCTTGATGATCATACAACTATTGATTCAACTGTTGAATCATAGAGGCTGGTGCTTGGATGAATATCTAAAGAGTTAGATTGGGGACTCATCAAGCACCGTCAAATGATTGTTAAGAGATGATCTCCACCCTGAGTAGGAGATGGCAATCCTTATCTCTAAAGGTTAATATCTGACCGACCTCTTGATGCAGGTCCTCTGCATAGGAATAGAGATTCGTAGGTGTCAGATTAGTTAGGTCAAAGAGTTGACCTAATGAGATCGAGATAACCAATGTCCTATATCGTATGCTGTCACGATACATGCATGCATCCTTTGACCGGAGACAGATGTGTTACTATATGTTTGAGTATGTACATTTGGCAGACCAATAGGTTGATGACCTAACCAAGGTCTATACACCGGCGCGCTGGTGTGCATATAAGGGCATATGAGTAATACGATCTCTCAAAGGGATCATACAAGTTCAGTTACTGAACCGGAAGACTGAGCTCACTCATAAGATATTGGGAAGAATCAAATTCTGTGTGCGCGGTCGTCTCGCTTTGGAAGCTTGACTGAATTTTTAGGTTTGATATATACTTTTGGAAAGTATATGATCAAAACCTAGGTATGATATATACTTTTGGAAAGTATATGATCGATATCGACTCCCAATGATCGAATGAGGAACTTACTGATAAAACCATGAAGTAGACAGTATAAAGTTGATCCAATACTTCGGGTTTATTCTGAGTCTTCCAGTATGCAGGATGTGCAGGTATTGTGAATACCTGAGAGTGATGTGATCATAAACGATTGTATAACCATGATGCTTCCATTCCTAGGGAGTGATGAAACAGGTCTGGATTTTAATGACTCCTCTCAATAGAGAAGTAATCTGATCTAAGTCCAAATGTTGGACATTGATCTGAATATGATTCAGATGCAACGAGAAGATTAGATTTGCGGTCTTGATTTAATCAAGCATCTATGGGAGGCCCGCGATCTGGATTTGAGATATGATCTCAATATCCAAGTCACTATACGTGGAACAATATAATCGCCATGTCCTTATCTCCAAGTATCCGCGAAGAAAGCACAATATCCTTGAAAGAGTTCAGGATTATTTCATTGTTGATATGTGTATCCGAGCATTGATAAAATTGATAATTAAATGTGATTTAATTATCATGAATAATATGAATTTGATTCATATTATAAGGAGAGTTATCTAAGATAATTAAATGTGATTTAATTATCAAATATGTGAATAATGTGAATGCGATTCATATTATTTGGGCACACGAGAATAGAGATTCAAGATGATTAAATGTGATTTAATTATCGTGGATATGAATAATGTGGATAGCAATATCCACATTAATCATATATATTATAAATGAGATTTATAATATATAAGAGAGAGCTTTTTGTAATTTACATTTGTTAATTAAATGTTGATGTAAATTGGGTTCACATTGGACAATTAATTGAAAATGTAATTCACATTTTATTTTGGGTTGTGAATGTGATTCATAATTTTCCAATGGCAAGATTGCAATATTCACAAAATAATTATGAATTATTTTTGTAGAATAATTTAAAACAAGTGTTGTTGTAAATCTTGGAGATTTCCATGGCATAATGTAATCTCATGAGATCTCATGAGATAACATTAGATTGCCATCAAATCCCATATTATGGAAAGAGGCAATCTTCATTTCATAAATCTCCATGCTTGATTGATTTAATTTGGGATTGATTTATATTGATTTATTAATATATATTTAATCTAAATTAAATTAATTGTTGTTGGTTTTTACCAACACAAATCTTAGCCATTAAAAGAAACACAAATCAATGAGAGCCATTGGATTTTTGTTGCCCATGGATTGAGATCCATGGATCCCAAAATATTATAAAAGGAGAGGCACCCCATTGCTCTTTTTTGCACACACAAGAGAACATAAGTCTCTATTTCTCTTCTCTCTCTCCCTCTATATGCCCACTCTCTCTCTCATGTGGTCGTCCACCATGGATGCTCTAGAGAGGTTCTCCATCGCCACAGCGTCGTCGTTATGTTGCCCGACCATTTGCTCGTGGATCTCCATCTCCTTCGGTGCGCCTCTCTTGTGAAGAAGATTTCGGATCTCGTGTGTAGAGATTAGGAGATCCGCCGCTTGGATCATCAACTTGGATTGCTTGAAGTACGCGATTCATCCCCGCGCTCGCAAGCGTCTCCTCCGTCGGATCGGACTTGAGACAGGAGGTATCTTTGTTTGGAGACTCGATCGCAACCACGCTTCAATAGGTAATCCTATTACTTGTTTGTGGTTTAGATGAAATGATCCGAGAAGTGTTCTTGGATCATGACGTTTCATCGCATGAAAAATTTCTTAATTTCCGCTGCATAGAACAATTTAGTGCGACTAGTCATTCTTCATCGTATTCGATACGATGCTCACGCTTCCGTGATGTGCTTGAGGATCTAACCATATCCTTCAAGTTGTATCAGAGCCTTAGGTCGGTGCTTTTGTATACGATCCATTAACCGAGGACGACTTGGGTTCATTAGGGTTTGCGAAAGTTTTCTTGCATTTCATTTTCGCATCTCTGTTTGAGATTAATTTAGACATCGTTTAAATTTTTAAACACGAAAATAATAATTGTATTTTGTTCCCCATTAAATAAGGAATTCTTAGGATCCGAGTTTACGTGATTTCAATTCCATTTGCTCAAGTTATGCTCATTTTAGTGAACATGTATCCACAGTTTCGGGGACTGCGAATCTCAACGTAATTAAGATGTTAATTGAGGATTTGAAATGCCTTGAAATGCATGCAAATCATTTAGGTTCTGTTGAAAATCAAATTAGCAAACTTTAGGGACTTACTTTGCTTAATTTGGATTTAAATTGATTGAGATATGGTATTTTTAGTAAGTGAGGGTCACTGCTGGAAATACTTTCCTAATCAAGAACCTAGTGATTGTCATTGACTCAATTAGTGAAATTAAATTATTTAATTTCCTAGAATAATTGTGCATAAATATTTGTGAAATATTTGATGATAATTGTTCCCTTAAATGACATTGCCTTAACCAATATTTTATTAGATGTGATCTAGATCACTAATTGGTTACATGATCTACAAGATCTTCATTCCAATAAACATGTTGCTTGAATAGGATTTGGGATTTGTTTAGCAAATCTCATTATAATGTTAATCAAAATTGTTTTGATTATTACTATATGGTATTATTTCGGTTGAAGAACCGATAATCATCTCAAATGCAAATTGATCTATTTGGCATTATCCTTTCTTGAGGTGGATATGGTGTCTAGTCGGAGAGCATTGTGATAGCGGGTTGCAGCGTATGCGGTCTATCCCACTCTCGTCGGTACTGGCCATGACAGCGAGTAGGGACTCGATAATGCCGGAGAAATCAAGATGTATTTCTAATTACTAAATTTCGAAATAATACGTATTTAAGATAATACCATAATTCAAGTAACAATTAAAAAATATTTGTTGGATATTAATTGGATCATTAATTTAACATGATTAGATTAATTAGAATCCAATTAAAATTAAGACACTCTATTATAAATAGAGTTATTATTTCCCTTGGAAGAATTGATCATAATGAATATGATTCATAATGATTAATTAGAATTTGAATATGATATGGAGGATCACATAAGTGACATCCATGGTCTCTCGTCAAGGCGGAGGGTTCCGTCACCAGGGATTTTATGCAGGAGACGCCTGTCCGAAGTGACAGCTCCTGTATACAAGTGCATCTGGATCGGTGTCTTCGCTTCTCGAAAAAGTAAGGACGTATGCGTAGTGACCCCAATATCAGGTCCTCATATTATTGGGGCGATATTGGATTGCGCATAGCGAGTTGTATTCCTGTTGACGGTTGGTTCAATTAAGGACGGGTCAACATTTTCTTAGGGGTGGTGGGCCTGGGTGTTAAAGACCAAATTGGGAGATGCAAGTTGGACTTGCAAGGCGGAATGTGTTCCCACTTCTTTTTATACGAGTTGTAGGTTCTCATATTATTGGGATGCAACAAAGATAAGGAAGGAGATCCCAGATCTTGCTTGAGATATAATGGTACGTATATCTCTTACATTGAAAATGATTAAGGGAATGAACTTTCAGTGTTGACAAGGCAAGACAACTTTGATATAAAAATTCCTAAATCAAAGTAAAATATGTATATATCTATATACACTTATGCAAATTTCTTATTTCAGATAATCCTTCATTAAACCCACTCAATGTTATACTCAATAATATCCAGTAAAATATCATGTATTGAACTCATGATCCAGATATTGTACTTGCAATTGGACATATAATGTATGTGGTAGCAATGTGCAAGTTTCCTCACATAATGAGGAATGACAATTAAATAGATAATAGGACTACAACCCTAGGGTTTGTATATCTATGTAGTCTTGATCTCTCATCGGATGTACTTTGGAAGTGACATGTTGATGATGATCGCAATTGTCAATCAATCCTTACATATGTGCTCTTAACATTTATCATGTATGACATGGTTCACTGCATCATGCAGAATGGTAGTTCTATAAGAGATGATGTATTCGAAATGTTTGAATACCTACCTGAACCAATATTTCAAGAGTTTAGATGGATGTAGATACGATGAGTGTCATCATTCTACTATCTATACTCCAGTCATTCATGAAGATTCATAATATTCATATTATATGAATTTAATGAAGCATGTATAAATGTTGAAATGCTCTTACATTGAATTCTTTTAAATTTAACGTAAGAGATCCTTAGTCTTAAGCAATGGTTGTTTATAAATGAAGGGAGCACAGTGGAAGCATGGGTCGGACCCGAGTAAGAAGGAAAGTCAAAGAGTTGACCTACTTCTGTGACTTCCATATGACATCCAAAGAGTTGGATGAATGCCTATAATGCAATAAGTTGATGTGTTGATAGTATGACTATCAAGTCTGTCTGGAATCCTTAGAGAAGGACTCGGATAGAGCATCGGAATAATCTACATAAATCATTGATATTGACTTGCTTATTGAATAAGATGAAGTCTTGTAATTGTATCTCAATCTTCTACAACACTTGCAATGGGTTGCATATGTTTTAGAAGACTAGAAAATTAGATATTAAGGTTTATAGTTATCCACATGGATATTGATTCAATTGTTGCAACAATCTCTGTTGGATTGATAGACTTGTTAATTTCAGTGGGAGAGACCTTAGTCTTAGAGAATGTCTTTATGACCTAGATATAAGAATACACTCATTGTTTGTTTCTAAATGTTGGAAATAAACATGAATTCTGAGATAGAACTATCATAAAGAGTTATGATGGATATATTTCAGATAGTAATCTAACATCTAGTGGACTCCACAAAATTAGAAAATTAATGAATGGTTCATTAATATTTCTAATAATGAAAATTAAAACCTTTATAAGATCAATTGGAGGATGAGGATCATTTGAAAATGATCTGGCATCAAGTTTTGGACATATGTCTGTTGATGAGATCAATGGACTAGTGAGAGATGAAACTTTAGATTGTCTAAAGGTTCAAATCGTACATACTAGTGAATATTGTATTCAGAAGAAAAAATGTCCAATACACCCTTCCTTGTATTGGTGAAAGATGTCAAGGTATCAGGATCTCATACATATTGATGTATGTGGATCGTATATATCATAGTAAACATTATGGACATGTGATATCTATTGATGATTGTGTATGATATGAGATTTCTTCTTTTCACCTAAGAAACCTTTGAAATGTTCAAAGATTTCATTATTTTGGTTTAGAACCAAAGTTTGAAGAATGATAAAATGAATTTGATCTAATCTAGGTAGCAAGTACCTGTTAGATAAATTCAAAATAATACCTTATGGAGATATGAAATAATTTCTATCTCAATCCTCCTAACACACCTTGACTCAATAGAGTTATAGGGAGATGCAATTGGATCATGTGTGACATGATTTGATCAATGATGAATTTTAGCATAATTTCCTCTTAGTTTCCAGGTATATATGTAGTAGAGACTACATTATATATCCTTAATGAGATTCCATGCAAGTAAGTTGGAATTGAGCACTAGAGAGTGCAGCTTCATTAGGAAAATAAAGGATGGTATTGGATACCTACTTTATAACCTTGATATTCTTAGAAGATCTCATCTTTGAGGATGTGATTCTTAGAGGATGACTCTATTGAGGATCAAGAAGAAAATGAAGTGTAGGAACTTATTTAATCTTGAGAAGATAATGAGGCTCCTAAATTGGAAACTAAAAGGATAATTAAAGATGAAACACTAATACCTCTTCAAATGAGTTTGAGGATGTACTCCATGTGTCAGTTAAGTCTGACAATGATCGGGCTTTATGTGATGAAGCTTCTGAAGATCATAGCATGGAAAGATGGATTTTAGCAATGAAAGTCTAAAGTAGATTTCATATACAAGTGTTGTATATGGACCCTCGAGGATCTACCTATATGGGTAAGACCCATAAAGGTGTAAATGGATATTCAAGAGATGTAAGTCAAGATTGCAGTCCTCTATGAATACCTCTCTGAGGATATTTACATGAAGTAGCCCCAGGGCTTCATGGTTAAGGAAAGCAAGATGTGCAAGCTAAAGAAATCCATCTATGAACACATATAAGCTTTTTATTGCTGGAACATAAGATTTAATGAAATTATAAATGTTATGATTGCAGATAGAATCTTGATGAACCATATGAAGCTTAGAGGGAGTGCCTTTTGTGTTCATCGTGCTAAATGTAGAAAATATCCTAATCATTTGGAATGATATACGGATAATAATAAGTGTTTTATAGACTGGCTATTCCATACCTTGAAATATGATTTCAAAGATACCTCTTAGATCTTAGTTCTGAAGTTGTTCAGAAGCAAAGAGAAGAGGATAGTGGGACTGTCACATTTGTAGTACACCTTGGAAAATATTATATTCTTAGAAATTCCAAGAAAGGCTTCCATCCCTTAAGATATGGTACTGACCTATCTAAAGGATAGCACCTCAAAGAGTTGAAGAAGTGAATGCTAGAACTTCTTGCACTTGTGCATCAGTTACGAGAAGCTGAGTGTATGCTAGATGTGTACAAAAGCCAGATATCTGCCATGTAGTGGGAGTAGTAAAGTGTTGCTAACCCTACTATGGAGAGAAAACACTTGATTGCAATAATAACAAAATCTTCATAGATGACAAGATTTTGAGATAGTGATCTCAGTCTTATCTTCAAAAATTTAAGACTTTATAGATAGTGATCTAAAAGGTCTTAACTGTAGACACCTTAGGAGATAGAGATCTCCAGGATTAAGGGTATTCTGATAAGGATTATGAAAATGTTGGTTATAATAATTGTTAAGCTGTAGTGTTAAGGACACTGTAACTAACAAGATTGAGTATTAGTTGTATAAAATGCAACATTCGCATTAGATGCGAGCACTGTTACTGGGGATATGCAAGTACCATAAAAGGACTTGGCGTAGTCTCGCGGGAACAGAGTGACGGATCAACTTACCTAGCTATTTTCTAAATAGGCTATGATTGTCACATGAGTATGGGTTTAAATGATTAGCCCATTAATGGCTCTTTGGGCTAGTGGGAGATTGTTGGACAAGCGAGCCCACGACGAGCCATTATGCAATAAATGTTATTGTAAATATCATTCCCTGATCTAAAATGAAGAATAAATAATTTGCATAATAGGTCCCTTAGTACAATTACGGTTATGTACCATGGCCATCTTGATGATCGTACAACTGTTGATTCAACTGTTGAATCATAGAGGTTGGTGCTTGGATGAATATCTAAAGAGTTAGATTGGGTACTCATCAAGCACCGTCAAATGGTTGTTAAGAGATGATCTCCAGTCTGAGTAGGAGATGGCAATCCTTATCTCTAAAGGTTGATATCTGACCGACCTCTTGATGCAGGTCTTCTTCATAGGAATAGAAATTCGGAGGTGTCAGATTAGTTAGGTCAAAGAGTTGACTTAATGAGATCGAGATAACCAAAGTCCTATATCGTATGTTGTCATGATACAGGCACGCATCCTCTGACCGGAGATAGATGTGTTACTATATATTTGAGTATGTACATTTGGCAGACCAATAGATTGATGACCTAACCAAGGTCTATACACCGGCGCGCTGGTGTGCATATAAGGGCATATGAGTAATACGATCTCTCAAAGGGATCATACAATTTCATTACTGAATCGGAAGACATGAGCTCACTCATGAGATATTGGAAAGAATCAAATTACGTGCACATAATCATCTCATTTTGGAAGCTTGACTGAATTTGTAGGTTTGATATATACTTTTGGAAAGTATATGATCAAGACCTAGGTATGATATATGCTTTTAGAAAGTATATGATCGATACCGACTCCCAATGATCGAATGAGAAACTTACTGATAAAACCATGAAGTAGATAGTATAAAGTTGATAAAATACTTCGGGTTTATTCTGAGTCTTCCAGTATGCAGGATGTACAGGTATTGGGAATACCTGAGGGTGATGTGATCATAAAAGATTGTATAATCATGATGCTTCCATTCCTAGGGAGTGATGAAACGGGTCTGGATTTTAGTGACTCCTCTCAGTAGAGAAGTAATCTGATCTTACTCCAAATTTTGGACTTTGATCTGAATATGATTCAGATGCAATGAGAAGATTAGATTTGTGGTCTTGATTTAATCAAGCATCTATGGGAGGCCCGCAATCTAGATTTGAGATATGATCTCAATATCCAAGTCACTATACGTGGAACAATACAATCGCCCTGTCCTTATCTCCAAGTATCCGCGAAGAAAGCGCATTATCCTTGAAAGAGTCCAGGATAATTTTATTGTTGATATGTGTATCCGAGCATTGATAAAATTGATAATTAAATGTGATTTAATTATCATGAATAATATGAATTTGATTCATATTATAAGAAGAGTTATCTAAGATAATTAAATGTGATTTAATTATCAAATATGTGAATGTGATTCATATTATTTGGGCACACGAGAATAGAGATCCAAGATGATTAAATGTGATTTAATTATCATGGATATGAATAATGTGGATAGCAATATCCATATTAGTCATATATATTATAAATGTGATTTATAATATATAAGAGAGAGCTTGTTGTAATTTACATTTGTTAATTAAATGTTGATGTGAATTGGATTCACATTGGACAATTAATTGAAAATGTAATTCACACTTTATTTTTGGTTGTGAATGTGATTCACAATTTTCCAATGGCAAGATTGCAATATTCACAAAATAATTATGAATTATTTTTGTAGAATAATTTACAACAAGTATTGTTGTAAATCTTGGCGATTTCCATGGAATAATGTAATCTCATGAGATCTCATGAGATTACATGAGATTGCCACCAAATCCCATATTATGGAAAGAGGCAATCTTCATTCCATAAATCTCCATGCTTGATTGATTTAATTTGGGATTGATTTATATTGATTTATCAATATATATTTCATCTAAATTAAATTAATTGTTGTTGGTTTTTACCAACACAAATCTTAGCCATTAAAATAAACACAAATCAATGAAAGCCATTGGATTTGTGTTACCCATGGATTGAGATCCATGGATCCTAAAATATTATAAAAATAGAGGCACCCCATTGTTCTTCTTTGCACACACAAGAGAACATAAGTCTCTCTTTCTCTTCTCTCTCTCTATATGCCCACTCTCTCTCTCATGTGGTCGTCCACCATGGATGCTCTAGAGAGGTTCTCCAACGCTGCAGTGTCGTCGTTATGCTACCCGACCATTTGCTCGTGGATCTCCGTGTCCTTCGATGAGCCTTCCTTGTGAAGAAGATGTCGGATCTCGTGTGTTGAGATCAGTAGATCCATCGCTTGGATCATCAACTTGTATTGCGAGAAGTACACGATTCATCCCTGCGCTCGCAAGCGTCCCCTCCGTCGGATCGGACTTGATATAGGAGGTATATTCGTTTAGAGACTCGATCGCAAGCACGCTTCAAGAGGTAATCCTATTACTTGTTTGTGGTTTAGATGAAACGATCCGAGAAGTGTTCTTGGATCATGTCGTTTCATCGCATGAAAATTTTTTTAATTTCCACTACATAGAACAACTAGTGCGACTAGTCGTTCTTCGTCGTATTCGATATGATGCTCACGCTTCCGTGATGCTCTTGAGGATCTAACCATATCCTTCAGATATATATACTAAGATTTGGTCTACAAATCAAGGAGATACATCCTTGATCGAATATTACAGGTTGCTGAGAGTTCTATTTGAGGAGCTTCTTATTTTTCAACCGGCCTGTTGTGATGAGCAGGTAGGGGAGCGAGCAGAATGGCAAGTATATCGATTATTATCAGGTTTACATCCTCGATATAAATCTGTGAAGGATCAGTTTCTGACCGCTGTAACATTGCCTACTCTGGAGACAATCTTTCTTCATCTTCAAGAACTTAAGTCTCCACCACCACCTCCATCTGCTGAGACATCGGCTCATTTTGCGAGAGGACGATCTATCCACTACGGGGGATGTGGACGTGACTCTAACCGAGGACGTGGCCGTGCCTTTGGATGAGGATGAGACTCACCACATGGCCAAGGGCATGGTCATTCTACTACACGCTTTCCCGCTTGTATTCATTTTGGTCGCCTGAATCATCTGTAAGAACATTGTTGGGCCAAATTTGGCATGCCTTCTAATGCCAACAATGCATATGAGAGGACCCCCTCTAATACTTATTATGAAGATACGGTCTCTAACCAAGAACAACCTGCCAGTGACATACATCATTCTTTTACTGCCTCTGAATATGCTAGTCTTCGTCAACTACTACAGAATAATGCTATTGCTTCTGCTTCAACCGCCAGTCTTGCCACAACCTCCGGTACAGTCGCCAGCACAGCTTCTGCATCAACACCTACATGGATCGTTGATTTTGGAACCTCGACTCATCTAACAGGGGAAGGTAGCCTTCTCAACTCTTCCCGTTTTTCTTCGGTTGTGAAGACTGTACGTGTTGCCAATGGAGCTCATTCACCTATAACTAGTGTGGGCACTATGGAGTTTCCCCCCAAACTCCGACTTACAGAGGTTCATTGCGCCCTTGCCTTTCCTCTTAGCTTATTATCAGTACATAAGCTTTGCACTGAGCTTAACTGTCAGGTGATATTTGATGAATTTTGATGTTACTTTCAGGACATCTGGACGAAGCAGATCTTTGGTGGAGGACATTAGAAGAATGGACTTTATTATCTTGACATCCCTTCTGACTCTGGTTTTGTGGGCGCTGCATCCATTTCCAATGATCCTCTACTATGGCATCTTCGTCTTGGTCATCCATCTGCCAAAGCACTCTCCATGATGCTCCCTAAACTTTCATCGCTCAAGCCCTTTGAGTGTGAGGCGTGCCAGTTTGGAAAACATCATCGAGCATCCTTTCCTGCTCGTAATGAGCCCTGATGAGCCGAAAATCCCACAAAATCAGGGTAAGGGAAAAATCAGTCAAGGGTCGTTGCGATCCGGATCTCGCAGATCGGACTCAACAAGAAGAATCAGACCGCCAAATAAGAATAATCAGTCTATATCCGAATAAGCGGTCTTGTTATTTACTTAACCAGGTATAGCGACCAGGGTTGAACTCAAGGAGCTTGGGTTGACCAAGTGACCTACGAAGTAGTCAAAAATGAAATAAAAAGATAAAATATTTTCTGGTGGTTTTTATAAGTTTTTAATTTTTTTTATGATTTTTATTTGTGAAGGCAATAAGGGAAAATGTTAGAAAGCACACAATCAACAATTTATTAAACACTCCAAAACAACTCAGCAAATTCAAATAAAATTATTTTTGTATTTTATAGGTTTTTAAGTATTTTTGGTAATTTTCTCAAGATTTTATAATTTTTTGTTGATTTTATAAAAATGGAAAAAGGCTAAAAATCATAATCAATGTGCAGCCAGATTCGAAGGCAATTTTTGTGAAAAATAGAAATAAAAACAAAACTACAAAAACCAAATTTCATTTTTTAGAATTTTTAGAATTTTTAATGATTTTTATAAGGTTTTTTGGCTTTTTCGATATTTAGGTGTTTTATATATCCAAATGAAATGAAAATTGGTCTAAACCAAGTAAACAACAAAAAATAGTACCTAGTTTTCTTGTAATTTTTAGATGAGTTTTTTATATTTTTAGTTGATTTTATAATGCAAATAGTAGCAAAAATAAGTGTTTTTGACTTTTTAAAAATAACAAACAGTAATAAAAATGTCCCAAAAAGTGAAAATTTTACACAATGCCAGGAGCCACGTATCCAAATTTCACAAGATTTGGACTTTATTTGATATTTTATTCAACCAATATAAAAGCCACAGCACACAGGGACCTATATGTAAAGAAACAAAGTTCTAAGGGCTAAACAGAAACATGTGCAAAAAGTATGGGGGCTAAACCACAAATTTCACAAAAAATTTGCACATGTTCCAATTCCAGTACGCACAGGGGCAATTCCAGTACGCACAGGGGTATATATGCAAATATCGAAAAGATAACTTTAATTCATAACAGACGGAGAACCCAAGCCCTTACATGCAATTAACCCAAAAAACTCATGTATCGAAGCACGTGTTCCACACTCACAGGGACTAAATCGCAAATACGAGAAAGTAGAAGGTCCACAGTGCAAATTAACCAAAATAAAAACAACTACACTTAATATTTACAGGACTATAAATGCCAAAAGAACAGGGGCCTAAGTGATATTACCCCATTATTAAGATCCACGGCTGAAGGGGGTCCACGTGTAAGATCCGACGGTGGAGTACGTATGATGCCCCTTCGCTGATCGACACTCCAGATGAGATCTTGAGCTCGATCCAACGGCTGCAAGCTCCCCAGACACGAATGGTGGCGATCAAAACTGGTGCAGTTGACGCTATCGAACGGTAGAGGAAGTTCCTCGAAGAACAAGTCATCGGCGACTTTCGTCGGGCCTATGCGCACGATCAGGACCTCCTCTACTGCTGCTGAAGTGTGGGAATGGAAGCTCGAGGTCGTCCGCAGCTCGTGGTGTGCTCCGATGAGGCCAGGAGGAACTGGAGGGTCCCCGGCGATGTCGAGCACATGAAGCTCCTGTCCTGAATGGATGAGCCTCCAGATGAGGCTCTCAAATCATGATACCTGCACAGGAAGAAAGAGGGGTCTAAGGCAAACTGTCTCGACCCATTAGCAGACAAAGGGGGTGATCAGATGAGGCGGAGCAGGGTTCTCCAATGAGGCGACGATGGAGGAGACCTAAGTCTTCGTTCCGGGGTGGACTAAGATGATCAGAGGGGTGTATAATGTGGAGAGAGGTATCACGAAGGTTATGCAACAGTCGGATGATCGAAAGGATGGTCAGAGCGGAGTGGATTGGCCGGCGGAGGCCGGCGGTGCAAAATCGAAGAATCAAGATTAGGGCTAACATAAGGGCTATCGAGGCTACCTGATGATCGAGAGTGTCTGTGGGGGAGATGCTGCGTCTCCTGGGGTCCTTGCCTCAATGGATATACGCCTCTAGAGGCTCGAGCTTGCCGATAGCGGAGCGCGGCGGCGAAGACCACCGGATCTGAGGCTACCGACCTTGGTCCTCGCTACAATCTATCCCTCTCGCTTGCTGTCACTCAAGGAGGAGGAAGGGAGGTCCTGGGAACCGAAGGGGATGGCCAAAGATGCCTGAAAATGTGGTGGAGGCTCGGGCTTTATACTGGTAGGGGTCCGGGAAGATGGGAGTCGGGCGCGCAATCCAAAGCTCGGACCCCTAAAAAGATGGTCGGGCGTGGATCAGGGATGTATCATCAACAATTGGAGCCTGGGGTATGGGTGAATGGCGGTCGGATCGAGGCGCAAAAAGTTGGAGAGGTCGGGTCGGCGCGAGGATCCGCCTAGAAGTGGTCCAGGGGGAGAGTTGACCGGGGGTCAACAATCCCCCATGGACCAATGGAAAAATTCCATCGGGAAATTATTTAAAAATTCATTTTAAAATAGTAAATGATTTTATTTCGAAAAATTTTCAACATAAAAAATGTTTATTATTTTTCAAAGTATTTTTTTATGATTTTTATTTGTTTTTTTGGAAAATAAATTAATGTATGTATGTATTATGTTATATACAGGTATATGCACCTACGTATTTTTTATTTTTATTTTTATTGTTTCCTTTTGTACAAGTATCCTTATTTTATATTTTATTTATTTACAATATAAAATATGGGATTAAAAATATTTTATATATATTTTTTATTGTGTATTTACAAGGGTAAAATAAATAATTACATGTACATATATACATGGTATATACAAGGGGAAGAGAGAGAATTTACTTTTGTTTTATTTTCTTATTTTTATCTTATTTTTATAAATATATACACATTATGTGGGACACATAAATATTTTAATTTGATGAAAATAATAATATATACATAAAAGGGGGAATATTTCCACAAAGATGAATGGCCCTATCTCTCTCTACTTGTTTTATTTTGCGGTCAAGCCCATATTGAGCCCTCCCTTGGGTTTGGGTCAGTCAATATTTATTCTAAATATTTTCCTCTTTTTCTTTAGTTCTTTATTCCTTTATTTTTATGCAAAAACATGCTAATTATGGTTATTTACATGAAGTATGCATTTTGACAATTCGTTCTATTTACAAACATTTACATGGTATTTTACCAAGGTTTCTAGCTAAAATAAAGGAATAAAGAGTGATGAATGGTAATTCATCACCCCCCTATACTTTACTTTTGCTAGTCCCTTAGCAAACACTTATTTGAAAAAGAAGTGTAAAAGAGAAAGAAAAAGAAAAAGAGAGGAACAGGTTGATTATTAAACTTTCCTTCATTAAATTGAAATATGGAGCTCAGTCGGACCTTTGGATTATTCATTTGTTGGAACCTTATTTGGACTTAAGCTTAAAACTTAACAACCTCTAAGTTCCACCAATCTATGGTCAAGACTCCTCAATAAACCAGATCAGAACAAGTCTACATATACAAACTCTAGTGACCATGAATCTTTCCGTGTACTGTGTAAGTGATATGTAGCTCCCCACCTCAGAAATGACAAAGAAACAACCTCCCTCAACCTGGTAACTCTAATGCCTTGATCTAGAAACTCTTTCCTCGAGGAGCGGGGTATTCCCTTCTAAGTTCAAGTACAACCTGCTTAAGAAGAGGGGGAAGAAGAGAATCGACCATGACCAGTGTAGCCATGTATCCTTGGGAGTTCTAACTAGTGTAGCTGAGTCTCCCGCTGCTAGCTTCATGAGGTGGTCATGTGTAACATAAGCTTTGCTTTATTTGACTATATACACTTCGGTGGGATTATTAAATTTTCAATCTGACCCACCACTTTTTTGGAGTTTTTCTTTCTTTTCCCTTTTTTTATGTGCATATGTACAACATATCTACATGGTGCAACATATATACATAAGGAGTTTTTCCTCTTGAGACAATAGACTATCCCTCTTTTGAAGCTTTATTGCAACCCACAACTCCTGTTTAGACTTCATAACTACCAGACCAAGTTGAGACGCACTTCCTTCACTATAAGAAGAAGAGAGGTTCCGCCTAGAAGTACTACCCTCATATGCTACCCCAAGCCAAAGGAAACTGCCTCCTCACCACCTCATCCGTGGAGAGCTATGTGTAAAGTGCTAGTGCAAGTAAAGCCATTGTCTCTAAGAGTCATGTGTGCGTTGTTAAGTGCTCTACTTAGGCTCATGAAAATGACATATGCTCATAGCCTAGTGGACTCAAAGGTTCCTCTTATAATTAGGTGGATTAAGTTCTTAACTAAGCTCCATTTGTCAATTTAATTCCAGGCCAGTTTAAATGTCAACTATGATTTGGAAAAACCGTACAAATATTTACAAAGATGCAATTTTACAAATTTTTACAAATGTGCAAAATTTTTGAAAAATGTTTGAAAATATGGATGTATGCATGAATGCAAAGTTTTGTAAAATATTTACAAAAATTTACACAAGGTTTTTGCAAACTTTTTGTTTTTCAAACATTTTACAAAAATTTTGTATTATGTACATAATTTTTATATCAAAAATATTTACAAACTATTTATACAAATCATTTTTATAATCATTTGTACAAAAATAATTTTATAAATAAATAGGTATGTGCAAGAAGAATTTTATGTACAAGGGAAATTTTTTAAATTTTTATGGATTTTTAGCCATTTTATTTCTTAACACACTCACACAAAGTACGAGTTATGGCTAAAGTATATATGAAGTATATATGACACCCCCCTATACTTAGCTCTAACGATGTCCTCAGAGTGATCAAGAGCGATGAAGAAGACATAACTCGTTCTTAGTATAGGGAAGTGAAAAGGAATGGTATATACAAAGACGAATCAAAGAATAGAATGAAGAGGAGTCGGTGTTTCCCCCTATACTTAGGATCAAGTAATCCTAAGTATGGCAAGCAGTACATGAAGGGAAATCCGAGTGGAAGGATGTACAGGGTCTACCCCCCTATACTTAGGGTCAAATATCCCTAAGTATAGGTAGCAAAACAGAGGTAGAAAGAATGAATAGAATACCCGAGAGTCTTACACCCCCTATACTTAGGGTACAGTACACCCTAAGTACAACATAATCATAAGATGAGAAAGGGGTGTGGGACTAAAGAATAGAGTGATATGGCCAACTGGATCTATACAAGTCAGAAGAACAATGATAATCAGGCGTGAGATGCAATAGATGTGAGTCAAGAAACCACATCTCACGCAAAGTGAATCGGGGCAACGTCAACGACCCGCAGCTCATGATCTAGATATGGCTTGAGCCGCTGGCCGTTAACATGAAAGGTAACATCAGAAGACAACTCAAATATGTCAATACTCCCATTGTCATGTACCTTCCAAACCAAATAAGGTCCCTTCCATTTGCTCTATAGCTTCCTTGGGAATAAACGAAGCCTAACATCAAACAACCATACTCTCTGTCCTGGCTCAAACTACATGTGGCTGATATGAGAATCATGCCACTCCTTCACTCTCTCCTTATACTGTAGGTTGTTCAAAAAGGTTGTATCACGCAGCCCCTCCGGGGCTGCTAACTCTGCCCTACTCTGATCTCCTACAGTCACTGGATCCATAAGTATATCAGTAACAACCCTAAGTGACCTATGTCTCATCTCAACAGGTAAATGGCAGGGCTTGCCATAAACGAGGCGAAAGGGAGATGTACCCAAAGGTGTCTTGAAAGACGTCCTATATGCCCACAAGACTGAGTCCAAAAGCTGTGACCAATCCTTTCGGTCAGGGTGGATGACTTTCTGCAATATAGTCTTGATCTCCATGTTCGACACTTCAGCAAGCCCATTTGTCTGAGGGTGGTATGGAGTGTCTACTCGATGGTCTATGCTGAACTCACTAGCAAGGGCATTTACCTTGTCGTTAACGAAACTAGACCCCCCGTCAGATATCAACACTCGAGGTACCCCGAACCGTGAAATGATATTCTTCCTCAAAAATCTGCAAACAGTCCTAGCATCTACGGTTCGGGTGGGGATGGCCTCAACCCAACGACTCACATAATCCACAGCCAACAGAATGTACTCAAATCCCTGACTCCTGGGGAATGGGTCCAAGAAATCGACGCCCCATGCATTAAAAATCTCACAGAAGTGAATGTGTTGCATCGACATCATATCACGCTGTCCACAAGTGCCCATCCTCTGACAGTCAGTACATCTCTTCACGAACTCATCAGAGTCCTTGCAGCGAGTAGGCCACCATAGGCCAGATTGGAGCACTTTCTGTGTCGTTCTCCTCCCAGAGTGATGTCCTCCTGCTTCAAACTTGTGGCAGTGAGTAAGGACGCTGTGGTTCTCCTCCTGAGGAATGCACCGACGCCAGATACTATCCCATCCTTCATGATAAAGGACGGGATCCTCCCAATGGTAAATCTTGGCCTTCGCGAGGAAGGTCTCAAGTTTCTGCCCGGGCCAATCTGGTGGAACTTTCTTGGAGACAAGATAGTTCACAATATCGGCATACCATGGGAGAGAGGTGATAGCAAGGATCGCCTCATCTGGAAAGGTCTAACATATAGGCTCAGTCTGCTCAGAATCCTCAAGATACTCTAATAGGGAGAGATGATCTACCACCACATTCTTGACTCCAGGCTTATCCTTAATCTCTATATCAAACTCCTGGAGTAGAAGGATCCATCTGGTCAATCTGGCTTTGGCATCCTTCTTTGCCATGAGGTACTTGATGGCGGTATGATCAGTATAGATGGTCACTCTAAATCCAATGATGTAAGATCTGAACTTATCTAGGGCAAAAACTACGGCCAGCATCTCCTTCTCAGTGACCGTGTAGTTCCGTTGAGCGGCATCCAAAGTACGGCTAGCGTAGTGAATAGCAAAGGGGACTCCATCCCTCCTCTGTCCCAGCACGACCCCCACGGCAAGATCGGAGGCATCCGTCATGATCTCGAATGGGAGAGACCAATCGGGCGGCTGGAGAACGGGAGCCTCTACAACACGACTCTTGAGAGTCTCAAATGACGATAGACACTTATCATAAACAAGGAACTCGATGTCTTTCGTCAGAAGATCAGTCAACGGTCGGGCAATCCTACTGAAATCATGAATGAAGCACCGGTAGAAACCGACGTGCCCCAAAAAAGATCGTACATGTCGCAGATTGGACGGTGGATTGAGTTTTCTAATGACATCCACCTTGACCGGATCAACCTCCATGCCCCTGTTGGAGATGATATGGCCAAGCACCGTCCCCTGAGTCACCATGAAGTGACTCTTCTCCCAAGTTACACAAGGTGAACCTCAATGCATCGCTGAAGGACTCGATCTAGGCAGTCAAGACAAGAATCAAATCCGTCACCGTAGACCGAGAAATCATCCATGAAGACCTCCAAGCACTCCCCCACCATGTTCGAAAAGATGGACAGCATGCATCTCTGGAATGTTGCCGTAGCGTTGCACAATCCAAATGGCATGCGTCTAAAAGCATATGTCCCGAAGGGACAGGTGAAGGTGGTCTTGTCCTGGTCTTCGGATGCGATGGCCACCTGATTATATCCGGAGTACCCATCAAAGAAACAGTAATGGCTCTTCCCTGCCAGCCTCTCTATAATCTGATCAATAAAGGGCAGGGGGAAATGATCCTTCTTGGTGGCCTGGTTCAATCGTCTGTAGTCCACACAGACCTGCCATGAAGTGGGTACCCGGGTAGCGATCTCCTCTCCAGACTCACTAACAACTGTGGTGTTGCCCGTCTTCTTGGGAACCACATGTAATGACCCATTTGGAGTCGGATATGGGGTAGATAAAATCGGCGCTCCACCATTTCGAGATTTCCTTCATGATAACATCTCGAAGATTCGGGTTCAGCCGCCGCTGGAACTCACGCGACATCTTCGCGTCCTCCTTGAGATAGATATGGTGGGAGCACAGGGCCGGACTTATCCCCTGGAGATCGGATACACTCCATCCTATCACCTTGCAGTTCTTTTCAAGAACCCCCATCAGACGGGATTCTTGTTCTCTAGTCAAATCAGCGGAGATAATGACTCGGTACATCTCATGCTCACCCGCAAGGAACCTATACTTCAAAGACGACGGTAGCGGCTTCAACTCTGGACAAGTAGGTGCTGGCGGATCTGGCATCTGAAAAGTCTGAGTGAATGCTGCCAAATATGCATGGCAGAATGAGAACTCTCTCTCGCAATCTGAATCTGGCGAAGGCTACTCTGGTGGTGTGTCTCTCCTCTGTGCGAGATCAGCCTCCTCCCTAGCTGTAGGCTCAGTAGAAGTCAGACACGGTATCAAATCGTCAAAATCTACCCAATCAATATCTGACTCCGAGGGATCTGTATCCAACTCAAAAAAAACTGCCTCACGATCGGGAACCGACTCTGCTGCCTGGGATGTATCCTGGACCAGGAATGTGCTCTCCAAGTTGTCCTCTGCTAGCGTCTCTGCGTTAGTGAACTCTAAAGGTGAGAGGATGGCTTGTGCGACTGATTTGCCCAAACTGCCTCGCCATGTGTAATCACAAAATCGCAGTCTTGGTGGATGTCTTGCCCTGCCTCTGTCATCTACTCTGAATCAGAAGTCGTCTCTGACCAAGTTGAATCTCTGGCTCTAGTCTCCTCGCCGTCTCTATTTGCATACTCTCGCCCTCGACACGAAAGTACACCTTCCCGCTATCATGGTCGGACACTGCCTTAGCTGTGGCTAAGAACAGGCATCCTAGAATGATCGTGGTATCGATAATGAACTCAGGGATCTCCATGTCCAACACAACAAAGTCCACGGGGAATTTCAGGCCCTGAATCGTGATGACAACGTCCTTCAGCAACCCATTCGGCCTCTTGACAGATCGATCAGCAAACTGAAGGACTGTCCTGCTCTGTGGGAGAGGGCACAACTCGAAGCGGTCGAGAAGGGCTGCCAGAAGAAGGTTGATCGAAGAACCGCTGTCTAATAGAGTACGGTTGAACCTCTGCTCATGAATGTGGCATCTGACATATGGGGCTCGTGCATCTAGCGTCTTGGCTGGTAGACGGTTCTGAATCGTGAAATACGTGGCACGAGTAAGCACATGGATCTCTGACTGATGGTTCCGCCTCTTCCTCCTAACTGTGGTCCTATTTCTAAATGATCTCTGGAAGAGAGGTATATGCTCCAAGTCCTCATGTAGTGTCAGCTGTATCTGAAATCTGTCCATCAAATGGTGGTTGAACTCTATCTGATGGTTCTTTTTGGGATTTTCTTTTTTCTGTCCCTTAGCCAAGTGGATTGCTCGAGGAAAGGGGACTACAAGGTCCTTCTCAGATGAAGGACCGGGAGAAGGTCTGGAATGCTCATGAATAGCAGAATCCACACAAACATCAACAAGCAACACAGGTGGATCCGAAAATAATAAACCCTTTCCTTTATTTGCAGAAATGTCCTGAGATACATGTACGGAAGGAGAAACAACATGACTAGCAGAACTGAAAATGGTGGCCTCGGTACTACCCTTGGCATCTGGACTCGCGGCATTAGTACCGCGCTCTGGCTCAACAACTGAAATGGTGGCGTCTGTACTACCTCATCCATCTGGTGAAGCGACGGCCTCAGTACCGTCGGTGGGATCAACATCAATGGTAGCGTCAGCACCACCGTCATCATCTCTCGTTGCATCAGCACCGCTCTCCTCCTCGCCTGATGCTCCTGAAGTGGCATGGGATCGTCGCTCAGACGAGGCACCGCTTGCTGGCATCCTACCGCTCCTAAGTGTAACAAAGTCAGCATCAAACATATATGCAGTCATATCACCAAGTGAAGCACTAGGAGTGGTAATCTCAGTGAGCTCTACCTGCTCAAACTTCCTCTTGAGGTTGTTTGGGTTTGGCTCGATCTGGGAAAGGATGGCGGCCTTCCCTCTCACAATCTCCCGCATCTCCTGGCGGAACTCATCCATATCCCATCGAAAAGTGGCCTGCTGCTCGGTCATGAGGCGGGCTAGATCATCCAAGGCGGGGTTCTCATAGGTCAACCCATGAGATCCTGACGGGTGGCCTCACTGGTAGTGAGGCTGCTGCTGGTGGTGGGGGTGATAATGGTACTGTTGATGATACTACTGCTTCTAAGGCTGCTCACGCCTCCAAGACTGTCCCTGCTGATAGGGACGAGAACCATACTGCTGGTGCTGGGATGGCTGTTGCTGCTGGTGTACTGGGGGCTAGGGCTATTGGTGCTGCTCACGCTGCTGGCCGTACTGGCCACCCTGAACTGGAGGCTGCTGCTGGGAACTAGTGCCTCCGGCTGACCAGCGGAATCTGGGATGGTCTCGTCAGATACTGGGCTGGGGTCGGTCATACCAAATCCCGTTGACATCCATCAACGGCTTCTGCTCGAAGGTGGGTGGAGGAAATACTTCCAGGGGCTGATCTTGCTGGTATACCACCATCTGAGTGTCCTGGGATGGTGGTGACTGGTAAAACTGCGGTGGCTGCTGGTACGACTCCTCTTGTACAAGGAGAACTTGTCTATGCTGACTAGAGTGCAGGGACGAGCTACCACTGCTGCTCGGATCTCCTCGTGATCTAAGACGGGGTTGAGAAGCCGTCAGTGCCTCCTGGAGACACATGAGTTGTGTCTTTAGGTCATTCAGCGTTTGTGCCATCTGATCCATCTATGTGATGCCCTAGCACTGCTTCTTCTCAATCAACTCGATCTGGTCTAGCTTCTCGCTGATGATGCCCATGTCTGCGGCTGTAGACTCTGTCTGTGTGGCCGCCATAGATGAAGTGGAGGAACCGGCATCGACCCGTGCTGTCCTCTGAAACTGCACGACCTATGGCTGGGGACGTCCCTGAGTGTAGAGGCGGGTATGGGACATCACGGTGTAGTTCTCGACCATCTCCTCACAGATGATCCAGACCTGATCCTCATCCTTGGCGAAGTAAAAACCGCCACAAGAAGCATTCACCAGGCCCTACAGCTTTGGTGTTAGTCCGCAAAAGAAGCTCCGAACTAGGTTCGGCTTCGTGATGTCATGGTGCGGGCATTTGTCGGTAAGGTCTCTGAACCTCTCCCATGCCTCGTGAAATTGCTCGTTGGGGAGCATAGAGAAGTTGCTAATCAGGTACCTCGTTGCATTGGTCCACCCGAGTGGATAGTACTTGTTCAAGTAATCGGTGCGGAGCTGCTCCCAGGTGTACACAAATCTCCCCAAATGCTTCATCCAGTTGGCTGCTCTTTCAACAAGGGAGAAGGGGAAGGCAATCATCCGAATAGTGTCCGCGTCCACCTGCCGATCGTGGACGGTGCTTCAGATCATCTCAAACTCCTGGAGATGTAGATGGGGCTCCTCAGTGGCGAGCCCGTGGAAGCGGGGAAGAAGCTGAAGTGTCTGTGGGGGGAACTTGAAGTCCCCCACGATCGTCGGAAGTACGATCCACCGGTGTGTAAGTGTCGATCCGGGGTTGTGTAACTCCCGCATCGATCTGGCTGCTGCTGCCAGCTGGACTGGCTCCTTTAGCTGATCTGGATCCCTCTCTCCCGCGGCTCTCGGCTGGCCTCACGCTGTCCTCAGCTTCTCCATCTCTCTCCTCATATCCCGCGGCTCTCGGCTGGTCTCGGTTGGTCTAGAGGCTCAAGCTCGCCAATGGCGGAGCGCAGCGGCGAAGACCACCGGATCTGAGGCTACCGACCTTGGTCCTCGCTGCAATCGATCCCTCTCGCTTGCTGTCACTCAAGGAGGAGGAAGGGAGGTCCTGGGAACCGAAGGGGATGGGCAAAGATGCCTGAAAATGCGGCGGAGGCTCGGGCTTTATACAGGTAGGGGTCCGGGAAGGTGGGAGTCGGGCGCGCAATCCAAAGCTCGGACCCTTGAAAAGATGGTCGGGCGTGGATCAGGGATGTGTCGTCAACAGTCGGAGCCCAGGGTAAGGGTGAATAGCGGTCGGATCGAGGCACGAAAAGTCAGAGAAGTCGGGTCGGCGCGAGGATCCGCCTAAAAGTGGTCCAGGGGGGAGAGTTGACCGGGGGTCAACAATCCCCCGTGGACCAATGGAAAATTTCCTTTGGGAAATTAATTAAAAATTCATTTTAAAATAGTAATTGATGTTATTTCGAAAAATTTTGATTATGAAAAATGTTTATTATTTTTCAAAGTATTTATTAGTGATTTTTATTTATTTTTTTTTGAAAAATAAATTAATGTATGTACATAGTATTATGTTATATACAGGTATATGTACTTATGTATTTTTTTATTTTTAATTGTTTATTTTTGAAGTATCTCTATTTTATATTTTATTTATTTACAACATAAAATATGGGATTCAAAATAATTTTTATCTAATTTTTATTATGTATTTACAATGGTAAAATAAATATATACAGGTTCATATATACATGGTATATACAAGGGGAAGAGAGAGAATTTAGTTTTGTTTTATTTTTATTTTTCTTATTTTTATTTTATTTTTATAAATATATACACAATATGAGGGACACATAAATATTTTGATTTGATGAAAATAATAATATATACATAAAAGGGGGAATATTTGTACAAAGATGAATGGCTCTATCTCTCTCTACTTGTTTTATTTTGCGGTCAGGCCCATATTGAGCCCTCCCTTGGGTTTGGGTCACTCAATATTTATTCTAAATATTTCCCTCTTCTTCTTTAGTTCTTTATTCCTTTATTTTTGTGCATAAACATGCTAATTATGGTTATTTACATGAAGCATGCATTTTGACAATTCATTCTATTTACAAACATTTATATGGTATTTTACCAAGGTTTCTAGCTAAAATAAAGGAATAAAGAGTGATGAATGGTAATTCATCATGCCCCGTCATACTATCCCTTTCTCTTTAGTCCATTGTGATATTTGGGGACCTTGTCCGGTCTAGACACTGAGTGGCTATAAATATTTCGTTGTTTTATTGATGATTTCAGTAGGTTGTCCTGGGTATACCTTTTAAAAGAACATTCGGAGATTAATATTATCATCAAAAATTTCTTTCATTATGTTAAAAATATTTTCTCCTCCAGTGTACAATTTTTTCGGTCTGATAATGCCTTGGAATTCACCCAAAATGACCTCACCACCTTTTTTGCCTCTCAAGAGACCATACATCAAACTTCCTGTCACTATACATCCCAACAAAATGGGGTAGTAGAAAGAAAATTACGACATCTAAATATTGCCCGCTCTCTTCTCTCTCAGATGAAAGTTCCCAAAACCTACTGGGGTGATGCTATATTAACTACTGCCCATCTTATTAATAGGGTCCCTTCACCTTCTCTAAATTGATCCACTCCATTCTCTCTACTCTACCCTAGTGAGTCTCCTTTCCGACTTCCTCTACGAATCTTTGGTTGTGTGTTCTTTGTTCCTAGATTTCAAAGGGCAGATAAACTATCACCACGTGCAATCAAATGTATTTTTCTAGGTTACTCTCGCACTCAAAATGGTTACCGGTGCTATGATCCTAAGGGTCATCGCTATTACATCTCTGCCGAGGTCACATTTTTTGAGCAAACAAGCTTCTTCTCTCATACTCACACTTATTTTTCTCTTGATCACCTAACTCCATCCATTGTCGACAAACAAAGACACGAATCTACACCACCAGAAATCCCTTTACTCATGTCTGTGTTGCAGGATGATATGCCTTCTCCAATTGTCCCCTACAAGGATGTTCCGGATGATCCTCTAGGGCTTCCCATTGCCCTACGGAAGAGTAAGAGACTGTGTACTTCTTATCCGATGTCTCACTACACCTCTACTGCTAGCTTATCTCTCTCTGACAGACGGTACACCGATGCTCTGATGTCTATTTCCATTCCACGAGATCACAACAGTGCTTTACAGGACCATGGATGGCAACATGCTATGAATGAAGAAATGGATGCGCTTATTTCCAGAGGAACATGGGACCTTGTTCAATGTCCAAAAGGGACACGACCCGTGGCTTGCAAATGGGTCTTTACTACAAAACAATCGCCTGACAACTCAACTGACAAATTAAGACTTGTGGCCAAAGGTTTTACACAAATCTATGGAGTAGGTTATTTTGAGACGTTCTCACCAGTTGCACGAATGGGGTCTATCAGGACTATTCTTTCTTTAGCAGCAAATAAATCTTGGCCTGTCTTTCAGTTAGATGTGAAAAATGCTTTTCTCTATGGCGATCTTGATGAGGAGTGTACATGATGCAGCCTCCTAGTTATGAAGTCGAGGGGGAGTATGTATGTCGACTTCGCAAAGCAATATATGGGCTTAAACAAAGTCCAAGGGCATGGTTTGACAGGCTTACTACAGAAATAAGCACTCTTGGATTTCAGAGAATAACATCTGGTTACTCAGTATTTGTCAGAAAACGAGCAACTGATACTCTTATACTTGCCGTCTATGTTGATGATATGGTCGCCACCGGCGATGATTACAACGGGATATCAGAAACCAAGGCCTTCCTTCAAAAGATATTTGTTACTAAGGATCTTGGTCCTCTACGCTACTTCTTGGGCATAGAAGTACTTCGCACTACAGAAGGACTTCACCTCTCACAGAGGAAATACTGTCTGGACATTCTTACTAAAGCAGGAGTTCTCAGATGCAAGCCCTCGGATATCCCTGCAGATCCAAAGAAACATGTCATCTTGTCTGATTTTACCTTTGACGATGTCACTCGATACAGAAGTCTTGTTGGTAAACTCATCTACCTTACTGTCACCAGATTAGATATCTCCTATGCAGTAAGCAGAGCTAGCCAACACATGGAACAGCCATGTTACAGCTACTGGCAGGATGTTCTACAAATTCTATGTTACTTGAAGGAATCTCCAGGGTGTGGTCTCTTTTATGGGCAAATGGACAAACGGATGTTACTACATACGCTGATGCTGATTATGCAAGTTCTCCAGAGCATCAACGCTCTACTACATGCTATGTTATGATGGTTGGAGGAAACATTGTTACATGGAGGAGCAAGAAACAAACTGTTGTATCCAGATCCAGTGCAGAGGCAGAATATAGAGCGATGGCTCAAGCCACCTGTGAGATCACATGATTATTATATTTTTCTTCAACAACTTAGTATTAATGTCATTACTCCTATTCCTCTATATTGTGACAACAAATCTGCAACATACATTGCCACAAATCCAGTATTCCATGAACGAACCAAGCACATAGAGATCGACTGCCATTTCGTACGGGATGCTGTCAAGATTGGAAGAATTACTACTCCACATATCAGCACCGATCTTCAGCTTGCAGATATCTTCACGAAAGCCTTACCCAAGAAACGCATGTCGTGGATTGTTTTCAAGTTGGGCATGACATATAAAAATGCTCCAACTTGAGGGGGAGTGTTATGAATACATTTAGCTGATATACGCCTTTACTCATTGTAACCCTTGTAAGGGTATTTCTGTATTTCTCCTTCCCTGTACTCTCTAGGGTTTGTGGGATTTGTCCTATATAAGGACCCCTAAACCTATTGGAATAATCAAGCCATTACATTTTCTCTCACAGTTCCTAAGAGCAATAATTCCATAATTGTCAAAAATCAAGTTCAATTAAAAATTGAATAATGAATTGATTTTTTCTTGAGAAAAACACCCACCATTAATTCTATATGATTGTCTACCAATGGTATAAAATAATGGCTTCCTTTCTGATTCATTCAATTCAACTCTTAGGTCCAATTCCAAAAGGGGAAAACCATGAGTCCATGCCCTCTACATCTCTCAAGTGGCCATCCCATGTATTTCTCTTCATCCTTATTGTACCCATCTACCATTTAGCCACATCGCCTCTCCCATAGGCATGCTAAATTGTGAGAGGATTTGTCTTCCTCTCCATGCTTCGTGCTCTACATGAAGAAGTCGATTTTGTGAGATGAAATTAGAAGCAAGGTGATCCATCTAGATTACTTTTGGCTTGGACAATCAATGGAGAAAATCGTTTATCATGTTCGTGAAAGGATTGTGATTCACCATCGTGTGCGTGAGTACTATTGTCTCGGATCAGACTTTATTAGAGGGGTACCTTATGAGTGCAACTTTTCTCATATGATGAGTCTTATATTTGTCGAATTTGATTCATTTTTCCACATTTTTGTGATGCGCGATATTAAAACTCCCTTCACGAAGATTTTTTTCTAAATATCACTTTGCGATGCCAATTGTGTCCTTGTCTAAATATCACTTATGAGTGCAACTTTGCATCATTATGTACGAAATGTAACTATTTAGATTAACAATTGTATGATATCAAGATGACCACGATATGTATCCATATTCGTACCAAGGGACATTATCATTGGTCCAAATTTAATTAGATTTTATTTCAGATAAGAAATAATATAAGGCTGACAGACTATTGGATACTCAGATGACAAACTACTGAAGAATCATTGACAAGGCTAAAATGTTTGAATAGGAAGAAAACACAGAGGAGGAGGTTATTGAGGTCTTTTTTACTGGTAGGCATGATTTATCTAAGAATCAAAGTCAACAAGCTCATTTATTTTCTACTGCCTTCAGATCTTAGATGCTAAGCTTGGCATCTTTCTGATTCTATATTTTTTTTCTTTTCCGTGCTTGTTTTCGTTCTCAATACAATCCTTTGTGAGGAAGAGATTCCTCCTGTTTTTGTTTTTATGTAAAAGATTCATCTCGCAGCCTTGCTTCTGGTATCTGCAAAGTTACAAGTCAGATGACATTGAATGAGAAAGCTGGCACCGTCAGATCCCCATCGTCTCATTCTTCACTTTCAAAACTTTTGATTGACCATCTCAACGGATAAACCTTAGAGTACTTTGAATTTAGAGAACAAATGAGGACAAATTGAAGGGATCTTGGAAAGTTTCTGCAAGTTTGGTACAAGCCCTCGGAATGTTCTCGATTTCCGTCCAAGGGGGCAAACTTTATATGCATTGAATCATAAATTAGTAATCATTCAAAATAACAAGCACAACCATTTTTTTTACAGAAAATCAAGTAAAGATAGTAGAAACATTGCCCAGAACGAAGTTTAGAACGGTAGAAAGAAGTACGAGACATTGGAGGAAGACAAAAATGAAAGGCAAATTAACCTCCTTCAATCCCAATTCCCGACAGTTTAACTCCACTAACAAGGGTCTGAACAGCGTCAATATCCAATTTCCACCATCTTCACATGAATCACAACTCTTCCTGACGCATTTGAGAGACTCCTTTGTCGACCTAAGTAAATAATCACTTATATGATTTGGTGATAAACACTGGGAAATTCCATCTTAAATATACATTAAAAAAAATCTAATTCCAGTCAAGTTTTCACCTGTGAGAGGGAGTTCCTCTGAACCTCTGGAGCAGCGCAGGTAGGGATGCCCTTCCTTCCCCCAAGAAGCTCCTTCCACCTGCTGGAGACCCTGTTTGGCCTGGACTGCTGTGCCACGTGCGCGTCGTTGGTGGTTTCGAGCTCGTCCCTGAGGGTCATCTTCTGGAAGCGGGAGAGGGGGAGGAGCCTGCCCTCGGAAATGACCTCGTCCGCGGGGGCCATGGGTGACCAGGATGGGGAGAACTCGAAGTCTGCGGCAAAGGGATCGGCGGTGGTCCTCAGGGACCTGTCGAGCTTGATGGATGGCCCGGACGAATCAATGACGAAATCGTTGGAGAAGGAGATCCTCGGACTGATGAGGGTGTGCTGATTGTGGTGGTCTGTATTATACGTGTTCATGCTGCATGCCATGCTCATGTCGACCGCCTCCACGGCACCACCTCCTCTTATAGCGAGGGCATGGGAGAAGCGTGGATTGTCACTTGTCATATTTTTAGCCAGGCGTCTAACTATAATTTGCCTGGTTCTTTTGCGTTTTTCCCGTCTCCGGAAGAAATAGACTTTGCCGACTGGTCAGAGTCACGGAAGAGGTCCGCAGCATGCGGAGAGAAAATTTCATTATATTAAATGAACGGTGCACGACGGGGGTGTGCATGTCACGTGGTAATCAATGCCAAACAGGGGCAACTGGATCGGGCCAGTGATATTTATTTCAGGGAGTGTGCTTACTCACCCATGTTCGGATGGATCAGAGATCACTATTGTACTCTAGTTACACACTTCAATATGATCTTGAATAGAACGACTGACTGCAGATGTCTTTAAGTCTCTCGTCTTCACGCTGTTGGTATTCCATCAGATCCAGGCAGCAGTAGTACCATGAAGTTACACTAAGTCGATTCATGGCAGTTCAATTACAGTTGGATTTATTCGCGTTCGAATATGCTAAAGAAAGGATTCTCTCTGGTAAAAGCTACTTCCCACGGATACAGGTTAAGCATGTACATAATTTCTCCTAAAAGCTAGCAGACGTACACCTTTCAAATGAGGCTTTCAGATCTCCTTTTTTCCCCTAATTATCAGCGAAGCACCGCTCCATGTCTCCCCTTGCGGTATGCACAATGAGCGGTCTCATCAACCTGCTTCTTTAGCAGAAATAAATTTAGTATGTTTCAATACTTGTTTCTGTTCACACGGCAATTGCACCAGTTTGTTTTTGAGCTTTTATCTCTATGCCTCGTCCTTTTTTCCCTGTGTTTTTTTTGCATTGTTGCTTTTCTCTCGAGTCTCTATCGCCCAGTCTGATCATGGTCTCCTCGTGTAGTTGGGTAAGATGGCCGGGCTGATTGGTGCCGTGATCGTTCAAGTGATGCTCCTGCATTTACTCCTTTTGTTTGATCTTCTTACAGAAATATGGCCGGGCTGTTTTGGCGCGTGTTTGCTCTAGCGATGCCTATTTGGTCAAGCTTTTAATGGGTTTTACGTGTTGGTATAACACAAGGTTCATTATCGTCGATAATTTTGGAGAGACCTTGTCGGGCTGTCTCTAGGGGTGTCTATCGAGTTCAACGAGCCGAGTTGGCTTCAACTCAGACTCGAACTCGATAAGAAATCTAAGGCTCGAACTCGGGCTCGATAGAAATCTAAGGCTCGAACTCGGACTCGATAAGGGTCGAACCCTGGATCACCAACTCAAACTCGAACTCGTCGAATTCGAGTTGACTCACGAGCCTCTTATCGAGCCACGAGTTTCTGAGCTAGCTCACGAGCCTCAAAATGAGCTGACTCATAAGCCTTTTATCGAGTAATGAGTTTCTGAGCTGGCACGCGAGCCTCAAAATGAGCAGGCTCATGAACCTCTTAATGAATCATTATTCCATTTTATACATTAAATTATGCAAATGACATTTGTAATTTTAATTTTTATACTCTTTTTATAGATTTTTGAACAAGAAAAATGTTAGCCTCTATTTTGTATCAAACTCAATGTGGAAGTTTCAGTATATATGTTTTTAATTATTTATTAAGATGGGAAACGAGTTATCTAGTCGAGTTTCCGAGTTGAGCAATGCCCAACTCGGACACAACTTGATAAACTAACGAGCCATAAAACGCAACTCGGGCTCAGGCTCGTTAAGGTTTCGAATTCGGCTCGCGAGCCCATAACGAGCCGAGCTCGAGTTGAGCTCATCGAGCTCGAACTTTCCTGACAGCCCTATCTGTCTCCTTGTACTAATTTTTATACTTCGTTTGGAGATGATTGATCATTCGGTTTGTCTGCGTCTTAATTTCTAGGTAAAAGACTTGAATTGCCCCATTCTTCCAAGCAAAATCGAAATACTTCTGAGCTTGTAATATAATTACAACAACTTTGACGAAAAAAACCTCCAAAGTGTTATATATTACACATTTAACTAACCTTTTAGATTCATTTTATTTATACTTTATTGATTCATTTGCTTTTAGATTCATTTTATTTATACTTTATTGATTCATTTGATATCACGTTTAAACTTGAAGAATGAGTGAGTCCACTGCTCTTTTTCCAAATAGGAAGAAGTTATCGTAGAGCTATGTGGATCACCTTCTCAAGACCAAACCATTTGGACCCATTAGACATTCCAACCAAGGCATGCTGAGATCCCAAAAAGACATAGTTCCCTTGCCAAAAATGTAAATCCATTTTACATCTACTTAGTGAAGAACATGTGAATCCAATTCGCATCAACACTAATTAGTAATGTGAATCATATTCACATACATCGTATTAATAAATAAGAGGGTAAAATGGGGTTATCCGTGAAGTTAGCCAAGTAAGATATCATTGCCCTTCTTCTTTTTTTTCAGTTTTCAATTGACACTTGGGGGAATTTAGATCTCCTAATATCGGCTTGTTCTCATTGAAAATTCATCTTCATCCGAGATTCTTGTCATATCCATCAAGTCTATCAAATTTTAACGATTCTAGAATTAATGAAATTGATCCCTTTAGGATGGATGGGTTAGGAATGTCTATTTTTAACAAAATTTGAAACACACATTCCTCTTTTTAATCTATGATATCACTAATGATGTTTGAAAATTAATAAATTTTTTTTAAAAAGGTTGGGGTAGCTAACTTGGCTGGCCTAGTGATAGCCCAATTTCTGGCTTCATATTATTATTAATTATTCCAAAAAAATCAGATTACTTAAGCATCAATCTCGTGAATCGTATTCATACATGTCCAATATGAAATAGCATTCATATTAATATTAACTAATATGGATCAATATTTATATTAATTTAATATCAATCATGTAAATCATATTTACATAGATCCCATTATGAATAAAATTCATATAATATTAATTATTGTGGATGTATATACACATTATGTCAACTGGGTGTATCATATTCACGCATTCCCATATAACTAATCAATGATGATAATAACTATTATCTTCGTAATCAATTTCTCAATGCACGACTCATAATCCCTTTAATACCCACATGTCGCATTCGTGATTACTTAGAGATAATATAAAGGGGATTATTTAGATCATGTAGTGTGACTCGACATTTATATTTTATCTAATATTTGGATTCAAACATCTTTGAGTTATCTTATTTAATTAGATATTGAACCAATTTATCCAGTTAACTCTAATATCTTTCTGGTTTAATGAGATTTAATCCAATTAGTTCTAATTTATTTTTACTCAAAGCAACATTATAAGAAAATGGCTAATTAGCGGGTATATTTTGGCATCCACAAGTTGTTGGTCCTAGACGTACGACCATTTGCATCCACAACGCTACCACCAGTTAACGCAAATCAATCAAAGATTTGATCTAAAAATTTACATGCATATATTGCCTCAACAAGTGGACATAAAACTGCCAGAGCATAGGTGAGAACTGGTGGACGTAACCGTGGATGCAAAGTCTGTGAAAATTTTAGATAGAACACCACCATTCTATGCCTCTCCCTCTCATTTCTCATTTCCCTCTTCCCCCAAAACCCCTAAACCCTTCTCTTATATTTGCCCAACCACCACCACCTCCTCCTCCCTACTCATTGCCACCACTGATGAATCTCCATTTCATCACCTTTATTCTTTCATTTTGGCGTTTAAACCCTAGCTAAATGCATGTATATATAATACTTTTCAAAAAAAACTTTTATTAATTTGTATAAAATACTGCATAGAATACTGTACATTTATTATATTTATTACCAAAATAAAATAATAAAGAAAAGAAAATAAAAAAAGTGAAGTATTAACGACACTGAAGTGACCTAGCCCCCGAGACTTAGTCATCATGATGACTTAGTCAACAAGGAATAAAGTGAGGGGAGATATTACAACAAATTATACAGAAAACACAATCAGATGCCCCTACAAAATTTACCAATAATTACTTTTTGGGACCTATTTTATTCTTTATTATTTACTCATCAAATCAATAATCTTATACATGCAAGCTATAATAAAAATATAAATAAAAATACAAAATTTGTCATACAAAAATATATGCAGTGTACCATTTATACTCAAAATGAAAAGTCAAAATTCCAAATTTCCAGACCCATATCTCCTAAATAAAAACTCAAAATATATCAAAATCACCATTAATTGTATATAACTTTTAACAAACTATTTAATGAAGGTGGTTTTATATTTTTTAGAGTTAGGTGTGAAAGTTTGGTTTTGGACCCTTATTGTACAATATGCCCGAATAAAATATTTATTTTATTTATTCTTTAATATTTCTGCAATTTTATGTTTTTATAAATTTATAGTATTCATAGTATATGTACATGTTTAGAATACAATAAGACCATAAATAAAATACTAAAATAAGATAAGAACGTAAAAGACATAGATGAATATACAATACTTATACCTATGTAATATACAACCCTATTTTTTTAAATGTATATATTATATCATTAAAATAAAATAAAAAATATATTTATGTATATAAGAATAAGTTATAATTTTATAAAATAAGAAAAATAAAAGAATAAAATCGAAAATACAAATTAAAAATAAAATAACCAAAACATACGTAAAAATACCTATAAACAAAACCCTAAAAATTAACTTGTAATAAAACGTCTCTTAGGCATAAATAAAAATAAGTATTAAATTATTCATAAAAAGAGGAATATTTTTTTATAATATAAAAATAATAAATTCATTTATTATATCTTTTATATTTTCCAAAGCTTTTCTGCCTCTGAATTTCTTGGTTGGTCTACGTGGACCAACTAAATGTGAGCATTCGTTGACTTAGGTCAACTATACCCCAATCCCTTTGACCTGTGTTAGAATCACGTGTCACCCAGTTTTCACTAATTTCTACATGCCTCCACCTTAACCTTCTAACCTCGATACCTCTACCGTCATGTATACCACTCATCCCTAATCTTCGACCATGCTCGAATATCCACCAACCACTGTCACTGATTACGCAAAATTCCCTCGAAACTCGCTCAAAAACCACTATAAATAAACCCCCATAGCCACCTTTTAATTTTTGATCCCTCTCTCTCAGTCTTTAGCCCCTCAAATCGCTCCTAGAAGCTTTGTCGTGGTGACAATAGGGCATGACTGGCATTTTCAGCAAGGAGAAGCCAAGGTGGAGGTGAATCCACCATCTCCGGCGGAGCACCATCATGAGGTCCAACCACTGTATTTCCGTCCACGTCGATCCCCATTTCCAGAAATTTCTTAAGTAATCGTAGTTTTTGGTTTCATTTCTGTCATTTTTTGTATTTAAGTCAGTATGATTATGGGCCTGTTTGGTTGCAGGGTTGGGCAGGGTTGGCCCAACCCTGGTTACTATTCACAAGGGTACTTCCTCCTCACATATTACTATTCACCCAGCCCAACCCAGTCCAACCCAACCCTGCCCAACCCTGCAACCAAACAGGCCCTATGTGTATTCCAACTTCTTTGTTTGCCCAGAGTTCGTGCTTTCATTGTGATATCCCACGTGATACGACCCGTTGTCATCCCCTCATCGATCCTTGATGCATTCTCCATCATTCCAATCGATTTCCTCTTCGATTCGACTTGAATCGAAGCAATTAGAGGCTCTCTTCCTCCGCATCGCCAGAGCCTCACCGCCTTCACCATCCAACCAGCCTCATCTACCCTTTTTGGGCCGAGAGCATTTCTCTCGAGCCATGTGACCGTTTTGCACAGGAGAGAAGATGTGAGGTGCCTTTGGGCCCGTTCTAGAGCACTTGGAGCACCCCCAAGTAGACGAGATTCACCGGAGCCGTCGAAGACATATCATCGCCATTTGAAGCCACCTGACGATGTAGAGGAGTACCAGCAATGCTTTGCCCCTTACGGTCAGGGGATTGGTGCCCGGAGTTGATCTGAATCGAGGATTGAAGTTTACCTTTCCAAGTGTTGTTCGTATTCTTTGAAGGCCTCTAAGAGCCTTTGGATCAATATCCCCTGCGAGGTTTAATCGTAGCCCTTGGATCAAGATGAAACGTTGTCCGACCAGAGCCGTCAAATTAGCCACATGTCAGCACAAAGATAGTAGGATTGACATAGTTAATTGTGTAAATTACCTAGGAATCCTCCATCATTTTTGTAATTGTTAAAAGCTCTTGTAAATATTATATGAAGTTTATAATGTACATGTCAAATTGCATGTAATCCTTTGACATATTTAACATTACATTTTAGTCCTCGGCCACGTCACCTCACGTGACGGGCCACGTGCTTCCGAAAATTGCATATAAACCCTTGCGGGTTATTTTAATTGACCTTTAATACATGAACAACAGAGTTTAGTTGTAAGTTTGTGGTTTATATGCACTTTGCCCCTCGAGTTTATTTTTAATTGCAAATATGCCCCTACTAGTTTTGTGATTTTTATGTGATGTTTTCTATTTTTTAAAAAAACTATTAGGTACTCTAAAAAATTAATAAAAATATAGATAAGCTCATGTTTAATTATATTTCCATGTCACATTTTTAGAATATCATTTTAGGTCTTCTAACTATTTTATAAAAATCAAAAGAGATTGGATATTCCATGTTTGGTATAAAATATATAAAAAAATCATGCTTAAATATGCCAAAAAAATCAGAGTGTGTTTATTATAGTATTTAATGATCGATGACCAAAAATTCCAAAAAATAGAAAAAGAAATGACATAAAAACAAAAAAAGCTCTAAAATCCCATAAAAATATAAAAACTCTTCTAAAAATAAAAATATTTGTTTATGTCCTACATTTTTATTTATATATATTAGAATATATAAAAATAGTTTTGAGAATTGTTGGCATTAATTAGTATTTTTAAACATCAAAACAATTCAGGCAATTCAAAAAGTCCTTCATTATGTATTTTGGAAATTGAAAATCCCAAAAAGATAGCAAATTACTTAAAAATAAAAAATAGTAAAATTTATTAAAAACCCATAAACAAATTATTTCTGTATTTTCTTTATTTTTAGTTGTATTTATATCTATATTATTATATATTGTACATGTAGCCTTATATAACCCTTATACATTTTCATAAAAATAAAAAAAGAAATGAAAAATATATATACATATAATTAAAATATATAAATATTCAATTATTTTTCTATTTCATTAAACCCCCATATTTTGAGAACCAAGTGTGCACATATATTTACAGAGACATCAATATAATTTATTCATTATTTATTTATGAGTAATATTAAGTGTTATATCGTTTGGCTTCTTGCGTTCGACACCCTACTCTGCTTGTCACTATACACATTTATTTGTGGGGTTTATAATAAATTTTGATCCACACCTGCTTATTAATTGATTGATATTGCGTTGGTTGTTGAGACGATCACCTGAGCTCTATGAGAGGTTAGTTTAGTGACTTCACTCTGGCCTTGTGTGGAGCGTATGACTATATCCTTTGTTGCTGGTGGTTCGCTTCAAATGGCATTGTTACTAAGGAGCAATGGATTGTAGCACATTTTTGTATATACATAGTTGCATATTTTTATCTCTTCCTTCTCTAGTTATCTTATTTTAGTAATTGATTAGTTGTTCTATTCCATATTTCTTGTTGATCCTTCTTGCAAGGGACCACTTGGCGACAACTATCTCTTAGGAGGTGGGCACACCCGAGATTAGTGGAGGTCAAGCTTCTCCTAGCTAGCTGACCATGAGAGTGCAAGAGAGAAAATCAGGGAAGGAGGAGCAGCTTAAACTTAGTTTTCATTTTTTATGAGGAGAGAGAATTACGTTTGCAATAATTAACTTGTAACTAATTAGGACACTTCCACACTTAGCGAGGTTCAGTGCTTGGGTGTCTATTCACTTTGGGGCCTCTCCATTAATTTTTGTGTTTTATCATCTTTCTTCTATTTTGTTTCATGTGATTTGAGATTTTTTCCTTTGTTTATATTTATCTTGTATGAGTGAGCCCTTAGATAGTAGGCTATTTGACTCGGTATCTAGGTCAAAAGCCCTAACAACATTGCATGCACTTATAGTTTACTTCGCTTTAAATTAGTCAAAATTAATTTCTAATTACTTGAACTTGGAACCACAAGCCATGAGAGATCTCACACGACACTTGCAGGACCTGTTGTGGTGGGCACCGAGAGGTCTCCAAGATCGGCCATTTAAAATTCATTTTTGAGTAATCAGCATTTGATTCTTCCCGATAATAGCAACTATTTTTAGGACCTTTTCTTGCTTTTGCATATCGCCATATAGTGTAAATATTTAAATTCTGCCTTGCAACTCGCATGGAGAGAGCTGGGAAGCACTGTAAGTAATTCTAACTTTGCATGCATCATTAATCACTAAGGTAAGATTTCTATCTTAGTGATGAATTGCATGGATTTTTCTGTTCTTTCCCCTGTGTTTATATCAGTCAGGACATAAATGAAAATTACAAAAAAAAATTTGTGAGGTGGTTTACTCTGAAAAATACTCAAAAAAATGAAAATCACGGAAATTTTAAAAAGGTCTACTAAATAAACTTGACCTTCATTAAAACTCGTAACAAACCAATCACTATTTAGAAGTTCATAAAGCCCACATTCTTTTTAGTTACATCCCAAATAGGGTGAGGCCCGAGCAACTAAGGACAAGAGCCCAAATCCCGATCTGTGGCACGTTGATTGCCACCTAGGTTGGCGAAGTAGTGAACTCGATCGTACGTCACAGAGTAGGGCCTCATCGAGCATGGTGTTCCCACCTTATGTGTAGCATTTGACTTGGATTGAAGTACTGAGCTTAGGCCACACCCTCATGGGTGTGTCTATCTCACCGATTTGCATACGAGTAGGTCCTTGCACGGTCATGGGTGATTCTGTTGCGAGCGAGGTCTAAAGTATTGGTTTCGCCTATTACTTCCCCTCTCTATTTCTTTGGCTGAGTAGCCACCGAAGCACGAATCAAGGACCTTTCATCGAGCAGATCACAAGTTACAAAGGAGGTGGAAGAAGTACGGAGCACTTGTCTGGTAGTACACATGCTCCTATAGAGTTAGCATACTTAAGGACTTGTTATAAGATTGCCTGAAAATAATAATAAAATTGAAAAGATAAAAATAGACGAACTCTTACGAGTTCACATGTGTTGAAAGGGTGAATCCATCCTTGTTTTGTGTTTGTTTGTATTAGATTAAAGGTCAAAGATCAGTCTTGGACATTGTGTGCCTTTTTTACTTTCTTCTATTTGATTCCTCCTTTCACCCCCTGCTCAATTAGAGCCTTCTACTATTTTACATTCCCTTTATTCCTAGTTTTACCCATGTATCGTTCCTCCAAATAGATCTTCCTCTTGACTTCGAGATGGTGACACATGGATGGCTTAGTCAGGATCCTACCAACACCAACGTAAATTACATACGATCGTCACCTCCAATAATTTAGGGCAATTCCCTAAAACTTTGTTCAGACTCTGTGAATCGATCTCCAAACTCTCCGTCTTCTCTAATAAACCAGGATCACTCTTGTCCTGAAATATGTCCATTTTGGATGGCAATTGATTTCACTCCATACACTTTACCATCCTTAATGAAGTTTTGTGTTGACCTTAACACAGACAGATTCATTACAGTTAGTGCTTCAATTCAGACTGATTAGAGCATCTTTCCATGTGCAGATCATGAGACCAATCTAGAGCAAGAAATTCTTTCGGATTAGAATTAGAAATAGACATAGAGACGGCTCTTGGAGGAAAAGGGAACGGACCACAGTATCTGTCGCAACCACAACCAGAACATGGCCAGCCAAACAAGAATGTCATGAATGTCCAGCTCCTCCCCTCCATCCAGGTGATACAATAGCTGTTCATTGACCCGCCATTGGCCCAAGTCACCTTCCAAGATATGCTTAATGACTTGAGGTGAGAAAGAGGAAATCCTTGAGGAGGAGGAGGAGGATAGGAAGGAGAAGGAGCATATGGAGGTCATGGAGGACTAGCAGAGGAGCCTAGAGGATAGCAGCCCAAGCTAACCCTCTGAAAGACGTACAACCATAGAGCCAGTTAAGTCACATACTGGATCCATATTCCAATGATCCATGCACACTTCGAGTTGAAGCCTCAACTCTTGGCACTTCTACCCAGCTTCCAAGGAAATGCAAATGAAGAGACATATATCCACCTACAACATTTTCGACACATTTGTGGTATAACGCACTACTCTAACATATCATTAGGAGTGGTCAAGATGACAGAATTCCCATTCAGTGTCCTAGACAAGGCCTTTCATTGGATTAACCACTTGGGAAAGGTCATCACTACATGTGAAGAACTTAAGTCTACCTTCCTGCATAAATATTATCTTCTAGGGCGACCTAATTAGATGCATGCCCACATAGAAAAATTCACCCAAGCCACTCATGAATCGATCCATGAGGATTGGGAGAGGTTTACTGAATTGCAAGAGAAGTGTCCTCATCAGACATTCGAAGAAGCAGTCTAGTCCAACATTTCTTTGGGGGACTCACAATGGAAAGTCAGAAGCACATAGATGTTGCGTATGGTGGATCACATTTCAACAAAGATGAGGACGTCATCTGGAAGATCTTCGAGTAGATGGCTGAAGAAGAGGTCACCTTGTCTTCATCTTGAGCATATCAACGCCATCCCCACACTCTTCAGAGGACAATCCATATGGCACCTTCTCACGAGCTAGACAGAGATGAGAGTTCTAATTTGAGCATCATAGGGAGCCACCTTTCCAAGTTAGATATCATAGAAAAACGACCACATGACCTGGAGAATCTCTCTATGATTGAACATAGGACACAACACCTAGATAAGTTAGATAAAATCACTAAGCAGCTGGAGTTGCTGGTTAGCACAATCATCTCCTACAATTCCATGTCTACATCAGCCCCAACTTCAGTTGAGATGAAGGAGCAATCATTGCCACAACCTCCTCAACAGAGTCAAACCATGCTAGCGGTACAACACGTATACATGATGAATCCCCATTCATCACTCTTTATTCCTTTATTTTAGCTAGAAACCTTGGCAAAATGCCATGTAAATACCTGTAAATACAATAATTTGTCAAAATGCGTGCATCATGTAAATAATCATAATTAGCATGTTTTTGCATAAAAATAAAGGAATAAAGAAATAAAAAAGAGGTAAATATTTAGAATAAATATTGAGTGACCCAAACCCAAGGGAGGGCTCCACAAGGGCCTGACCGCAAAATAAAATAAGTAGAGAGAGATAGGTTGACTCAACATGGTGTACATATCCCTCTATATGTAAATAATTTATTTTCTAAAAATAAAAATATATATTTGCATTCCCTATATTTTGTACATATTTGTAAAAATAAAACTAAAACAAAAATGGGAAAAATAAAAGAAAAATAAAAATAAATAAAATTCTCTCTCATCAGTGTGCATAGACCATGTATATAAAATAAAATACCTATTTCTTTCCCCTTGTAAAAAATTAATAAAAATTCAATAAAAATCAGTTTATATTCCATATTTTATAATGTAAATAAATAAAATACAAAATTGGAAAAATATACATAAATAGAAAATAAAAAATAAAAAATACATAGGTATACATACTTGTATATAATAATAATATAAAGTAAATACATTATTTATTTTTCAAAAAAATAAATAAAAATCACTCAAAAAACTTTGAAAATAAATAAACATTTTTCATGTTGAAAATATTTTCAAATAAAATCATTTTCTATTTTAAAATGATTTTACAAATAATTAATAAATGGATTTTTCTCATTGGTCCACGGGGGAAAGTTGATCCCCGGTCAACTGCCCCCCCTGGACCACTTTGCCCGGATCTATGCCCTGACCCGATATTCTCCCATTTTTGCAGGCTTGATCCGACCACCATCAATCTAAACCCCGGGCCCCGATTATACTTGATCCATCCCTGATCCATGCCCGGGGATAGTCCTAGGGATCCGTGCATCAGCATGCCCTACCCGACTCCATTTCTACCAGATCTCCATCATTATTTAGCTCAGCTTTACCACTCATTTCAGATCATCTTTGGACATCTCCTTCATCTCCTGGGACCTCCAGTCTCCTTCCTTGAGTGACAGTTAGTGAGGGAGAGTGTCGCAGTGAGAATTCAAGTCCTGCAGCCTTAGGTCCGACGAGTTCCATTGTCGTGCTCCACCGCGAGGTGAGCTAGAGCCTCTGGAAGCGTCGTTCCATCGAGTCTAAGACGAGCAGCACCTCCAGCACAGACATCTACGATCGTCAGGTATCCTCAATACCAATTAGAACACCTTCCATTTCGATTTCGCGATTTAGAGTCGCCGGTCTCCGCCGACCATTTTATGACGATCCAATTATCCATTTGATCATCCGATCCGACCATCACCTCCACGAGACCTCTCCGCACGTTCTTCACCCGTCCGATCATCTTGGTTTGCCGTGGAACCAAGACTCAGGTCCCCATCGCTGCCGCCCGATGGAGGACCACGCAACGCCTCATTCCTTCACCCCCTTCGCCCGCTAACGGGACGAGGCAATTTTCCCTCGACCCAAAAAGCTTTCTGTGCAGGTTTGAAGTCGAAAAAGGCCTCGCCTAGAGGTCCTAACGTCTAGGAACAGGAGCTTCAGGTGTTCTTCATTGCTGGAGCACTTCGGTCGCTCCCAACCTCATTGGAGACCGCCATTCACTGCGGAACACTGCCAGCTTCATTTCGCCCATCAGAGCAGCGTTGGAAGAGGTCCAACGCGCACGTATTGGGCAGGCGAAGTTCACCGACGAGCTGTTCTTCCAGGACCCTCTTCCACCGTTCGATAGAGCTTCTCCGCCAGTTTCGATCACCATCCATTTGCGGGAGATTCCAACCGTTAATCCATCTGAGGATCATATCCGAGCCGCCGATCTTCGAAGAGGCGCCGGCGCATCTCAGCCATCCGATCTTTGATGGAGCGCAACTCAGCCGTCGGATCATAATAATAGGGGTAAATTTCCTATAGGCCCCTGTCCTTTTTGTGTTTATAGTTTAGTCTTGTAAATATTAGTTTCAGTTGTTTTTATTTTAGAATATTTGCACCTTGGATCTTGTAGTTTGTTATATTTGCATTTTAGTCCCTACGTAGTGGAACATGTACTTCGACACGTGACTTTGTGGGCAAATTGCATGATTAGTGCTTGGGGTTTAATTATGTTATGAAATGAAAGTTTGTTTCTGATATTTGCACTTATACCCCTGTTAATGGACTTATTCAAACATTTGTGAAATTGATGTGATTTTTGCACTGATACCCTCCCAGTTTTTACATGTGTTACACTTTAACCCCTGAAACTATGTTTCTTTGCAAATAGGTCTCTATGTGCTGTGTGCCTTGTTTGTGTTGAATAAAATATCAAATTAACTCCAAATCAAGTGAAATTTGGACACGTGGCTCCTGCCACTGTGTAAAAATTTGACTAATTTTTTGGGACATTTTCCTTGTCTTTTACTATTTTTAAAAATTCAAAAACCTTCATTGTCGCTACTGTCCGAATTAAAAAATCAACTAAAATTATAAAACTTCTCAAAAAATTACAAAAAATTAGGGTTTGTTTGTTTTGTTGTTTTCTAGCTTCTATCCAATTTTTGGCTCATTTGGATTTAAAAAACCCATAAAAATTGAAAAACCCTAAAAATCTTATAAAAATCATTAAAAATTCTAAAAAATTCAAAAATTGCAATTCCAGTTTCTGTAGTTTAGTTTTTGTATTTACTTTTTATAAAAATTAGCATCTGATTTTTAGAGGCTAATTAGTTATTTTTAATTAGCCTATCAAATCTGACTGTACATTTTGCCATTGTTTTCCCTTTTCTCGATTTTTAGAAAATCAACTAAAAATTATAAAATTCTCATAAAATCACCGCAAACATTAAAAACATAAAAAACACAAAAATAATTTTATTTGAATTTTTTGAGCATTTTTTGAATGTTTAATAAATTGTTCAATTTGCTCTTTTATCCATTTTCTTATATTTTCTTATATAATTAAAAACACAAAAAATTTAAAAACACCTAAAATCCACCAAAAATATTTTCTCTCTTTATTTTATCTTTTTGACTACTTCGTAGACTCTTTTGAGCCAATCTGTGCTCCTCGAGTTCGACCCTGGTCGCTATACCAGGTTAAATAAATAGCGAAGACCGCTATTCATGTTTTTATCGATTTATCTGATTTGGTGGTCTCCCTTTTTCTTGATTGACCGAGTCTCTCTATTCGGGTCGTAATGATACCGAATATTTTTACCTTGGCCCGATAGTGAGAGCTAAATTCTTGGCCTGATAATGAGAGCTGAACTCTGCAACAAAGATATGTGTAAGTGCAAGTATGTGTAGAGTGTCGAACACAGGGAATAAGCACGTAGATTAGGGCTATGGATGCTAAAAAATGAATTTAATGTATTTGTCTATAAGTGTGCTATTTTTTGTTGGTTTTAAATTTTATCTTTTTTATTTGATTTTTTATTTTTAATATTTTGATTTTTAATTTTCCGATTTTATATTTTCTTTTTATATTTTACATTTGTTATATTTTATTTTTCTTATAAATAGAACTATAAAGCTATATATAAGATATATATATACAATATAGGTAAGAGAGAGATATTGTATAAATAAAAATGGGTAAAAATAGTCAAAATACAGGGAATAAAATCTTTTTAGGTTTTATATAATTATTACTATTTTTGTGCTTTTTTAAGAAAAATAATTTTTTTATATTTTTAAACTCAAAAATACCAAAATAAGATTTAAAATAAATACCTAAAATTAAACTAAAGATAAAAAAGATCAAACAGAGTCAAAAATTCTCCAAATTGTTTAATATATAGATAATACTATAGAGAAAATTTAGTTGTAATTTTTGAAGAATTTTGTATATTTTATAAAGGTTTTAGGGGTTTTTTATTTTTTATGAGTTTTCTTTTATATTTTTTAGTGATTTTTAGTTTTGAAGTTAAACATACATAAATAAGCAAAATATATTTTTTTGGGAATTTTTCAAAAAGCTTTTATATTTTTTAGGTATTGTATTTTGAAAATTAGGGCGAAAATGACATGTTTTTTATTTTTTATAAATAATAAAAAGATTAAAATGAAAAATAAAAATATGTACATGCAAGATAAATGTTACAGGAACACAATTCTATTTTTTGAGATTTTTTCAAGTTTTATAAATGTATGAAATAAATACTAGAAGCAAAGAGAAACTACACTACTAGAAAATGTATCTTCGTAAATATAAGAAAGTACAGGAGACAAAGTGCAAATTTCATAAAAAATAAATAACATAATAAAAATATTTCTAGACCAATAAGAAATAACCAAAATCCAGGCCCTTTCTTGCAAAATGCCCCACGCACGTGTAGAAACACATGAGCCTGACAAGGACCAAAATGCACTTACCAAAAATCCAGGGGCTTGATTGCAAATTTCACAGGAATAATAACAATGAATACAAACATTTTAGGACCTATTGCAAATAACAAGATCCACAAGGGTCCCCTTGCAAAATGGTCACACCCTCACACGCATAGGCACGTGAGGTGACGTGACCGGGGACCTGATTGCAATAACCACAAAATTAAGGGCTAATGATAAACATCTCAAAAATATATAAACGACAGATGAAAGATTGAGTTCTAATAAATAAGTACAAAAATCGCTTGGGTGGAAATGCAAAATACCCAAGCTAGGCACGAGCCAACAACTAGATTCGCTTCACTTAAGACACGTGGCACGCAACAGACGGTTGATGATGATTCAGAGATGACCGGCCATGATTAGATCGTGGTTGACGATTGGATGGCTTCGGCGCCACGTCATCCAACAGCAGCTGGAACATCTAGAAGATCGACCAGATTCAACGACAACGAAGGGCGGAGGAAGAACTGGGAAGTAGCCTCGGCGAGGCGAGCTTCTCCAAGCTTGATCTCCATCCTCCGAAGATATGAAGGGTTCCAAAATGGACAGAAGGCTTCCCGATGAGGTCGTCTACGTGTTGGCGACTCCAAAAAGCTCTAGCGATGGCCGGAGGACGCACGTGAGGTCGGTGAAGCTAGCAAGCTCCAGGAACCACATTGGCACTCCAAAACAAGCCCCGGGTGGTTCTGAAATGCTTGGACCTACAAGAAAATTGTTATGGGGTCGAGGGTAAAATGCCTCGACCCTGTAGCGAAGTGATGAAGGCGTGGGGTATGAGAATGGAGCAAGTCGGAGCAAGCTCCGGCGCGGGGTGGACTGGGCGATTCACGCAATTAAATGCTAAGATAAACTAGAGATCAAATGCATGAGTTAAAACGCAAGGAAAAGCAGTCAAAAAAAGAACTCAAAGGGAGCTATGCCGCGAGATAAGACCTCACAACGGCGTGGCCGTTGGAGATGGTGGAGACACACCTTAGACCGCGTCGGACCCTGCCCGGATTAGGGGATGCAGGCCCTATCACCATCTTCTCTTCCCAAATGCATGGAGAAGGCTAGGTTAGGTCGAAAGGAGGTTTCAATTTCAAATGAGGAAGAGGGGAGGTTTTTTTTCAAGGTTGTTCGAGCGGCTCAAAGAATGAGGCGTAGCTATCTTTTCAACGATCCAAAGATCGAAAAAATCCCTGGCATGAATCATTGATAAGTGGGTCGAAAAGTCAAGAAGGGAGCTTAGACAAACGATGAAAGGGAGAGCCTCAAAAAATCCGAGAAGCCGGGTTGAAACCAATGTCTGACAAAGGACAGACCTCAGTCAGAGAGTTGACCGAGGTCAACCAATGGACGAATCTGGTTGGTCCATGTGGACCAAACAGAAAAATCCTTAGCAAAAAGATTTGTAAATTCAATTTAAAATAATAAATAATTTTATTAATTTTAGGTTATTAAATAATAATATTTATTATTTTATGACATATTTTATGATGATTTTTATTTTGTTTCGAGGTTTATAAATACAAGTTACCTTTTGTGGGCTTTACATAGGTATATTTATCTATATATTTTAATGTTTTATTTTTATTGTGTATACTTAATTTTATTAATTTAGTTTACTATTTTATATATTTATAATTTATTTGTATACACTTAAATATATTTTTGTTATATTTTTCTGATATGATATATATAATTAAATAAATAGATGTATAATCTATATATGTATAGGTATTTTACCTATGTATTTTATACAAGTGTTTTATTTTTATGTTTTCATGATGTTTATATTCGTGTTTTAATATCCATATATATTATAAATAATATTTACAAAATTATAAAAATGTAAATTATAAAAATAATGAATAATAAATAAAATGAATATTTTAATTAGTATAAGCGTACAATAGGGGACCAAAACCTAACTTTCAAATCGTAATTCCAAAAAAATATGAACTCACCTTCATTAGATATCTTATTGAAAGTTATATAGAATTAAATGTGCTTTTGATATATTTTGAGTTTTTATTTGAGAGATATTGGTCTGGGAAGTTAGGATTTTGGAATCCTATTTAGACTGTATTTTATACATTGTATTTATATGACATAAATTTTATATTTTTCTACATTTTATTATCTACAACTTTCATGTTCAAAGTTTCTTTATTTGAAAAGTGGAACTGAAAATAGGTCCCAAAATGAATGAAAATGAATTAAATAAATAAGGATTTTAGGGGATTTTGACCCCTTATCTCCCCTTCTTTATTCCTTACCGACCTAGTCATCGAGATGCCTAGGTCTCGGGGTTTTGGATCATAAAATATTTTCAATATTTTATTCTTATTCTCTTATTTTCTTTATTATATAATTTTAGCTTTAAAAATTGTATTTTATACACTATTTACACAATGATGCATGAATGATAAAATGCCTAAATTAAGGGTATTAACACGCATTTACTAGGGGTTTTAAGGCTAAAATAATAGAATAAAGATGATAAAATGCAGATTCTTCACCCTTAAAGTTTCATTTTTTTTGTTATGCTAAACCTAATCAGGAAAGGATCTGTTGTAATGGGTCCTCTCTATACTCATCGTTACTTGGCTATTTATTTGGAGGCATATTCTTTAAATAGTCTTCAACTTCATCACAAAAGGGAATTGAATAGAAAAGTACGAAGAACTTAGGTTGTCATCACTGATATGAAAGTCATCTTCAATGAGAAAAGAAGAGAGAAAGGGATTGATCGGGGACTAGCCACACCCTATATTAAACTTAATGAAATTGAACTCAATATAAGAGAAATCCTAAGTCCAAGGAGGTCAAGGATGAGTTGTATCTCAGAACTCAAGAGATGATATATTTGGAGTGTTCAATGAGAGTTTCGCAAAGTATGAACAAATATCACTATAATTCTCCATCTCAATGTCAAACAGACTAGAGACGGAGCATGTAAGTTGAATCAAAGAGAGATGGTGAAGGCACGAAGAGTGTATTATATGAACACACATATCAAATTCAAATCAAATATCAAATTCTCCAACTTTACACAGTGAATGTCGCAAAGGTCTAACCAATTATCTTTTCAATTTCTAAATTATGATAAAAAATCTTTTATGTTCATTACAAAGTAGGTGTGTCTCCCTGACACCTATATGTGATTTTACTACACCACAATTAAAGGAGTGATCTTCTTAGGCTATTGGGTTATATCTCACTCCTAAAGGTATTAGTAAACTAACACACTCAAAACATTTATTATGGTCAGAGACGAGTTCTTACAACTCCCAAACCCTCAAGAGTCGGATTTGGACAATTAGGGTGCACATCCAGGATTTTGGTCACTAACCATAAGGATACATCCTCATCCACTCATATTCTATATGTAAGTACCTGCATACAAGGAGGGATATTACTCTCTCACAATATAAAACAGATTTTATTCCAATTTTTATAGTAAACTTGCATTAATAATCCCAATTTTATAGTAGATTATCACTTTAAGAATTATATAGGCATGACACTGAAGGAAGTAAATAAAAAATTATTTCCTACGCATCACAAAAACATGGAATATTTAGCAAATACTTTGTCAAAACAATCTTTCTTAATCGTATGAACTAGAAAATATAGCACAACAATTTGCGCAATCAAACATTATAAACTCCAAGGAAACAATTTCGAAAATAATTTCTGATATTCACAATGAATATAAGAGACAGATCGTGGTTACATTTGAAGAGTGAGTTTCTAAACAAAGAAACCTCTCGAATCAAGTCTCACATCCTGATCTCTCTCTCATGGGTACGGAGATGAATTGTGTTGCATCGCATGAACCCATATGTCGTCTAGGGTAACAAGAAGAGTCTATGAGAGATGAAAACTTTCAAGACTCTTTTATATCTCAAGGAGAATGAAATTTCTAAGGGACTTTGCTCTCCAAAATTGTGTTGCAAAAGAGAGGGCCTTGCCCTCCTTTTATACTTACACCACATGTCCAACATGTGTGTAGTAGTCTCTTGTATTTTAAATGAAGGTCTTATAGAAAGTCCTAATTCAATAAGTATTATCTCCATTTTAACTCTAATTAATATTAACTAATTAACAATAAATAAGCAATAACTTAGATTGACTAAAATTAGTTAAGGTTATTACTGTTTTATATATTATTTAATCAACTTGATAATCCCACTATAAAATTGGATAAGTTATTTAATTAATCCTCAAAACTTATTAATCATATTCATGAGCTCAAAATTAAATATAAATCTAATTTAAATCTACAAAATTAATGTGAATCGGAATTAATAAAATTTCATCCCTTGGTAAAATTATGTAAATAAAATTTACATAAAAATTTATATGAATCACATCCACATAAATTTTAATTATTGTGAATCACTATTCACATTGATTAAAATCTTACTCACAAAATTGCCCTTGAAAAATAACTATTATTATTACAATATTGACATCAATAGGTATGAGTCATGATCCATTTAGGACTAATGAGATACAAATACAGATACTTGGAGATAATATCATGGAGATCATACTATCCAAGTATAGTGACTTGAAATGTGGATAACTATCCAATTTCAGTGTTATACAGTTTTAGCAAAAATCTATCACCTACGAATGTTGAGCTTGAGCTTAACACTTTACACACACATTGGGTTCAACGAAATGCATCACACTCTCCATGAGATGAAGAAAGTGTCACTGAGATGAATCTAACTTCCTTGATCATTTCTAATCAACGTCCAAATCATCTGGAGCTTAGAAATGAACTGAAGGAGCTTGTATACTTCCATTTTCATGATCATTTCTGTTTTCAACACTTTGACATTGAAATTGGAATTGGAAATTGGATTCCAATGAATTATGACTTTATCCAATTAAATCACAAATCATCTAGTTAAATGGAACCACTAAAATTCATCATGTTTCATCACCCCCTCAGAATGGAAGTGTCATGGTAGATGATCCATTACAATAGATTTAACCCTGAGTATTCCCAATATGCATTCATTCTTCATATTGGAAAACTTTGATAAATCGTAAGTTCAAACTGTGGTTTGACTATCTTCTTCGAAATATATCAATAGATTTCTCATTTTATAATTGGGCGATAATATTAATCATATACTTTCCAAAAGCATATATTAATATCTCAAATCGGTGCCTTATTTCATATACAAGATGACCATGCATGGAATTTCCCCAAATTATATCATGAGTGAGCTATGTCTCTCGGTCCATCAACTATGAACATGTATGATTCCTTCTAGAGATCATATATCTCATATGGCTTCATATGCACACCAAGCACCAATATATGGACCTTGGCTATGTCACCAACCTATAGGTCTATCAAATGTGCATATGCAGTTATATAGATGTATATCTGTCTAAGGTTAATGGATGTATGATTGATCGTGATAGTTATGATTTAGGTCTTAGTTTATCTCGACCTCATCAATTCAACATTTTGACTTGATTATTCGAACACTTTTGAATCACCATTCCTATGCAGAGGACATGCAATAAGAAGTCGGTTGGAAATCAATCTTTAGAGAAGGATTTCCATTTCTTTCTCAGACTGGAGATCTATATTGAATATTACATGTTTGAAGTTAGTTGTGTCCTCCCAGCTGCATGGTATTCAATATGGCCATATTACAAAACCTTTATTATACAAAGGTACCTTAATAGTAAAGTGCATTCACATTCATTCATTTCATTGCATATGGACATGATGAAATAATAAATTTTATTGTATTTATGGGTTCCCAAGGGCTTACAAGTCCAATAGTCTCCCACTAGCCCTTAGAGTCATTCATGTACAAATCTCAATCCATATTAATTGTGCTAATCGTGGACTATTTGTCAAATAGCTAGAGTAAGATGATTAGTCACGCTATCATGAGTGATTATGCCAAGTTCTATTACAAACTTGCATTCCCCAAGTGAACATTACTTACATCCAATATAGTTGTTGCATCTTATGTAGCCAATGCTTTACTTTGTCAAAACAACCATAGTATCTCCTACTTCTTGCTACACTTGGTTCACAGGGCACTACCGTCCAACAAAAATAAGAGCCCTTAAGGTGAACTTCCTATCATCAACATTTGATTGGAAGTTCGAATCGGTGTAATCTAAGACTTGGTGATTATTATCTCCATAAACCAAGACGTAGTCTTGAGTTCTTCTTGGGTACTTATAGATGCTCTTCACTGTAGTCTAGTGTTTCTCTCCATAGTAGTATTGATAATGGCTTATCACTACTACTTCTTTACATATATCTAGTTTAGTACACAACATGGCATAAATCAAGCTTCCAACAGTCGATGCATAAGAGAATCCTTCCATGGCTTTCTTTTCCTCAGTAGTTTGATTAGTTATCCCTTTAGATAGGTGAATACCATGTCTTTAGGTAAGGAAGTCTTTCATGGAATTATCCATGTTGAATCTTTGTAAGAACTTCTTACTGTATCATTGTTGTGATATTATCAATATCCCTTTTTGTTTGTTTCTAAATAGTTTCAGACCCAAGATATAAGCAGCATCTTCGAGATTTTTCATATCAAAGGTGTTGGACAACTAGATTTAACACTAGACATCGTCCTTGTATCATTCCCAATGATAAGGATGTCGTCAACATAGAGCAGAATGAATGTGATGGCGCTCTCACTAAGCTTCTTGTACACTTATGGTTCATCTGGATTTTGTATGAAATCATAACACTCTTTATGGTTTCATCAAATCAGATGTTGCAACTATGAGAAGCATGTTTGAGCCCATAGATAGACATATTTAGCTTGCACACTTTTCATTCCTCAACCATGAAGCCATGGGACTACTCCATATAGATACCCTCTTTAAGGTATCCACTGGGAAAGCGGTCTTGGCATCCATATACATATGTCATAGTCTAGGTATGCAGTTATGTCAAGCAATGATCTGATGGATTTGAACATGGCCATAGGAGATATATCTCATCATAATTAATTCCTTCTCTCTATATGTAACCCTTGAGTACGAGTCATGCTTTGAAGGACTTTACCTTCCCATCGGGTTCCCTCTTTATCTTGAAGATCCATTTTCATCAAATGGGTTTGACCCCTTTAGATGGATCTTCAAGGGCCATACTCCATTCTTGAGCATGGAGTCTATCTCAGACTTTATTGCTAGCATCCAACTATCCATGTCGTGATCACCCAAAGCTTCGTCAAATGAATTTGGATCATCATCAGTCTCTTATAATATATGGAATCAGTACCGTTCAAGGTTGTCTTACAACCCTAGAACTCCTTCTAGGAGGTACAATTGTGTCATCTTCAATTATCTCTTCATTTTCTAGTATGGGAACTTCATATGTCTCTCTAGATTCGATTAGTTCCTTAACTTCATTATTTTCTTAACTTCAAATGAATTCATCTTCCAGAAACTTGACGTCACTAGAAACAAATACTTTTGGATCTCATGATCATAAAGTTGGTCTCCAATATCATTCTCTATGCATCCAATGAAGTAGCACTCTCTAGTACGAGATTCCAGCTTGCTTGCATTCATGTTTTTAGCATCGACCAAACAACTCAAAATCCTCAAGTGAACTTTTCAAAAGTTTCATGTTTGTGATGTAATAAGAACACAAAACCATGCTGCGAATGGTCATCAATAAAGGTCACATAAATGGCTCCATTTTTGTGATTTTTATATTTTTGATAATGACTCCATTTATTTACAAACATATATACAACTTAATATATTTTTTGGTTTTTTATAGAAGTAAAAAAAGGGGAAAACATGCCCAATATATGCAATATACACAAGAGAAGTAGGCTTTTTATTTGTGTGATAAATATACAGAAACTAACCCCAAATATATACTAAATATACAATACTTATTTTAGACTGTTAGAGAATTTATTGAATGATTTCATGCAAAGATTAAGCTACGAAGGAGCAATAATGTGGTTGAATCATAGATTCCTCAACGATGACAATTGCATCCTCTATCTAGCTTTTTGAATCTACAATCATACATCAGCCTCTATAATATAACTGTTTAGATTAACAATTGTAAGATATCAAGATGGTCATTGTATATTATCCTAATTTCACTATGTGGCTTTTATTGAGTGGAAACACAAACATTCAATTCAGATTATGAAATAAAACGACTTTTATTGCATGAATGGATTACCGAAGGATTATATGTCCAGCGCTCATGTTATGATTTGTATAATAAAATGGTTGCAAAGATACCACATTGTCACTATTTTTGGGCTAGTTATCTATGATTATATAAATGCAACATTCGACTAACTATTCAGAAAAAAACTCAAATGGTATCGTGAACACTTATGAGGTCTTGACCTTGTAAAAAGTGTTTGGATTTATTTAAGGAGACAAGTGCAAGTGGCGAGATAGTCATACATTTGTTTCTATTGATCACAATAAGGAACACTTACGAGGCATGAGGCATTGAAATTCTCTGGCCAATGGCCATAAAACCATGATCATCACATAGTGCAATGAAGAAACATAGGACATAATAACATACATTTGCAATATTAATTAGATAATAAATTTATGTTGCCAAATGCTTATGATATCATTAATTGTATCGTAATACTCATATAATTATGTAATTATTTAGACTGTGTATTTTTTATGACTCTTAACTAGATGCTTGAGCAAATGAACTTTGTAGAATAATACTTATACTCTATTCTAAAGTGAACAAATATCGTTTCCACTATACTTTGATTTGATAACAAACTTAAATTTGGTGCCTCAACTTGAGAACACTAGGACGATTCCCTCAACATATTGTAAATTGTCCAAACCATTTTTACATTTTAATGTTTGGTCTAGATAACTCTATAATGATGACTTTATAAATTTCTACTGCATGTATTAAATTAGAAGTACAAGTTGTGTATACACTACATTACCTTATTTGTCATATTTTTGATCAATTTGGCTAGTTGGTTCGTTATCTAATTTGGTGATCAGGTACCTTAGTTAAGCAAAATGATCAGCATCACTTCGCATTATACTAAGAAGCCTTAGCAAAACAATATTTGGTAGGTGACGATGATCCCTTAATTATTATTTCTACTTTTATACATGTACTTTAGTTTGTGGCATATATTTGGGCACTTTATTGTTATAATTATAAGCTCTCTAAAGCAGTAGAATCGTCTATATTATACAGTGAGAATATAGCATGATCTATTTTGTTTATATAGTGCATGATTAATTTTGAACATTTTTATATCATCATCGAAATGATCTTAGTTGAGTAGATTATTAGCGCACATTGGATCATCCAAGTAGGAATTTAGTTCAGGTTACTCGATATTGTGCTACAAATGATTTATTAGTATTTATAACTCATTTCAGTAATGAATAATTATAAGAAAAAAATAAAAAGGATCTACTATATTTTTTTAGAGAATAATGCTTCTTTAGAATGTTTTAGATACAAAACAAAAACTTAAATGCCATCAAATTAGAAAGACATTTTTAGAGTCATATTTCAATCAAGGCTATGATATCATTTAAAGATAATTCATGTATTACCCATCATGAAAAATATTGGAAAAATAAAACGGGTCCTAGATGTAGAAGAACCCACCATATTGGTACAAAATGGTTTAAAAACCTTAAACCATGGAACCAGTTCCTATATAAAAATTCTATATTGTTCTAAATAATATAATATAAGATTTATACCTTTAAAGGTGCAAAAATCCATGATAAAAAAGGCTTCCTACCTTAGATAAGGTGTGGAATCGCACATGTTGGCATGTTGAGGAAGCATGGAAACCAACATCACCACCAAGTTTTGTTTCTACTTCTTCTCCTTGTACATCTAAGGGTCTCTTTCTCTTCTTGAGTTTTCATGATTTGTTGCAGGTAATCAATTGTCCATTTCACACTTGAAGCATACATGCAAGACCTTCTTCCTTGAGAAGAAGGTAAGCTAAATAAAAGGAGAGGGGGGGGGGGGGGGGGGTGGAAGAATTTATGATTTCCTATTGAATTCTAGTGCTCGTCCTCGCCTCCCTTAAGTAGAGAGGATAGGTCCCACTTATGTAATTATGGTCCAACCCTAAGCACTTAAGCTCAATCATCAGATATAGGAATCTTAGTCAAATTCACAAAATCAATGCCTAATCATTGGGAATTAGTTAACATATATAAACTAATAATCAATGTTCAGTAATGCGGTCCATATTGCCGCATATGCTCATGCAGTAAACCAATCGAACCACATATGTCATATGCACTCCGAATGCTTATTCAACATCATAAACCACATATGTGGCCGCATATGCATTCTGATCTAGTTATGAGTTTGATTAAGGATCCAATTAAAGGATGCAATCTGTATGCGGTTTGACCCTTTCCCTAACTTTCGAGTGAAGACCCTCAACCTTCTCTGCTTCTTCACCGCACCGCCTCCACCTCCTTTGCCATTCCTCTATCGAGCTTCGAGTGCTTCGCCTCCGGAGTGCCTCCACATCCAGCCCTTAGTAGAGTGCTAACGCCTTTATCTCCGCAGTGCAGTAGCACCTCTGCCTCCACAGCGCGACAACACCTCCACCTCCGCAGCATGGTTGCGCTTCCGCCATCGCCTCAACAACATCTCCTCCTCTGTGACTCCTCCGCATTGCGGCCCCTCCTTCGCAGCGAATCCTCGATCATGTGGCTTGCCGGCTGCTTATTCCTATATGATGATCTGCCCACTATAATCTCAAGTGTGAGTACGAAGGTTTGGAAAATGTCATTTATTTTTTCTTTGTTTCCTAATTATGTTGATAATAGACATTATGTTAATAATGGAACCTTTATCATTTATTGATATATATTTTCTAAGTTATGTTGTTAATGTTGATAATACAATTGCAACCTTATGTTGATGTTGATAATGCAATCCTTTTTTGTCCACTTTTCGAGATATATATAGGGGCCCCATTCAATAGGACATAGTCCTTCTCGAGTCCAGGAAGGTCGCTCTCTTTTTGTAGAAAATATGAGCACTTTAGTAGAATATGTATAGAGTTTGTACTATAGTTGCACATTATAAATATAAAACCATATACAAAACTGCACATTATAAACATACAGTAAAACTACACCTTATAATACAAATTGTATATGTATTCTACTAAAGCCATTGTGTTTTTTTTACAAAAAAGGTTGGACTTCCTAAATTCAAGAAGGATTGCATCCTATTGGAAGGAAATTATCTATGTATGTGTATAGAGGAAAGGGATCCTACTCCACGAAGTAGTAACTTACCTACTCCATTCTCATTTTTTGCCATTTCTTTTTATTTTTTTGAAAAATGCTACCATGGATTTTCATAAATATATTTCTTTAATATGTCATTCAAATTTCATTAGAAATAAAGACTCATATGCCCTCCATTCAGAACAGGTAATATTAACAATCTTATATTTGTTGAAATCGACTTGTTTTGGATGAAGGGCATAGAAGTCTTTGTTTTTGATGAAATTTGAATGATATATTAGAGGGATATATTTATAAAAACCCTTTGAAGCATTTTTCAAAAAAAATAAAAAGGAGTTGCAAAAAATGAGAATGGAGTAGGTAAGTTGCCTACTTCATGTAGTAGGATCACTTTCCTCACGTGTGTGTGTGGATTTTTAAAGGCATTTGTGGGAATCTAGAGGAAACATGTAATCTTTTATTCTTTAATGTCATGATTAAATATATTTCTTTAATACTTTTAATTAAAATAATGTAACCGCATAATCCTCGTATACTTCCGCATATTCACTTGCTTGCTTTGCCTACCAAAATTTTGTTAACCTTGTACCAACTAGGGATATTTTGATATTTTAATCTGGTTATCCAAACTCAATGTATTAGTAATGATATCCTTCCTATTTGCGTAGCAAATGCGAACTTTTGGAAATATTAATTGAGAGATAACACATATCAATTAATAATGGCTTAGAATGAATTAGATATTTGAGACCGTGATCGCAAAAGTGGTGCAAATAATCTCTGGGATATTAAACCTCATCACAAATCAATCCAAACTCTTTTACATTAGCTTCCAAACCATTTGGAACGTTTTTACATTCATTGAATTGAGATGTATGGGACTCAAATGCCATCAAACTTCTCTTTAATTGGAACGACTAAAATTCATCTTGTTTGAAAATTTCAAGGCTCCATGACTTAAATAGCGATTGAACAAATTTTGGCATAAAATTCTATAAACTCCTTATTTAGTCTAAGACTCAAGCCTTTGATAAAGGAACAATCTTTGCGCATAGTGGAAAGATCAGATTCAATGGAAACCTGTGTAAAAAGATAATAAAATCTGCGACAGTGGGGATGTAGCAGCAGAGATTGGAAAATCAATCTCCATGGCCGTGGACAACAAAGCATTTGGATGAGTTAAAGCTGATATATGTTATCCATGAGGGAGAAGCAAACTGCCCAATTTTTTAATTGTACGCTGGATAGCGTGACGTGTTGAACTGACCTTTGACTCGTCTTTGTGCCAGAGAGCATGAGCTGGCAATACAGCTTCGCGAGACCACGTGATCACGCAAGACAAGATCTCTTCCTCCCTAATCCTTTCTTTCTTTCTTTCTTTGAATCTACAACAACTTAGCTATAATAATGCACGGTCAAACCTGATTTAGTTTGTATTCTAATGGCTGAGTCAGTTTGAGAAAGTTCCTTTCCTTCTCCAATCACCACCGCCTCTACACATGTAAAATACTGCAGAGGAAGGAAAGAGATGCACGTTTACCATGAGCATTAGATTGCTCCATTTCGATTCAGCTTTAAGCCCAGCACAAAAGTCCGATCCGGCCCAAGTTTAAACTAACACTGGCGCAAGCTTGGGTCTAATCTTTAGGCTCATATTTTTTAGGCCGGATTTGAGTTTGGCTCAATGCAGCCCGACCCGAACTGACAAAAGAGTCAAGCTCGAAGAGGGTCCAAACCCCTCCTACATCCTATATACCCGCAAACTCCTACCTATTGCATATGCACTTTGTTCTTGTATTTTATCTTCATACAATGTTTATAAATCACGAAAATCATATGTGGGGCATAGCAATTGATTATCATTGTATTTCAGACCAGAATTAATTTTCATTAATTAGTTTCTGGTTTAGATTCTACCAGTTATTCTTGAATTTGTTAGTCTTTGTTTCTTTCTATCGAAATATTTTCAATTATTGAACCTTTACCCAATATAGACCTTATGCACATTTTTAACATGCATGACCTGGTACACCTGTTGTTGTCAACTGTGTAAGTTTGCTTTACTCTTTCACTTTCTGTACATGGGAGGCATTAATGGTATCTAACATTGAGTGCATTTGTGTAAAATGAGAATTCCACGGGTCTTATAGAATTTAATTTCAGTTGTTTCACAACTATTATGACATATTTTTTAAACAATTTTGATTCGTGTAACTTGAATTGAGATTGACTTGAAATAAAAGACTCAAAGACAATAATATCTAATGGTCTGAGATGGGCCGACCATCAAGCTCGACCCGTATGAATTGGATCAAACATAGGCTTGGGCCGAACCAACAAAAAATTTTGAGCTTGAGTTCGACCCAAAGTCCAAATTTTTTAAATGAGTTTGTACCTAGGCCCTTCAAGGCCCAACTCAGCCTGGGTCATTCTCATCCCTATACACGTTAATGGAGTAGTCCCAATCATTTAAAAAGATCATTTTAAAATCCGATCAGACAAACTGAATTTTTTTATGACTCTTCCAGCAAATTACATAAAAAGTTCCTGAATTTACATTCAAATTCAGTATAGTACCTAAATTTTAAAAGTCAATATGATATCAATTTTTAGGAGCGATTTAAATGTGATACTCCCGTTATCTTTTCCTATTATATGAATCATATATATATTACTTTTTTGTAGCAATGCTTTTCTTCTGTCGAATCTCATCCCATTCCCACACCCAAAAAAATATGACTCCCAAAATCGAACGCTTTCTTTTTTGTCCATTCTATTTTTCCTATAAAAAAATCAAATGAATGGTATCATGGGTTCTACGACCACCATTAACACATAACCTTCTCCGATTCCAACACTGCTCTGCTAGACTCATCTTTGCCATTTCGGACCTCACGAGACATGTTTCTACCCACGACACCACCATGGACCTGTACTCTGAGTACACCAAACTCCTCGCCGCCAGCTCCACCAACATTGTCTACCATATACTCGTCAAGAAGTTGTGTTGCATGTAGAACACCTCCATCCTTCCCTCCACCAACCTCTCCACAAACACCTCCAGCACTTTTCCAAAGAACATGTTGCTTTTCAGGTACAACATCCTTGCCCCCTCCAGCATGTTCTAGATGAGTTAGATGAGTTTCAAGGTCTGCATGGCCAACTCCTTTGTGGGTACCACAAGACACGATAGAAGATCTCTCTAGAAATACAACATGGTGATCTGGAGCACGAAGACACAATCGAGGAAGAGTCTAGAGGGGAGATTCATGCTAAGGGCGAGGTAGATGAGACAGTCGAGCATGACGAGGAAGCTATTTATGTAGCGCCCATACCCCTAAACATAGTGGCACATCTAAAACTCACAAAGTGTGAGTGTGGTTTATAAGTGATAGGGATTACTACTTGAAAACTTGGATTTAAGCATTTTGGGTGGTTGTCAATGGGTTCAATTGGGCCCGTATCCAACAAGTTGTCAGGGTCAGTTTTCCTCGATAACGGATCGGGGATCTAAGCTCGGGACGTTGCAAATGGTATCAGAGCCAATTTTCCTTTGATAGTGGAAAGGGCTACCCGAGAGGTGGAGCCACCCCTATAAAGAGGAAGGAGGAAATGGCTACCCGGAGCGTGCAGCCACCACTGTCATGGGAAATGAGTGATGGGCCATGTCGCAACGAGGACGATGCGAATATAAGTGGGGGAGGTTGTAACACCCATACCCCTAAACATAGTGCCACATCTAAAACTCACGAAGTGTGGGTGTGGTTTATAAGTGGTAGGGATTATTACTTGAAAACTTGGGCTTAAGCATTTTGGGTGGTTGTCAGCGGATCTAATTGAGCACAAACCCAACAAGTTGTCAGGGCCAGTTTTCCTCGATAACGGACCGAGGATTTAAACCTGGGACGTTACAATTTATGTTCCCAGAGAGGCAGTTGCTAGAGAGGGAGAGATAAAAAAGGGGAAGGGAGGGACGAGATGGGTCCTTCGAGGAGGCTATGCTTGAGGTTGAGATGGCATAGTGAAGAAGAGGAGAATTTAGAGACAACCCATGTAAGGCGATTATGGAAGAGTGTTGAGATATTAAATACCTCTAGTATTATTTTTTATATTTTCTATTTCTATATTCTTCTTTCTGTAATTTACCCAATAGGTTCTTATCCTATGTAAGAGAACCTTTGGGCCTCTCATAATCAATCCCAATGTTTTCCCTTTAACATGGTATCGGAGTGACGGTCTTAGACTGGAGTTACCGTATCCAACCCTAACTTTACCCTACACGACACCTCCCCCAGGAGCCCCGCATGCCCCCATGCGCCCTACGCCCCAACGCCCAGCGCCCCCGTACGACCCGACTCCCCGTGTGACCTGGCCCCCTGCATGACTCAGCCCCCTCCGTGCCCTAGCCCCCTGCACGAACCAACCCACTCCGTGCCCTGACCCCCCCTGCGTGACCAGCGCTCGCCCCTTCGCTCCCCGCATTCCCCGTACGTACCCCTGCACCCCCAGCGTGCATCCAGACACACCCTGCACGTCAGGCCCCCTGCCAGCCCCTTCGCACCTAGTAATTGGCCCCCGCAACTCTGCGCCCCTGCAACTCCAACCCCACCCTGCACACAACCCCCCCGCTAGGCCCCTATGCCCTTGCGATCTGATTTTCTGCTGGAGAGCGTGATTTCAGACCACCAGTTCACATTTTTTGACCCTAACGAGCGACCAAGATTAACAAGGATGATTGTATGAGTCTGTACGCATAATCAATCCTTTATTGAATCTGTAGACTCGTTTATATCTATCTACTCCTTAGTTTAATTCTGTTATTTGTCTATTTCATAATCATGTAAGACGACAAGGATGACATCTTCTCGTCTAGAGCCTTCAAGGGCCTGACTCCCATCGCTAAGATGGATGTGATCAACTATGAGTTATGGTCCATGTAGTTTCTCACCCTCATGCAGTGCAACAATAAAGAGCACATCCAGATAGATCCAAAGCTAACGGATAAGACTGGGGTAAATGCTTCTTGTTAGCAATATGATGCATGCGCGCGTGTTAGCCAATAATATTCTAACCTAGGCCACTGCTAAGGCAATGTGGGACACTTTGTCTTCCACCTATGCACATGCGAAGAATGAGGTCAAGATCCTTCAACTACAGTTTGATACCTATAATACCAAGCAGAATGACTGCCCCTACATGTTTACTACTCCTCGCTATGTGGTATGTTTGAAAATCTCCATACCGACATGCCCATTACAACGTTTACTGAGCAACAGAAGATGTATAGAAAATCCATGATGGTTGGGTTTTTCATGGCTGGACTTGATACCGAGTATGATGATGCACTTACTCATCTTCTTACTGAAGCTACTATCCTCCCTATAGAAGAGGCCTATAGAGGTCTCATTTGGATCATCATGCCTTCGACAGACACATCTTCGCACTCCTTAATGATGGCTTTTTATCGTGGTCGAGGTGGAGCGATCCAGTCCAGAGGATGCACATCTCAAGGAAGAGGCAGAGGATGCCAACGTGGTCCCTACACCTACTGCCGCAATCATGGACATGCAGAGGATACATGCTATCAAAATCATGGATATCCCATTTCCGATTGAGCATCAGAGTAGATTGTGTCTTCAGAGACTTCCTTTCCCCAGGTCGATCCTCGCCTGAATGATATTGTTTCTTCTATTCGAGAGATCATAACTCCTACTATTGACACCACCACTACAAATACCGCTGCAGCAGCCAGAGCCTCTTCAAGCTCCTCAGGTATCATCTATGCCTTTACTTGTAGTACGAATACAGACATGACAGAGTGGATTATGGATTCTGGTGCTTCTCACCACTTATGTGGAGACAAAACACACCTGAAGTCCTACAGGTCTATACCACCTAGCAGATGGGTTGTCATTGCTAATGGTGACCACTTACCAGTTACAAGAAATGGAGAGGTGCATTTGACACCATCCATGTGCCTGAAGAATGTTTTTTATGCTCCTGCCTTTTAGATGAATTTACTTTCTATTATTCAAATCACTAAGGATCTGCATTGTTGTGCCATCTTTGACCCCACGTCTCTTGTGTTTCAGGACATACTCATGGGCAGGGTGATTGGATGTGGACGTGAGCAGCGGGGACTCTACATACTATTCCAACCTCCTCTTGCTAGTGTTTTTAATATACCCACTGGACTTGTCTCTCCTTATTTGTGGCACCTTATGTTTGTACATCTTCCTCTGTAGAAGCTATGTCATGTTCTCCCTCAGGTTTCTATGATATCCTCTTTTCAGTGTGAGGCATGTCAACTTGGAAAGCATCAACGTTCCTTTTTTCCATCACGTCAGAGTTGGATCAGTTCTCAATTATTTGAGCTCCTTCATTTAGACATTTGGGGTCCTAGTCGTGTTCATGATCACCAAGGACATTGTTTATATCTTGCAGATGTTGATGATTTTTCTAAACTTTCATGGGTCTTCTTATTGAAGAATAAGTCTGAGGCTGGATCTGTTATCAAGTATTTTATTAATGAATTAAAGAATATTTTTTCTGCAATCGTCAAGTATCTCCATTCTGATAATGCATTGGAATTTCACACCTTACAACTTTCTGAGTTTCTTAGATCCAATGGCATTGTTCACCATACCTCATGTGCATACACTTTTCCAGCAGAACGATGTTTTCGAGTGCAAGCTCTGTCACTTACTTGATGTGACCAGAACATTGTTGATACAGTGTTGTGATCCTCATGCTTACTAGGGTTATGTTGTCCTTCTTCTTGCTATTTGGTAAATTGTATGCCTTCGTCCGTATTAGGAGAGAAGATTCCTTTTGTCGACTGTATTTCCTGAGAAAGATCTTTTCTCTTACATCTTGTGTGTTTGGATTCGTTGCCTTTATTCATGATGTCTCTCCAGGGCGTGACAAGCTCTCCCCTAAAGTTTTTGTCAAGTACGTGTTTGTAGGCGACTCTCGTACCCAAAAGGGGTATCGTTGCTTTGATCCACTAAGGCAGAAATATTTTGTTAGTGCTGACGACACTTTCTTTGAGTCTGTCATGTATTTTTATCCTATAGGCGACAAATTTGCTCCATCTGACTCTGATGATGAGATATACATGCCACCACCTCCTTAAGTTGGTCCTTCACCCACTCCTCCTCTTCCACCACCTCCTCCTTTGGTTAAGTTTGTGCCTCGTGTTTTTCCTCGTAGGTCTCGCTATGTTCGCCATGCTCACAGGCCTTGCCCATCATCCAAAACACCTCAAGTATATAATGAGCATATTGTTTCTATTGATGGCACTACTGAGTTGACTGTGCAACAGGATTTGAGACAGAACGAGCATGTGCCCTCTCAGGAGAGAAATTTATAGGCCTCGGACTTGGCATATGATCTTATCATACCGATTGTTCTATGAAAGCAGAAACGGGCATGTGCTGCTTACCCTCTTGTAGCCCAGGTTTCTTTGAGTAGGTTGTCAGAGGATTTCAGGAGATTTACTTTGGCATTATCAGCAGTGCAGATACCAGAGATGTATAAGGAGGCTCTCAAAGATAGCCAGTGGAGGTTAGCCGTGGAGGAGGAGATGGTTGCGCTATAGTCACGTGGTACGTATAGTCTTGTTTCTTCTCCTGTTGATACATATGTTGTGGGATGCAAATGGGTGTTCACTGTGAAACATAGTGTAGATGGAAGCGTAGATCGTTATAAAGAAGAAACTTGTGGCACGGGGGTTCACCTAGACATATGGGGTAGACTATCATGATACTTTCTCTCCAGTTTCCAGACATTCTACCCTATGTATTCTCCTTGTTTTTATTATGACACGAGATTGACCCCTTTATCAACTTGATGTGAAGAATGCATTCGTTTATGGTGATCTACCGAAGGAGGTCTACATGCAGCAGTCACCTGAGTTTACCACTAAGGGGGAATATCAGAAGGTTTGTAGGTTATACAAGGCTATCTATGGTCACAAGAAGAGTCCAAGAGCATGGTTCCAAAAGCTCTCAAACTTGATAGAGCAGCAGGAGTTTATGAGATCAACTGTTGATCACTCCTTGTTCGTACAGAAGACCCAAAGAGGTACTACATTTATTCTTGTTTATGTTAATGACATAATTATTACAGGAGATGATGAGAAAGGGATTTAGAGTGCCGAGGACTTCCTAGGTCAACGCTTTGTGACCAAGGACCCTGGAAAATTACGTTACTTCCTTGGACTAGAGTTTGTCAGGAACAAACGGGGTCTTATGATGACCCAAAGGAAGTATGTTATTGATATATTTTTAGAGACATGTATGGCATATTGCAGACCTGTCACTACTCCGCTTGACCCAAGCATGAAAATCTATGATAATGAACGGAGGAGGTTGATACGAGGAGGTACAGAGAGATTTTTGGCAAGCTATTGTATGTAACTATTACTATGCCTGCCATATCATTTGCAGTGAGCAAGGTGAGCCAATTTATGAAGCAACCCAGACAAGCACATATGGATGTAGTCCATATGATTCTAAGATACTTGAAGACTTCACCGGGTACTGGCCTTCTTTTCAGCAGAGGTATATCTCTCTCTGTTACAACATGCGCAGATGCAGATTATGCTGGTGTCCAAAGGATAGAAAGTCCACATTTGGATTTATTGTGTTCATAGGGAACTGTCTTATTTCATGGAAGAGTAAGAAGCAGATTGTGGCTGCCAGATCGAGTGCTGAATTTGAATACAGGGCCATGACACATGCTAGTACAGAGATGATGTGGGTCAGACCCGTTCTTACTGACCTGCCATAGATGTGCGTCTTCCCCTTCATCTCCAATGTGATAATCAAGTTTCTCTCTTCATTGCAAACAATCCATCCTTTCATGAGAGGACAAAGCACTTAGAGGTTTATTGTCACTACACTCATGACATGATACACAAGGGTATTATCACTACTACGCATGTTATCTCAGGAGACCAGACAACAGATGTACTTAAAAAAGCTCTGATGAGAGGACCTTCTCAGAGATGTTGTTCCAAACTAAGTCCTACTGATATCTATGCTCCAGCTTTAGGGGGAGTGTTGAGATACTAAATATGTCTAGTATCATTTTTTTATATTTTCTATTTCTATATTCTTGTTTCTGTAATTTAACCAATAGGTTCTTCTCCTATATAAGAGAAACTTTGGGCCTCTTATAATCAATCTCAACATTTTCCCTTTAATAAAGAGGATACTAATTACAAGCTCCAAGAGGTCATTGATGGAAGTGAGTACCAACCTAGATATGATTGAAGAAAATACTAATGGTGTGGAAGTAGCGGAGTGTAAAGCCTTAAACTTGGTGCCTCTCAGATTCTATATCATAATATCTGGCTGGTCAAGAGGAAACCAACGAAATTCGTTTCGTATGAATCAGACTTTGTTTGGAATTGTTATGATTTTCGGAAGAAAGAGAAGTAAAGAGATTTAGGGTGTCATTAATCCATAATGATTGTCATTAAGACTAATTAAACATGATTAAAGAAACTAATGACAGATTAAAAACCACTAATTACCATTAGTGAACACTAATCAATAGTTATCAAAAGATAAGCATAAGCCGTGAAAGTTAAATCGTGATTAGTGAAAGTAAATCATGATTAACGTTAATTAAATGTCATTAGCGAATCTAGAATTCTCTGGAATGTTCTAACTTAAGTCTTAAATTTTAGATAAGTTTTGATCAAAATCATGTGCCAAAACCATGGGCCGCTAACCGCAGTTAAGGGCTAAAGCATGGTTTACTAACCATGGTTAGGGGTTTACTGGAGCCTATAAATACCCCCTCCCTACCCATTCATTCTCTACGATTTCCACTACCACCACCACCCCAAGGGCTAGGGTTGAGAGTCGGGAGGAGGAGTGGGAGGCAGGAAAGGAGCGCTAGCGAAGAGCTGCCGGGAAGACGAGGAGGAGAAAGGTATGATCCTCTCTTTATTGCTTTGTAAGCTAGGATTTCAATTCATTTTCTTTTCTTCCAAGCTTTGTTCTCGATTTATCTTTCTTTCCGATTCATTTTCTGATGTGGTTTGGGGAGAAATCTGTGTAACACCCTACTTAGGTGCGGGCGGCTATGCACGTCAGTGAACCCTGTGGCTCGTCACACATTCACTCATTTAAGACGTGTGGTGTCTACCGATTTTCCATCGCTTATGTTTCTATTCTTTCAATTATGCTTTTATAGTTATTTTGATGGTGCGGGCGGCTATGTACGTCAGTGAACCCTGTGATTCGTCACACATTCACTCACCTAAGACGTGTGGTGTCTACCGATTCTTCATCTCTTATTGTTTGAGTATATTCTTTCATTTTCGTTATTGTTTTCCTCTCTATGATTTTATAGTGGTAAATCTTTTTGTTTTTCTTTTGAAATATGTCCCGATATAAGGAAAACTCTGCCGAAATATTTCTAGAAATATGTCCTGATATAAGGGGAAACACTGCCGAAATTTTTATAGAAATATGTCTCGATACAGAGGAAAACTCTACCAAAATTTTCATAGAAATATCACCCTATATAAGGGGAAGTTTTGCTGAAGTTTTAAGAGAAAAATATGTTCTTCATGTTCTTCGTGTGTTCATCGTTCGTTCTTCGTATTATTGGCACGTTCTTAGTGTTTTTGATACGAAAATGAAATTCAATCATTTCAGGTGCTATAAATCTTTCTTTTTGAAAAAGAATCACGATAAAGCACTGTATACGTACGAGAGAGCTCGATTAAGTAACGAAATCGTTCCTTTTTCTGTTGGGTTTTCATATGAGATCGCTGAAATTTCTGATTTTATGTTCTTTACTATGAAAAACCCTAGTTTTGGCTATTTTTTAGAAAGTATGAAAAGTTGCTTCGGGATTCCCACTAAAATCAGGTTTAAGCTTCTAATGCAGTGGCTTGAAAAGTTAGGGTTTGGGAGTTAAAATAAACATAAATACGAGTATATATGCATATGAATAATATATATGTGTGTTTCTACTAAGGGTTAATGATTATGCAAATCGAAGACTTAACAAAAGAATTACTTCATGGGAATTGATGTGTTTTGAGTTGGATCCTGAAAAGTATCATGTGTCACATTAAGGATGACTGGGAGTACAACTACAGGTCGGACATGCAACCCGTAGGTTTGTCGGAAGGAACCCGTATCTGTGTTTCCCTACCTAGGTGGTACACAGTTGCTCTGTTATGATAAGTGCGCACGAAATGAATGATTTGCAATGCATGGTACCAGGAGCCAATATCTTCAGGTTGAACGACGGAAGATGTGGCTGTGCCATGTGGAGGCACGGGTGGTTCAATAGCAGATGGGTCACGATAATATGTATTTAAAGTCGCTAGGTTATATGATTAAATGTTAGTGTGAGGCTCAAGCGATTGAGTCCTTGAGGACGGTGTGCTCCTTTGTTTTCTAGGCTGAGGGTTTGATACCCTGATTAATAAAAGAAAAGAAAATTGTCAGGGTAGTATTGGATGATTGGTTGAGGCGATGTGTGGCAGAATAGGCTGATAAGATCAACATAATCTCCAATCCCGAAGTGTTCACAGATTCGGAGTCCAAAAAGGGTAGGGTTGGACTAATCCCTGGCGTAGGATAGAAAGGAATATGAATTAAATTAATGATAAGGAATGAAACTTTTTGTGATAACAACTTTTTGAAAAAATTACACAATTTGTTTGCTTTTCTCTTCTTTGTTACTTAGCATTCGCTAATTGTTATCCTATGATTTATGAAAAACCCAACAGGTATCGGTGAGCCATCGCAAGGACCTTAGTAGACAACTATCCAACCATAGTAGCTTTACTTTGTAAGGTAGTTAATAATCTTTTTGTGTATTTTCTTTTCAAGCTGATGTACATGTAAATGTTTATAGTGGTACAATGTAGCATCTGAACTTTATTTTGTGAATGGAAAAGTGTTGAGATACTTTCTTTCGAATATACTTTATTTGCAGTCTATTTCTTAATATAAGTTGTGATTGCTTAATAAATTATTGTCAAGTAACCAGATCTGGTTATAGGAGGATCGTACGGTCCGAGAATTGGTGTTGTGACAGTTTGGTATCAGAGCCCGGTTACTCCAGTAATTTATTTAGTAATTGACAACTATGAGCGATATTCAGAAATTAAGGTTGTATTAAGATCCTCTGATCTTAACAAACTGACCGCAGTACCATTCACAAGTCATTGTTCCTTATGTACATCATCCTAAGACATATAGGATCTGACCTTTGGCTTGACTTATCCCAGGATCATGGTAGACTAAGAAGTGTCTAGGCAATTAGCCGCTAAGATGACAATGCTCCAAGACATGGGGCAAAGGCAGCAAGCATTGGAGGAGAGACTCAAGCACAAGTTGAAAAACCTAAGGCATCCAAACCCGTGGATGCTAGAATTGAGGGATCTGTCCATTTTCCTGAGGAAGAATCAAGTTACCATCCTTCCACTGAGTCTTCTTCGACCCCAGATGAAGGAGTAATGGAGAAGGCCCTTCTAAGACATCAAAAATTACTTGACAATTATCGAAAGGGAAAAATTCCTCGATTTAGAGGTGTAGAGACACCTGCCGAGGTTGAATTATGGCTCGATGATGTTAGTAGGATGTTGAGGATAATCCATGCACCAGTTGACACCTGGGTGCACTTTGTTGATTACTCCCTAACAGATTATGCACGACGATGGTGGAGAGCGATTTCCAAGAAATTAGCAGATCCTGTTGCATGGGGTATCTTTGAAGAGAGATTCCGAGCTCACTTCCGTCCCTCTCATTGTGAAGAATTAAAGAGGAGAGAATTGGCTTCTCTGAAACAGGGTTCTAAGACCATATGAGATTATCATATCCACATTACCGAGCTACTACGTTACTCGCCATCTCTAGAAGCTTCACCACAAGAGTGTCTTACCAAATTTGTTAACGATCTTCAAGGAGATCTATGAGAAAAGTTTGTTGGTTTTAGAGCTACAACCATAGATGAAGCAATGGGCATCGCCTCTCGTATTGAGATGGAAAGGGATGAAAACTGCCAAAGAAGAAGTTTCCACTTTAATGGTGGACCATCCAAATTCAAGGCACATTATAACCGTAGAGATCGTCGCTAAAATCCAACTGGTTCCAATATAAGCTCACAACAGACCTTGGGTCAGGAATTATCAAGAAGAGGGGGTTTCTCTAGACCTCCACTATATCCTCGTAACTCAACACCAGGAGCTAGTACCTTTGTGGTTTGGTCTTCATCTCAGACAATAACACGTGCATGTTATCACTATCATCAAGAAGGTCACATTAGGAAAGACAGTCCGCTGTTGAGAGGTTCAGAGTTAAAACCAACTCTGATTAACAACATAACATCCACCCCGAGCAATGGAGCAACATCGGAGGAAGACATGGTAGAGGTCGTGGCTTTCAAGGAGCATCTCCTATACAACAACCACCATAAAGCGTTGCGTGTTCTAGCTTGCCTATTCCTAATGGCCAGCTCAATGCAATGCAATTACCGAAGAACAAGCCTACAACTCAGGCACAGTCGTACGAGGTACTGTTACTATTCATACATTTTCAGTACATGCCTTATTTGATTCTGGTGCTTCACATTCATTTGTTGTGCGACGGTTAGTACCCACTTTGGGTAAGGTATCAGTAGAAACACAAAAATCCTATCTGATCAAGCGACCAGGAGGACAAGTATTTATAATCTGAGAAATCTTGGATAATTATGTAGTACTGATAGCAAGACATTAGTTACATGTTTCCCAATTACTTATTGAAACGGAAGACTTTGATCTCATCCTTGGGATGGATTGGCTAGAATGGCATCATGCATGCCTTGATTGTTTCCAGAAGACAATAACTTTTCACATTTCTAACTCGATAGAGTTTCAATTTATTGGAAAGAGATCCAGTGATGATGTCAAGTACATATCTACTCTAAAGGTTCAACAACTGTTAGAACAAGGGTGTCAAGGCTATTTAGCTTATGTATCTGCTACATCAGGGTCAGATAGAATGAAAGAAGATGTACCTATAGTGTGCAAGTTTCCTGATGTATTTACAGAGGAACTACCTGGATTAGCACCTGAGCGAGAGATTGAATTTGGAATCTCTCTTATACCTAATACTCGGCCTATCTCTATCCCTCCATATAGGATGGCACCAGCTGAGTTACGAGAGTTAAAGGAACGGTTGCAAGAACTGTTAGATAAAGGATTCATTCATCCTAGTACTTCAACATGGGGAGCATATGTCTTATTTGTCAAAAAAAGGGTGGTTCAATGGGGTTGTGCATTAACTATGGACAGTTGAATAAGAGGACAATAAAGAATAAGTATCCTCTACCAAGGATAGATGATCTCTTTCATCAGTTACAAGGTTTGACTGTGTATTTCAAGATTGACTTAAGATCTGGATACCATCAGTTGAAGATAAAAGATGCAGATATCCCCAAGACATCCTTTTGAACTAGATATGGATATTATTAATTCTTAGTTATGCCTTTTGGACTGACAAATTCCCCAGCAGCTTTTATAGATCTCATGAATAGAGTATTCAAGGAGTTCTAAGATCACTTTGTAGTAGTTTTTATTGATGATGTGCTTATTTACTCCAAGGTAAGTATTTGCATGAATACCATCTCAGGCGGGCACTTGAAACATTAAGGAAGAACAAATTGTATATAGTAAATGTGACTTTTGGATATCTGAAGTATCTTTCTTAGGCCATGTTATGTTATGGGGAAGGTATATCAGTTGATCCTACAAAGATCAGTGCGGTGATGAGTTGGGAACGCCCAAAGACTGTTATAGAAATACGACCTTTTCTGGGTTTAATCAGATATTATAGAAGATTCGTGAAGACTTTTCACGAATAGCATTTCCAGACTAACTCAGAAGGAAGTCCCATTCATATGGTCTGACACATGTGAAGCTAGTTTTCAGACACTGAAAGAATGCCTACATCTGCACATATCCTTACTCTACCATCTGGGAGTGAAGGATTTACGGTGTACACTGATGCGTCTAAAGAAGGACTTGGGGCAGTTCTTATGCAACATGGTAATGTAGTTGTGTATGCATCATGACAGCTCAGGACACATGAAAATAACTACCCAACACATGACCTTGAATTAGCTGCTGTAGTTTTTACTTTAAAGATATGGAGACATTACCTATATGGTATTACTTTTGAAATCTTCACTGATCATAAAAGCTTGAAATATCTATTTGATTAGAAGGAACTCAATATGAGATAGAGACAGTGGCTAGAGTTGTTGAAAGACTATGATTACAATATCTCCTACCACCCTAGTATGGGGAATGTCGTAGCAGATGCCCTTAGCAGAAGAACTTATTTACCTGGGTTGGTAAGTGTTATCGACTTATGGATTTTACTATCAACGTTAAGTGAATGGAAACCATTTGATAGTAGTGCCGATACTATAACTATTCCTCATCGATACAAACTAGAGATCTGAGATAGAATAAAGAAAGGACAAGAGGATGATCCAGTCCTAAAAAACTAAACAACAACTTGAGAAGAATGAAATAGAGGGATTCTAGATACAAGATGGGTTACTATATAACCATCACAGAGTTTGTGTACCAAACACACCTGAATTAAGGAAAGACATCTTACGTGAAGCGCACTGCTCAAGATTATCTATCCATCCAGGAATTACAAAGATGTATAAGGATCTTCATTCATACTTTTGGTGGATGGGAATGAAGAAGGATGTTGCTGAGCTTGTGAATTCATGTTTCACTTGTCAGCAGGTAAAGGCTTCACACCAAAAACCACCAAGATTATTGCAACCCCTCCCTATACCTGAATGGAAATGGGAAAGCATTTTCATTGACTTCGTTATTAGCTTACCTCAGATGACTCGTAGTAAAGATAGTATATGGGTTATAGTAGATTGTCTGATGAAGGTAGCACACTTTATTCCAATTAGCTTATCTTTCACTCTAGACTAGCTTGTTGAGTTATATATTACACATGTGATTCGTCTCCATGGCATTCCAAAGGAAGTAGTTTCTGATCAAGATTCACGATTCACCTCACATTATTGGGAGAACTTCATGAAATCCTTAGGTACATAACTATGCTTAAGCACAACATATCATCCACAAATAGATGGTCAATCAGAACGTACTATTCAGACTTTAGAAGATATGTTACGAGCATGTGCCTTAGAATGGAAAGGATCATGGATTAAAAATTTACCTCTTGTAGAATTCACATACAACAACAGTTACCATACAAGTATTGGCATGGCACCATTTGAAGCACTTTGTGGGAGTAGGTGTACTACTCCTTTGTGTTGGCAAGAGGTCGGGATAAAGAACCTTTATGATTCAGATAGACTCCAAGAGACTCGAGAAGCTGTAGAGCTTGATCGAAAAAGAATTTTGACTGCTCAGAGTCGCCAGAAAAGCTATGGTGATGCTAGTGAAAAGATCTTGAGTTTAAAATAGGCGACTTTGTATTCCTCAAAGTATCACCTATGAAAGGAGTTCAGAGTTTTGGCTTGCGTGGAAATTTGGCACCCAGGTTCGTGGATGCCATTGAAATCATTCAGCGGATTGGAAAAGTTGCGTATAGACTTCCACTTCCTCCACATCTTTCGGAAATACATGATGTTTTTCATATATCAAATCTGATAAAGTACATTAGGGATCCAGAACAAAAGATAAGTTATGACGATTTACATGGTGAGCCAGACCTGACATACCAAGAAATGCATGTGGAAATACTAAGTAGAGATATCAAGAAGTTAAGGAATAAAGAGGTGCCTCTAGTTAAAGTATTGTGGTGCAACCAAGAGTTTGAAGAAGCCACATGGAAACTTGAGGCGGAAATGAGAGAGAAATTCCCCTACTAGTTTGAGTGATAACACTATGTGTGGTATATCTTCTTTATAAATGAAATGGTGTTCATTATCTTTAAGATTGTTATGATTTCAATCATATTTAAGGTTATTATGCCTGCATTTTTAGTCTCGAGGATGAGACTTACTTTAAGTTTGCTATAATTGTAAATCCTTGAACCTAGTCCATCTCGGATCCTATATCATAAGATCTGGATGGTCAAGAGGAAACCAACGGAATTCGTTTCGTATGAATCAGACTTCATTTGGAATTATTACGATTTTCGGAAGAAAGAGAAGTAAAGAGGTTTAGGATATCATTAACCCATAATGACCGTCATCAAGACTAATTAAACATGATTAAAGAAACTAATGACAGATTGAAAACCACTAATGGTCATTAGTGAACACTGATCATAGTTAGCAAAAGATAAGCATAAGCTGCGAAAGTTAAATCATGATTAGTGAACTTAATCACGATTAGTGTTAATTAAACATCATTAGCGAATCTAGAATCCTATGGAATGTTCTAACTTAAGCCCTAAGTTTCGGATAAGTTTTGGCGAAAATCATGGGCCAAAACCATGGGCCGCTAATCGTGGTTAAGGGTTAAACCATGGTTTACTAACCATGGTTGGAGCCTATAAATACCACCCACCCATTCATTCTCTATGATTTCCAATACCACCACCACCCCAAGGTCTAGGGTTGAGAGGTCGGGAGCAGGAGTGGGAGGCGGGGAAAGAACACTAGCGAAGTGCTGCCGGGAAGACGAGGAGGAGAAAGGTATGATACTCTCTTAGTTGCATTGTAAACTAGGATTTCAATTCATTCTCTTTTATGCCAATCTTTGTTCTTGATTCATCTTTCTTTCCGATTTGTTTTCTATTGTGGTTCGAGGAGAAATCTATGTAACACCCTACTTAGGTGCGGGAGGCTATGCACGTCAGTGAAGCCTGTGATTCGCCACACATTTACTCATCTAAGACATGTAGTGTCTACCGATTCTCCATCGCTTATGTTTCTATTCTTTCAATTTTGCTTTTATAGTTGTTTTGATGGAGAAATTTGTGTAATACCCTACTTAGGTGCAAGCGACTACGCACATCAGTGAACCCTGTGATTTGTCACACATTCATCACGTAATACGCATGGTGTCTACCGATTCTTCGTCACTTGTTGTCTGAGTACATTCTGTCCTTTTTGTTATTGTTTTCATCTTGATGATTTTATAGAGGAAACTCTTTACATTTTTCTTTTGAAATATGTCCCGATATAAGGGGAAACTCTACCAAAATTTTTCTAAAAATATGTCCCGATATAAGGGGAAACTCTGCTGAAATTTTTATAGAAATATATCCCGATACAGAGGGAAACTCTACCAAAATTTTCATAGAAATATCACTCTATATAAGGGGAACTTTTACCGATGTTTTAAGAGAAAAATATTCTTCACGTTCTTCGTGTTCTTCGTGTGCTCTTCGTGTTCTTCGTTCGCTCTTCGTGTTCTTGGCACGTTCTTAGTGTTTTTGTTGCAAAAATGAAATTCGATCATTTCGGGAGCTACAAATCTTTCTTTTTGAAAAAGAATCACGATAAAGAATTGTATATGTGCAAGAGAGCTCGATTAAGTAACTAAATCATTCCTTTCTTTTGTTGGGTTTTCATATGAGATCGCTGAAATTTTCGATTTATGATCTTTGCTATGAAAAACCCTAATTTTGGCTATTTTTGAGAAAGTATGAAAAGTTGCTTCGTGATTCCCACTCAAATAAGGTTTAAGCATCGAATTGATGCAGTGGCTTGGAAAGTTAGGTTTGTGAGTTAAAATAAACATAAATACGAGTATATATGCATATGAATAATATATATGTGAGTTTATACTAAGGGTTGATGATTATGCAAATTAAAGACTTAACGAAAGAATTACATCATGGGAATTGATGTGTTTTGAGTTGGATCTTGAAAAGTATCGTATGCCACGTTAAGGATGACTGATAGTAGAACTACTGGTCAGGCAAGCAACCTGTAAGTTTGTCGGAAGGAATCCGTATTGGCGTATTGGCGTTTCCATACCTAGGTGGTACACGATTTCCCTGTTATGATAAGTGTGTATGAAATGAATGATTTGCAACGTGTGGTACCATGAGCCAATATCTTCGGGTTGAACGACGGAAGATGTGGTCGTGCCATGTGGAGGCACGGGTGGTTCAATAGCGGCCGGGTCACGATAATATGTATTTAAAGCCGCTAGGTTATATGATTACATGTTAGCCTGAGCCTTAAGCGACCGAATCCTTGAGGACGGTGTGCTCCTATGTTTTCCTGGCTGAGGGTTTGAGACCCTGATTAATAAAAGAAAAGGAAATTGTCAGGGTAGTATTGAAGGATTGGTTGAGGAGACGCGCGGCTGCATAAGCTCATTAGATAAACGCAATCTCCAATCCCGAAGTGTCCACAACTTCGGAGTCCAAGAAGGGTGGGGTTGGACTAATCCCTGACATGGAATAGAAAGGAATGTGACTTTAATTGATGATAAGGAATGGAACTTTTTATGATAACAACTTTTTGAAAAATTACACAATTTGTTTGCTTTTCTCTTCTTTGTTTCTTGGCATTCGCTAATTATTATCCTATGATTTATGGAATCGGTGAGCCATTGCAAGGACCTTAGTAGACATCCATCCAGCCACAATAGCTTTACTTTGTAAGGTAGTTAGTAATCTTTTTGTGTATTTTCCTTTCAAGCTGATGTACATGTAAATAGTTGTAGTGGGACAATGTATCATCTGAACTTTATTTTGTGAATGGAAAAGTGTTGAAATACTTTCTTCCGAATATACTTTATTTGCAGCATGTTTTTGAATGTTAGTTGTGATTGCTGAATAAATTATTGTTGAGTAACCAGATCCGATTATGGGAGGATCCGATGGCCCGAGAATCGGGGTCGTGACACGGAGAGAGGGGTGGGAAGCACGTATCTCACCATAGAGGTAGTTGCGGTTGAACATAAGGAAATGGAGGTTAAGGATGGAGGAGAGGGAGGGGAGATGGGTCTGAAGATGCACCAGGGATGAGGGAGAGCTTTATGAGGGTGGAGAGGCAGTCGAGGTAGGGTTGACTACAATCGATGTGGCTTGATGAGGAAGCACATGAGTTGCCATGGGAGTGGGAAATGACGCGGTCATTGAAACAGAGGATGCCAAAGAAGATGCAGTGGTTGCATGTGAAAACTCAGGAGACTGGGAAGCATGAGCCTTGAAGGTCAGAGAAGAAGAATCGGATGAGAGGTCAGAGAAGAAGAAGCGGATGAGCTGGAGTGTGATGAAGTTTATGGACTAAGGATAGTTGTTGTGGAGAAGCCATGAAGAGGACAAGGAGGTCCATGGTTGATTAGTGGAAGGGTTGCTTATGGTGGTGGTGGTAGGGTTATAAGGGTAATAAGGTCCATAAAACTTATTTAAATGCTAAGATGACAAGAGTACCATGTTGAAACCACTTAAATAAATCAGAGACCATATTGTGACTATGAATTTAAAATTATAGCTTGGGGAATACATTGAATTCGAAATTATAGACTTCCATTTAATTTACTCATTTTTATATGCTTGCAAATGTAATGTTTGTCTGATTTCATAACTTACTAACATTAAAATATCATCATCCACCTTTAAAATAATTTCCAAAATAGTTTTTGTCAATATTTTACTATTAATGAGTTATAGGAATTGGGCTAACATTATCTTTTACGTGCAACATGATGTGCCTACTATGTTTTCAATTTTCAAATCCTAGTCTGAATACAATCATGCATTAATAAATGATCAACAGCTCTGATGAAATGAATTCATTACCACTTGATGGTTTAGTTACAAAGCTCCAAATGATCTGAAGTTCTAATGTAATATTTTTATAGTATAAATCAAGATCAATGAAATTGATTTAGATTTGGGTAAAAAGATATGTATTTTTTAGCCATGGTAACACAATTGTATGATATTATGGGCAAATTTTCCTCTCTCGCTCTCTTTCTCTATCTATACACACACACACAAAGAGAGAGACGATCAATTCATATAATATGGATTTTAGATTTTATTTTTGTAAAAAATATTGAAAGCAATTTTCATGTATTAATAAGTGATTTTTATGTTGTTGTTGCTCACATGCAAAAATCGTAGAATTACAAGTAAAATTTCTACTACTATAAGACAAGATATATCAAGTTAGGTATAAGAAAAGTAGACGATTGATCTACAAGGACCTGGACAGATTACACAAATTTTTATTCTATTTACAAAGGCATTTTTTTACTTTTTTATTTCAAATCAAACATCTTTTTTTGTATTTCTGTGACACCCAAAATGTATCGAATCTATGAAATTAGATTTTATAGATCATAAGGATCGCAACAGGTTTTTGGGGGAAATTTCAGATTTTTATGCTATTTTTGGTGATTTTTGGATGTGCCAAGGGCATTTGTGTAAGGTTTAAGAAACTTCAGAGACCTGAATGTCAAAAATTAAACTAAGTATATAATTATAATTATTGAAAAGTACTGACAAAATTGAAATTTAACAAATAAAAATTGCTTATTGGGTAAATTACTAGTCAAAGTAATAAACATTAAGAAACTACAAAAATGTCCTTTAAGACCTGAAATGTAAATAGGAAAAACATGAATAAAAAATTAAATACCACAAAATATAAAATATAAAATTAGAAAATTGTAGAATATCATCAAAAGCTTCCTAAAATTACATTCAGATCCATAATAAATAAATAATGCTGAAAATAATTTTTTTCACAAAAGACCCTTAGTGTCCTTGAACAAGGACCGGAGCCATTCTCAACCTTGCACGACAGAGCTCGACAGCGTAGGGATGTCGGTAGTTGGTAGTGTTGTGGAGGAGTGATGAAGGAGCGAAGGAGTTGTTGTGCAAAGGAGGAAGGGGATGAAAAGCGTCGACGGAGGGAGACTGATGAATCATCGCTTCATCACATTTATTCTTTCATTTTGGCCTTATATCCCTGACTAAATGCATGCATATATCATTATTTGTCAAAATAAATACTTTAAAAACTGTACAAATACTTTATAAAATATTACATAATTATTGCATTTAAGTAAAAAATAAAAGAATAAAATAAGGAAAGAAAAGGAAATGAAGTGTTAAAGACACTGAGTGACCATAAACCTTGAGACCCAATCATTATGATGACATGGTCAATAAGGAAAAAGTAGGGGGAGATAGGGCAAAAGAACTGTATAGAAATACATAGAGAATCACATAGGAAACCGTAATTTATTTTAACCAATAAATGCTTTTTGGGATCTATTTTATTTAATTATTTTTACACTTTGAATAATAAAATTCTCTATATGAATATTTTAGATAAAAATACGAAGAAAATACAAAATTAGTTTCACAGAAAATAATGCATAGTGTGCCCGGGACAAATAAAAATAAAAAGTCGTAAAGAAAACTTTACAAACATGTATATTCTTCATAATATGTTAAAATTGACCAAAATCACCTTTAATTGTATATAACTTTTAGTTATCTATTTAATAAAGTTGTTTCATTAAAATAAGAGCTAAGATGCAGCAGTCGGCTTTTTGGTTCCATTTGTACTATATATACGTATATATTATTCATTTTATTTGTTCTTTAGATTTTTTTCATCTCTTATTTTTCAACACTTGTGTATATTGTACATAACATAAATAAAATGAGAAACAAAAATAAACTCATTAAAAATCAAATAAATAAATAAAATATCTCAAAATACAGATAAATTATACCTATGAATATAATACACAGATTTAAATTTAAGGTAATAAACAAAAATATAAAAAATAAAAAAATTTAGTAATGTATTTAAATATACTATAAATAAAAATTTAATAAATAATACCATTATGAATAAAAATAACACTAAATAAATTACATTGCATAATATATAAATAAATTCTCAAATAATTGTAACTAAATAATAACACATAACAAATTAAGTTATAAAAATAAATAAAATTTATGATAAAATAGTACAAAAAATAATAATTTTTTCTCTTTAAAATTTTTTAAATTATATTTATTTATATTTTATTTCTATTTCTTTTCCCTTTTATTTTCTATTTTATCCTCATCTGGTCCTACGTAGACCAATGAGGTTCCTTCCTTCGTTGATAGGCGGTCAACTGTACCTCCTGAGCCTCTAACCCGTGTTTGAACATGATCCACCTTTCTTCCACAATTTTCTAGTAATGATTCAAGGCTCAAGAGTGCTTGGTTTCTTTACCAATTCCGCGCCCAATGCAACCCTCCATCACGCTAGCCCTGTAGATCACTTGTACGAATAAGAAATCCACGACAATCTTGTGATCTCTCCATCATTTCCTCATGAGTATTAAATAAACCCAAATGCTTCTTTTTGCGATTCGGTCCCTTTAGTGTAGTTTTTAGCCCCTTATATTGGCACAAAATCTTCGTGTGGGTGACAGGAGTGTGTAGATGCTGATTTGCAGCGAGAAGCTGCTCAAAGGAGATCCAAGCCATCTTTGGTGCTTTGCCATGAGGTTTGGCCACTTGGTTCTCCAGTCTAGTCGAGGTCTTCCATTCAGCATTTCTAGGCAATCTTTAGGTGTAGATTTCATTTCCATTAGTTAATTTTAATAGTTAGAAGTAGATTTAGGTGTATTTCTAATATCATCGTTCTCGTAGATTTCATGCGCTAGGTCGATTTCATTATCAATTCACTCATATCTTGATTCATCTCCACCTCCATATCAATCCTCTGCACCTTCTTCATTGATCACCCACCTTTCCCCCTTGATTCCTACACAGAATCAAGCTATCAATTTCTACCCATAACCCACCACCGAAGCTTAGTCGCCCTTCCCATCCTTGATGCTTCCAGCTTCATTTCCAAGCCAAGATGACCCGTATCAAGCCATAGAACCTTTTGGTGCAAGTTTGAGGTCCAAGAGATCACCTGGAGGAGTGAATCAAAGCCCATCTTGAGCTCCAGAGAACATGAGGAAGAAGACCCTCTAGGTCCCATTGTCAGGACATGGACCCTATCTGAAGCTACCTACATGTGAGAAGGAGCACCGGCATACATTTGGAGTAGTTGATGAGATGAATTGACGCTTGAGGGAGGAGTAATCGAAAATTAAAGCGATGATGGGGAGGTATTTTTCCCCATTCATCCATCGCACTCGAGAGCTATTCGATCATGCCCTCACTCCAGATTTGATCTATACATTCATTTGAGTCAAAATAGTACTTCTTCTCCATCATCCGATCACTTTAAGTAACACGACGTGGCATGCTTAGAGCAGCTCCTCGGCTCCAACTAAGGGGTAAATATTAGCCAACCCCCTCAACCTCTTTACATATTGGTAGTTATTTTCATATTGGACTTGTGGTGTAAATTAAATAAGACATTTTTGCACATTGGACTCGGATTTTATGTTATTTGCTATTTGGTCCCTCTCAGGTGCATGTGCTTCTGCACAAGTATGTGTAAATATTGCAACTAGGCCCTCGTGGTTTCTAGAAATTTTATGTAATGTATGGAACTATTATTTTAATTGCATAACAGTCTCTATATTTTCTGGATTTTTATTTTTCTTTATCTATTTATTAAAAATTTTTCATTTGCTTATTAATTTTTGGGAAAATTATGATAAATTCCTCTCATGATGTTTATTCACACTATGGTATTAGATTAAGTAGTTGATTGATTTTTCCATTTATTTAATTTATTTTAGTAACAATTTAGTCCATGTATAACTTAGAAAATTCCAAGAAATAAAAATTTCTCGAAAAATCCAAAAACAAATTAGTTTCTTTATCTTATAATTTGTCACCATCCTAAAAATCAACTAAAACTCATAAAAGAAAATCCTAATATTCACAAACACTAGATAACCCTAAAAAATTACAAAATATTATAAAAATCGCAAAAATTAGTTTTCTATCCTATATTTTTTATAGATATTACTACATCCTAAATTTAGTTTTAAGATATTTTGGGCAATTTTAGAATTTTGAAATCTCAAAACAATTCAGACCTTTTTATTAAGTCCCTGATTTTGTATAATTTGGACTTTAAAAATACCTCAAATTTATAAAAAAAATATCAAAAAAACATAGAAATAAAAGAAAAATATAAAAAAACCAAAAAACATATTTCATAAATGTTTATTATATATATTTATATTTATAATTATAATACGCTATATTATATTATATACATAATATAGTTAAATATAGTCTATATTATTATTAATTAATATAAATATCTCATAAATAATTTAAATCCTTTAAAAATAAAAAGGACTATTCTTTTATGGTTTTTTTATTTTTATGCATTTAATATATATTTTATAATATATTACCCTTATTATCCATATTGAATAAGTACTCTTATATATACGTATTATTTATTAAAAGGAAAATTAAAGGAAATTGAATATCAGAAAATTAAAAAATTAGAAAAATATATATGATAAATATATATTATAAATTATAACGAACAAAACATTAATTGAGTAAAAAAGTGACTGAATATTGTACAAGTATAAATTATTATTTATTCATTATTTATTTATAAATAATAATCCTTGCTACACTGACTTGTTCCCTGTATTCGACACCCTACTTTACTTGTCAATACACACATACTTTTTGTAGGATTATAATAATTTTTTATTCACACTTGCTTTTGAGTGCTTTTGACTATTGTGTGAGTTAATTGTTGAATTTAATTGAGATCTTTGTGAGAAGTCATCACAACGACTTTTGGTCTCGCCTTGTGTAAACCACATGCCCGCTCGTTGGACTTTGGTTATTCAAATGATGCCATTGTCGGGGAGCTATAGAGTGTGGCACACTTTTGCACAAACTTTCTTAGTTCTCTTTTTATTTTCTGCTATGTATTTTTTATAATTATTTTTATGCTTCTAAGCAATTACTTCTTTGTTGATTTTTTTACGAGGGATCGTGTGGCAATGGTTGCTTCTTAAGAGGTGGATGAACCCGAGCCATGAGGTAGTTAGCTCCTTTGTTTGTGAGCCAACCAAGAGAGAGCAGGAGAGAGAGAATGAGGGGAGCAACTCACCTTAGTTCTTTATTTTATTTTGTGAGGAGTATTTTTATTTTATTTTTGTAAACTATTTATAATAATTTGGATACTTGGACTCTTCACATTCATAAGATCTATTCCTCGGGTGTCTGTTCACTTGGAGGCCTCGTCAGTTTTGTCAAGTTTTCATCGCCTTTCTTTTTTTATTTCACACGTTCTGAGTTTTTTTACCTTTCTTTTTATTTGTTTTCTGTGATTCGTCCCCTAGATTTAGGTTTTCTTGACTCAGTGTCTTGGTCTAAATTATAGAAGCATGCACCTATAGAGTACTTCTCTTCTACTTAGTGAAATTAATTGTAAATTGCTAGAATTTGGAACTGTGCACCGTGAAAGACTCCATACAATGCTTGTAGGACACATTGTGGCGGGCACTTAGAAGCCTCTAAGATCGGACACTTGGAGCCATTTTTGAGTGATTAGCATTTGGTTCTTCTAGACAATAACAAGTCTTGTTTAGGATGCTTTATCGCTTTGCATACCGTACACATGGTGTATATAGTTCAAATTCCTATTTTACATCATGCATTGAGAGAGATTGGAAGCACTGTAGGTATCCTTACTTTGCGAGCGTCATTTGATGTGAGAGTGATATTTCCACTCTAGTATCCACTTGTACAACTTTTTCGCTATCTCCCTCTAATTTTGTGCATAGTAGGATAAAAGAAAAAAAACCATTCTGTGTTTGTTTTGAAAGAATACTCAAAAAATTGAAAATAAAAATTTAAAGCAAGGGACCTCTAATAGCACGTTGACCTTAAAAAATTGCAATGGACATCATTGTTTTGAGTTAATAAGGCCACCATTGTTTTCATGTACTATTCAGATGTAGTGAGGCTTGACCTCCGAAGGATTAGAGCCAAAAATCCGATCTATGGTAGCCTTGATTATCACCTGGGTTATCGAAGTATTGACACTTCTATCATATGTAGGTGAGTAGGGCCTTGTATATAATGGTGTTCCTGCCTTGTGTGGATTATCCTACTTGGTCCAAAGTATTGAGCATAGGCCATGACCTCACGAGGGTGTTTATCTCATTGTCGTGAGACCAAGTACTTCACTTGCGAGGGAAGTAATAGTTTTGCCTATTGGCTTCCTTTCTCTATTCTTTGGTTGAGTTGCTGCTCAGGCACAATATCAAGGACCTCAAAGTGCGCAGATGATAGGTTACAAAGGGGGTGGAATAAGTATAGAGAACTTTCCTAGCAGTACCCACTCTTATAGGGATAGAGCTCATAAGGACTTGTTACAAGATTTTGTCTACAAAACAAAAATACAATTGACAAGATAAAAGTAGCCGAACTCTTTTGTCTTCATCTATGTTGAGTTGGTGAACCTAAAACTTGTTTGGTGTTTGTTTGATTTTAGTTAAATTCAAAGATCAGTCCCGCACATTTATGCCTTTTTACTTTCATTTGTTTTATTCTTCATTTGACCCCCGTTCACTTTAAGCCTTCTACTGTTTTGCATTCCCTTTATTTCTTGTTTATCAAAGTATCCTTCATCCATTCTCGATCCCCCTCTTCATCTATGAGATGGCAACTCATGGATGGATTTGTCGAGATTCCACCGATACAAACATTGATTCCATGTGCTCGCTTTGTCCAATAATTCAGGACGATTCTGGAGAACCCAGTTTAGACTCCGTGAATTGCTCTCCAGACTCTCCAACTTCTCTCATAAATCAGAATCACTCTTATCCCAAAATCTATCCATTTTGTATGCAAATTTATTTCACTGCATATAACTCTCCATCCTTAATGAAATTCTATGTTGACAACGAATGATTTTCCACATATGTTTCTTCTATTCAGACTGATCGGAGTATCATTCCATGTGCAAATCAAGAGCCCGATCTGGAGCCAGAATTTTTTTCCGATTTGGAATTAGATACAGAGATGGCTCTCACAAGAAAAGGGAAGGGACTACAACACTCAAAACATCCTCCACAACCAGAGTAAGGCCAAACAATCAAGAACACAATGAATGCTTTGCTTCTCGCCTCCATTTAAGCAATACAACAATAGCTCACCAACCAAGCATTGGTCCAGATTGCCTTTCAGGATATGTTAAATGATTTGAGGAGAAGGAGAGAAAATCCTTGAGGAGGAGGAGAAGAGGAAGAAAGAGAAGATGAAGCTAGTGGAGGATCGGTAGATGAGCTAAGAGAAGAGTGGCCTAAGCTGACTCTCAAAGAGACTTACAATCCTGACGCTGGCCAGACGATTGAGTGGATCTAGATTCCACAGGTGCATGCTCATTTCGAAATGAAGCCTCTGCTCTTGGCGCTTCTTCCCACCTTCCACAAGAAAATTAATGAATACATTCATCTGAAATAGTTTGCTCGCATCTGCAGCAAAAATCACTACCCTAACATACTGTTAGGTGTAGTCAGGATGACAACATTTCCATTCAGCCTTCAGGGCAAGGTACATCATTGGATCAACCATTTGGGAAAAGTCATCACCAAATGGGAGAAGCTGAAGCCAGCCTTTCTACACAAGTTCTATCCTCTCAGACGGTTGAATCAGATGCATGCCTGCATTGCAAACTTCAACCAAGACACTCACGAGTCTATTCATGAGTCTTGGGAGAGGTTTACCGAGTTGCAAGAGAAGTGTCCCCATCATGACATCTCACAGAATAGTCTGGTACAACACTTTTTCAAGGGACTTACTATTGAAAGTTAGAAGCTTGTCGATGTCTCTTGTGGCGGGTCACATTTCAACAATGACGAGGATGTTGTTTGGAAGATATTCAAGGAAATGGTTGAAGGAGATGTCATCTTGTCATCGACCCGTACATATCAGCGTCAACCACACAATCTCAAGAAACTAGTGCATATGGTAGCATCCCATGAGCCTGATAGGAACGAGATATCCAACCTGAGCATCACAGGGAGCCACCTATCCAAATTAAACATCATCGATAAACAATCACAATACATGGAAAATTATCTATGATCGAATAGAGGACCTAACACAAGGACATGTTGGATCAGATCACCATGTAGTTGGAGCTGTTGGTGAGTACCTTTAGTGTCTGGCAGTCTGTTTCTTCATCGGCTTCGAATCCTACTGAGATGAAGGATCCATCATTGTTGCAAACTCCTCAGTAAAATCCATCTCAGATAGCGAATCAACACGTGTACTACGTGTAGGCCCCTGAACTAACATCGCCTCAGTAGCCACAACACAACAACTTGTGGTTTACCAGCCCTAGCTCCAAATCATTGATGAGTGCTCGAGCGATCAAGGTTAGGTGATATCCAAGGTCGTTGCGACCTAAATCACTTGATCAGACTCAATCAAGAAAATCAAGACCACATAAGCAAAATAAGCAAGCATAAAAATCAATGTAGCGGTCTCTGCTATTTATTAACCTCATATAGCGACTAGGGTCGAACACAAGGAGCAAAAGTAAACCTACGAAGTAGTAGGTAATTAGATTAGAAAATGCATATTTTTATTGTTTTTAACTTTTAAATTTTAATTTTCTAATTAGAAAACAAGTAAGAAGAAGAAGGCAAGAACAATTTTTAACAATTTTTATTAGGATAAAAATACTCAAAAATCACAAATAAAAATGTTTTTGTATTTTTTCAAATATGTGGATGTTTTTTATAATTTTATGGTATTTTTTTGATTTTTGTTTGATTTTATAAAAATGAAAACAAGATAAAATAGGAAAATAATGTACAGCCTAGACCAAAAGGTAAATAAAAAATAGTAAATTTGCCCACATGCCCTCATTATGATTTTTATGACAATGTAAATAAAAAGTCCTAACTACAACAACTAGAATCCCATTTTTTTGAATTTTTTAGATTTTTTTAATGATTTTTATAATATTTTTTGTCTTTTGTGATATTTAGGGTTTTTATAAAGATAATGCAACAAAAATTGTACTGGAATGAAAATAAACTAAAACAAAGAATTTTTAATGATTTTTATAATAGTTTTTTGTCTTTTGAGACCATTTTTATATTTTTTTGATCTTTTAGAAAATAGAAAGAATACTTTTTAAGGGTTTTTGATTTTTAGAAATATAAAATAAAATTAAATGAAGTCACAAAATTACCATAAATATTACACATTAGCAGGAGCTAACGATATATTTTGTGGAATTTTTGCAGTTAATTTAATAATTATTTGATTAAAAACAAGATACACAATACAAAGCGACCTACTTTGAATTAACATAAAGTTCTTGACCAATAGATAACACTAATAAAAAGCTCAGGGTCGAACATGTTCTAGAGAATAGATGCACATACTTATTTAACCACGCACATGGGCATAAGTGCAAATATCAAAAACATTCCATTCAATGTATAACAAGAATAAATTTCAGGGAAAATGTTGCTAAAATACCACAATCCAAGGTGAGACAACACATAAGTCTACTCAAACTGGAGTGAAATGCAAATACCCAAAATAGCTAGGGTCCACATGTAAAATATCCAAACTACAATTTATTTAATGGGACTAGATAATAAAGCATGAAAAATGTAGGCAGAGTAGTGCAGTATACCCCCGGGGCATGTGAGGAGGGCATGGGGTGACATATGGCGGGCTTTGGATGATGTGGGAACGTGCATCGCAGATCGCCTGTTGTGTCAGATCTGACGCTATAGGGAATGTCGGCGACGTGTGGTGCAGAAGTGTCAAAGTGCGCCAGATCAATGGTCCAAAAACTGCAACAAAAAACGACTCAGATCTAAACTGGAGCTCTGTTCCTCATCTGATAGTGGCCAGTGATAGTTGATGAACATGTGTGAGGTAAACTTCGATCAAGGATGGGAGCGAATCCTTGGAGCCCCCAAATGGTCCTGCACCTCCGAAGGGGTGCTCCATGTTGAATGCTAGAGGCGAATCAGTCGGGTAACGGTCGGATTGCAAGGATAAGGGAGATCCACCTGGAGCTGCTCCACCGAGCAGCTGGAGGTCTGTTAAAGGGTCCTATTGCGTGGGGGGTACCTGCAATAGAAGGCTAGGACTTGGGGTTGTGCTCCGGTTAGGGTTATTGGGGCTAGAACGAAAAAAGCAGAAGGGGAGCGAAGGTCGATCTGTGCCGAAGGTGATAAAGGGAGATCCTAGTCCTAATCTCGACCTGGAGGTCGAGGCTAAGGATGATCAGACTATAGTGTGAGGGTGAGCGTTCGTAAGGGGTTCGATCGATAGGGATATGAGGGTGAGATGAGGCTCTGACGACCGGGGCGGAGCAGGTGAACGACAATGGACACGGTATGAAAAGAATGAATTGAAAGGCGGGCAACGAGGGATAAAATAGATACCAAATGTTCTGGGAAGACTACTGAGATCTAGGAGGTGATGAATGTAGGGGTTGTGGCCTCGACCAAGCTGTGGAAGGCCGGGTGGCTATTCGCGGCGGCGCTTACCGGCCACAAGGCTGAGCAACATAAATGCTTCACCAAATTCCAATCTGAGGGGTCCCTCTGAAAGCTATCACTCAACTTGTGGTGTCTAGGTCTGGAATGAGGAGCAACGCATAAGTTGGGGCTCCGTGGAGGCCAAAGAGGATGCTTTATAGGTCACTCGGGGGTCCAGAAAGATCAAAGTAAAGCGTGAAACCCTATAGCGATTAGGATCAGCAAAAGGACCCACGAGAATGTCAGAGGTACAAGGATTATCATGTCCAAGTTTCGAGGCTAAAGGAGCTCAGAGTCAGGTTGGAAAATTTTGAGAAGGAGCTCCGACGAATAGTATCCGGGTCTGACTAGGGAAGGAGGAACCATTGATCGAAGGACATCAATCCCAGTTGCCCAATCAGAAAATTAGTATTTACAAAATAAATAAAAAATAGTGAATGGCTTAAAAATAAGAAGTGTATGAAATGAAAAATATTTATTATTTTTCAAGCTATTTTTTGTGATTTTTAATTATTTTTATGAAAAATAAATTAATCTATATACAATATAATGTATTATATACATGTATAATATACCTATGTATTTTGTACATATATTTTTATTTTGTTATTTTTACACAAAATACCCCTATTTTGTATTTTATTTATTTACAACATGTTTTTAGGAGTCTAAATAAATTTTATTTTTTATGAGTTATGTACAATTTTAAGATAAATAGGGGATGTTATCTATAACAGGTATTTGTACAAGTGAGAAGGATTTTATTTTGTTTTTATTTTAGTTTTCTACTTTTTATTTTAGTTTTTATTTTATTTTAGTTTTTATTTTATTTTAGGATTCTATACAAGGAGGTGAAATGAATAATTTATTGTTATTTTATCCAAAATAATTATTTACAGATTTAAGTAATATGTACCATATAGAGTAGGCCATGTCTCTCTCTACTTATTTTGTTTGGCGATCAGGTCAATGCTTGACCTTCTCTTGGGATTTGGGTCACTCTGTATTTATTCTAAACACCACCTTCCTTTTCTTTTTCTTGATTCTTTTTTTTGCACAAATACATGCTAAATATATACTATTAACATATGCATGCAGGATGCTAACTTATTGTATTTACACCTATTAACATGATGCTTTACCAAGATAAATAGCGAAAATAAAAGAATAAAGAGTGAGAATCAGGGATTCATCACCCCCTATACTTATCTTTGCTAGTCCCTTTGCAAACTCTTATTTGAAAAAGAAGTGAAAAAGAAAAGAAAAGGAAAAGGAAGAGAATCAATGTTGATTATTAAATTTGTCTTCATTTAATTGAAGTATGGAGCTCAGTCAGACCTTTGGATTATTAGTTTGTCAGAACCTTATCTCAACCAAGGTTTAAAACTCAACAACCTCTAAGTTCCACTAATCTATGGTCAAGAATCATCAATAATCGAGATCAAAACTAGTCTACATACACAAACTCTAATGACCATGAATCTTTTCTCATACAATGTTAGTGATATGTATCTCCCCACCTCAGAAATGACAAAGCGACAGCCTCCCTCAACAAGGTAACTCTGATTTCCTCGAGGAGCGGGGTATTCCCTTCTAAGTTCAAGTTCAACCGGCTCAAGATGAGGGGGTAAGAAGAGAATGAGCCATGACCAGTGTAGACATGTATCCCTGGGAGCCTAACCAGTGTAGCTAAGTCTCCCACTGCTAGCTTCATGAGATGTGACGGTGTAACACACGCTTCACTTTATTTGGCTATATACACTCCGATAAGCATTTTATTTACAATCAGGTCTGTCCACTTTTTTTGGAGTTTTTCTTTCTTTTGCTTATATTTTTATGTGCATATGTACAACATATCTACATGTTGCAGCATATATATATACATACATATATAAGGTTCTTTTTTCCTAATCCAGTAGACTATCCCTCTTTTGAAGCATTATTACAACCCACAACTCCTATCTTTAGACCTCAATACCGCTGGACCAAGTTGAGGTGTACTTCCTTCCCTAAATGAAGACGAGAGGTTCCACCTAGAAGTACCAACCTCGTGTGCTACCCCAAGCCAAAGGAAACTGCCTCCTCACCACCTCATCCGTAGAGAGCTATGTGTAAGGTGCTGGGGCAAGTAAAGCCATTGTCTGTGAGAGTCATGTGTACGTTGTTAAGTGTTCTACTTAGGCTCATCAAGATAGCATGTGAACATAGCCTAGTGGACTTAAAGAATTAAGTCACCAATGAACTTGAAAAGTCTTAACCCAAAACCCTCTAAGGTTCCTCTTAGAATTAGATGGATTAAGGTCTTAACCAAGCTCCATTTCCAATTTAATTCCATACTAGTTTAAATTTCAACTATGATTCAGAAGAATATACAAATCTATACAAAACCTTTATATACAAAGTTTTGAAAATGTGAAATTTTTTTGAAAATGTTTGAATGTATGCATGAATGCAGAAGTTTTGCAACCTATTTACAAACATTTACACAAGGGCTTTTGCAAACTTTTATTTTTCAAACATTTCATAAAAAATTTGTACTATACATAATTTTTATACAAAAATATTCACAAACATTTTATGAGAAAATCATTTTTTACAAACATTTGTACAAAAAATAATTTTTATAGATAGCTATGTATGTGCAAGAAAGAAATTTATGTGCAAGAAAATTTTTAATTTTTTGTGATTTTTAGGTAAAGGATTTTAGCCATTTTATTTATTAACACACCCACACAAAGTATGAGTTATGGCTAAAGTATATATGTAATATATACGACACCCCCGTATGCTTAGCTCGAACAATGTCCTTAGAGTGATAACTGAGCGATGGAGAAGACATAACTCATGCTTAGTATAGGGAAGTGAAAAGCAATACTATACTACATCGACGAATAAAAGAATGTAATGAACAGTTCTCGGTAATCCCCCTATACTTAGGATCAAGTAATCCTAAGAATAGCAGACTATACACAAAGGGGAAATAGAGGGTTAGGATTTACAGGGTTTACCTCCCCAATACTTAGGGTAAAATATCCCTAAGTATAGGCAGCAAAATAGAGGTAAAAAGAACCAAAAGAATAATCAGAAATCTGACATCCCCCCTATACTTAGGGTAAAGTACACCCTAAGTATAACATAATCACAAGATGCGAATGGGGTGTTAGACTAAAGAATGAGATGATATGGACATCTGGATCTATACATATCGGAAGACCGTGATAATCAGGCATGAGATGCAAATGATGTGAGTCAAAGATCACATCTCATGCAAAATGAATAGGCAACGTCAACGATCAGTGGCTCATGATCTAGATATGGTTTGAGGTGCTGACCATTAACATAAAAGGTGGACTCATATGACAACTCAGATATGTTGATACTACCATTGTCATGCACCTTTCGGGCTAGGTATGGTCCTTTCCACTTACTATGCAATTTCCCTAAAAATAATCTAAGCCCGGCATCAAACAACCATACTCTCTGATATGGCTCAAACTGCTTATGGATGATATGGGAATCATGCCATATCTTCACTCGCTCCTTATACTGTAGCGAAAAGGTTGTGTCTCTAAGCTCCTCCAATGTTGCCTATTCTACCTTTCTTTTATCTATTATACTCTCTGGATCCAATAATATCTCAATGACAGCCCATAGTGACTTATGCTTAATCTCAACAGGTAAATGGCAGGGCTAGCCATAAACGAGACGAAAGGGAGATGTACCCAAAGGAGTCTTGAAGGAAGTCCTATATACCCACAAGACCGAGTCCAAAAGCTGTGACTAATCCTTTCAGTCTAGGTGGACTACCTTCTGCAATATCATCTTGATTTCCCTGTTCGATACTTCAGCAAGACCATTGGTCTGAGGATGATATGGAGTGGTAACTCGATGGTCAATGTTGAAATCATTAGTAAGGGCCTTTACCTTGTTGTTGATAAAGTGAGACCCCCCCTCAGATATCAATACTCTAGGCACCTCGAACCGTGAAATGATATTCTTCCTCAAAAATTTGCAAACAGTCTTAGCATTTGCAGTTCAGGAGGGTATGGCATCAACCCAACGACTCACATAATCAACAACAAACAGAATGTACTCGAATCCTTGACTCTTAGGGAATGGACATATGAAATCAATGCCCCATGCATCAAAAACCTCACAGAAATGAATGGGCTGCATTGGCATCATATCACGCTGTGCACAAGTGCCCATCCTTTGACAATCAGTACATCTCTTCACGAATTCATTAGAATCCTTGAAGAGAGCAGGCCACCATAGGTCGGATTGGAGCACTTTATGTGTTGTTCTCCCAGAATGATGTCATCCTTCCTCAAGCTTGTGGCAGTAAGTGAGGACGCTATGGTGCTCCTCCAGAGGAATGCACCGATGCCAGACACTATTCTCTCCTTCATGATAAAGATGGGATCCTCCCAATGGTAGGACATGGCCTTCACAAGGAAAATCTCAAGTCGTTGTCTGGGCCAACCTTGTAGAACTCTCTTGGCAACAATATAGTTCACGTCGACGTACCATGGGAGAGAGGCAATAGCAAAGATCACCTCATCTGGGAAGGTCTCTAAAATAGGATCAATCTGCTCGGATTCCTTATGATTTTCCAGACGGGAGAGATGATCTGCCACCACATTCTTGACACCAGATTTATCCTTAATCTCAATATCAAACTCCTGGAGTAGAAGGATCCATCTACTCAATCTCTCTTTGGCATCCTTCTTAGTTATGAGGTACCTGATGGCGGTATGATCAGTAAAAACAGTCACTTTGGATCCTAGAATATACGATCTGAACTTGTCCAAGGCAAAGACTACGACTAGCATCTCTTTCTTTGTAATAATATAATTCCGTTGTGCGACATCCAATGTACGGCTAGCATAGTGAATGGCAAATGGAACTCCATCCCTCCTCAGTCCTAGCATGGCCCCTACGGTAAAATTAGAGGCATCCGTCATGATCTGGAATGGGAGAGACCCTGTAGGAATGAGACTCAACAACTAAGCTCTTGAGAGTCTCAAATGACGCAAGACACTTTTCATCTACAATGAACTCGGTGTCTTTCATCAGCAGATCAATCAACGGTCAGGGCAATCCTACTGAAGTAATAAATGAAACGTCGATAGAAACAGACATGCCCCAGAAAACACCATAACTGCCACAAGTTGGACAGTGGATTGAATTTCCTGATGATATCCACCTTGGTCGGATCGACCTCCATGCCCTTGTTCGAGATGATATGACGAAGAATTGTCCCCTGAGGCACCATGAAGTGACTCTTCTCTCAAGAGAAGACAAATGGACCTCTATGCAACGTTGAAGAACACGGCCTAGGCAGTCAAGACAAGCATCAAACACATCACTGTAGACCGAAAAGTCATCCATGAATACCTCTAAACAATCACCCACCATGTCCGAAAATATGGACAACATGCACCTTTGGAATGTCGCCGGGCATCACATAGACCAAAGTGTTGGACATGCGAGCCCACGGTGAGCCATTACACAATAAATGTTATTGTGAATATCATTCCTGATCTGAAATGAAGAATAACTAATTTGCATAATAGGTCCCTTAGTACAATTAGGGTTACGTACCATGGACTTAATGATCATACAACTGTTGATTCAATTATTAAATCACAGAGGCGAGTGCTTGGATGAATATCTAAAGAGTTAGATCGAGGACTCATCAAGCATCGTCAAATGATTATTAAGAGATGATCTCCAGCCTGAGTAGGAGATGACAATCCTTTCTCACATAGGCTGATATCTGACTGACCTCTTAATGCATGTCCTCTGCATAGGAATAGAGATTCGGAGGTGTCAGATTAGTTAGGTCAAAGAGTTGACTTAACGATATTGAGATAACCAAAGTCCTATGCCGTATGCTGTCACGATATAGGCACGCATCCTCTGACAGGAGACAAATGTGTTACTATATGTCTAAGTATGTACATTTGGCAGACCAATAGGTTGACGACCTAACCAAGGTCTATACACTGGCGCACTGGTGTACATGCAAGGGTATATGAGTAATATGATCTCTCAAAGGGATCATACATGTTTATTACTGAATCGGAAGACATGAGCTCACTCATGAGATATTGGGAAGAACCAAATTCCGTACACGGTCATCTCGCTTTGGAAGCTAGACTGAAATTGTAGGTTTGATATATACTTTTGAAAGTATATGATCAACACCTGGGTATGATATATGCTTTTGGAAAGCATATGATCGATATCGACTCCCAATGATCAAATGAGAATATTAATGATAAAACCCTGAAGGTGACAGTCTAAAAGAGATCTATAACTTTGGGATTAATCTAGGTCTTCCAGTATGCAGGTGATGAATCCACGATTCATCATCTCAATATCTTGATTTTAGCAAAATCCTCGAGTAAAAGCTCATAAAAATGTACATAAATTCATTAAATTAACAAAATGACTCTTGTAAATAAAACTCACTAATTATTGTATATTAGATTGTACAAAATAAATTACACATAAAAAGCCGCAAAATCAAAGGAGTTTTATACATGTAAACATCCCAAAACTTTATGTACTTTTAATAATTTCATATCAACTTCTTTTTGGCTAATTCTTTCTCCAACATGTTCATATCAATGTATATAAAAATACAAAAATACAAAACAAATTTTACCTCAAATAAATACTCCTAGATCCCAATGGGAAAAAAGCCGTAAAGACCAACTTCCAAGCTAAATCCCGCTCCGTATGAACTCCAAATTCACCAAACTCACTTTTAAAGTTCAAGTTAGAAAATTATCTATCCAACGGAAGTGGTTTCATAAAATCGGAGCTCGTTTGCAAAAGTTGGGTTTGGACCTAGATGTACATTGTATACCATGTATATATTCATTCTTTCTTTAATTTTTATTGTATCTTTCTTAATTACTAAAAAATAAAAAAATCATACTTGTGTTGTATTTTAATTGTAGTATTTTATTGTATTTTTTTTCCGTTGTAAATATCTCTTATTAAAAAGACAAAAAAATTACATAATAGAAAAGTAAAAAAATGTGTACATGTTTGTTTGTCTTCCCTTGTAAATTCTCCACTATTTATTTTATTTCTTCTTTTTTATTCTATTGTAATTAAAGTAGCCAACTTTATTTTATTTATTTATTTAATTTTCATTCTCTACAATAACCACCATTCAACTCTTTACCACCAACCTCCATTCAACCCCACCATTTTTCTAACTTCTAATTCAACTCCACCATTTTATTAACCTCCATCCCACTCCATCTTAATCCTAACTTCCATTTTTTCCATCTCTTTATATACGATCCATCCTCATCAATTTGCCTTTGATCCATCTTTATGTGAGGAGAGCCTAGTTCCCTGAGTTGAATCGGTGACAGCGACGCAACCGCGGTCGAGCGACGACGGCCCTCTCTCCGGTGTGATCCGTTGGCTTTTTGGCCAACATCGCAGCCGCAACCGCGCGCTTCTCGAGCTCATCGCACGCCGGCGATTTGAGCGAAGACCGTGCCCACGAGAGCACTCCATAGGCATCCGCGTTCATCGTAGGTAATTTTTAGTTTATCTTGTCTTTTTGCAAATTTTTTAGCACAAACATATCATCCCTTCCACCACCACCATCACACCATTTTTTTCCCATTTGTTGAGTTTATCATCCTCACCATTATCATATTTCTTTTTTATCATGCTCATTCCCTGTTTAACAAAATTTAAAAAAATATAAAAAAATTAAAACAAAAAAACCCTTTTTGTTACAGCGGTAAAAAAGGTTCAAAAAAAAATAATTAAAAAAAAACAAAGAAAAATAGTAACGCAGCAGCGGTGGGGGGAAGTTCCCACCGCCGCCGCCGCCCCCTCATCTCCACCGCGCCGCCGCGCGCGCCACCGCCCCCCAGCGCGCGGCCGCGCCCCACCGGAGGCGCCGCCCCCTCTCCTCGCCGCCCTCCGCCGCTTTAAGCGGCCGCGCAAGGCGGCGCTCCTCCAGCCGACCTCTGCCGTGCGCGGCTCCCTCCCGCCAGAGCGCCACCGACTCCAACCGCCAGCCGTCGCGCCCTCCGCCAGCTCTCCGCCTCCGCCGCGCCGTGCCCCCACCGTGCGCGGAGGCGCCGCCGACCCCGGCCACCGTCGACGCCACCTTCCCCAGTTGGGTTCCTCCTCCTGCAAGAACGAAGAAGAAAAAGGTCTTTCCCATTTTCCTTTTTTTTAATGTAAAAATTGCACTTTCGTTATTTCAAGTTTCAGTAATTGCATAATAGTCCCTGTACATAAGTTGCTTTATAATTCTAGTTTCTCTGTTTGCACAAAGACCCCTGTGTTTGACTAGTAATTTGGATATCTGTTTGGCATCCTTTTATTCATTGAAAAATGTGTTCATGTTGAGCAACTAATTCTCTACATTATAGGTATTTGTTTATATTTTTGTGACTCATGGGTAATTAATTAAAAATGATTAACTGAAACTTTGCATATTTTACCCACTCAGTGCTCTTAAATTCTTATCTAACACACGGTTGCTCTAAAAAAATCCACAAAAAATATATATGATGCCTTGATATGTGATGAACTTACTACCCAAATTTCAACTAAAATGTATATGTCTTGTGCCCAAAATAAATTATAGAGTGTTTGTAGTATTTGATTTTTAATTAAATCCACATACATGCTTTTCACGAAATTTCAAGTCTCCTGGATTGCTCATCTAAATATCTACTTGAGATAATTTGCATTCTGATTAATTTGACAACGTGGATTTAATAGGAATTTATTACTCATTTCCACTCTGTTTTCACTAAAAAATACATAAAAAATTCATAACTTGTCAAAAAAATCCAAAAATATTACTGTAGTCTCTTTGCATCATGTTTATATTCCAGTAATTTTTTCATGATTTTTGCTTACTGTTTGTGTGAGAAATTGCGAAAAAACCCATAAAAAGTTTGCATTTTTCCTTGTTGCATTTTAACCCCTAAAATTCCAAAAAAAGTACCTTGCATTCATCTCTGGATTAGGACTCTAGGAAAAATATAATTTGGCTGAATTGGATTAATTTGACATTAAAATTAATTTGGCCTTGTTGTGTGTTTTCTTAGTGTTGTAATTCACTTGCATTTGCATTCTATTTGCATAAAAAAATCTAAAAAATACCACTTGGAAATCTAGATCTTTATTTTAAAATTAAACCTCAAGTTGTTCCTTTGCCTCCCTGAGTTCGACCCCGGACTTGCCCGGGATATAAATTAAAGCCGAGACACTCTTCACGGAGATCCTTCTCTCGGTTCTGACTGAATCGCTAAGTACACGTACCACAACGAACACGAATTAAATACCGTATCTAGCGACTCGTCAGATGGCGCCGTTGCCGGGGAGGCAAACGACTTAGGGACTAATTTAAAAATTTGGATTTAGATTTCATTTACTCGGGTAGTCTGACCCCCGAGCCACTTTGTAATTAATCCATTTTCTGTCATTTTTTCTCTTCAATATTTTTGTATATATTGTGTTTTTATCTCTCTAATATAAATCTCATTTTCCTTGCGAGGGCCCGGTGAACTTGGAGTGCATCGGAGGTCGACGGACGCGACGCGCGCCGACTGCTGAAGAGCTTGGAGAATTTATTTATCTTTGAGAGAGTTTTTGTAAATTGTTGTAATTATTTAGGTAGTTGCTCCTTTATAGCGGCTCTTGTTTGAGAGCTCGCGTGTGTAAAAAAAGACTTGGACATTATTTGTGGTGTGTCGAGCCTGTTTCACTCTCCGGCGAGGGTGGGGCTTGACTTGAGTGGCGAACTTAAGGATTAGGCACACGGTAGCTTAGAATCAAATTTGTTTGTGCCCATCGTAAGTTAGGCCACACATATCTTAGAAGATTCACATATCTTATAAGATTCATAATGAGACACACATAGACACGTACTACTTAGCTCAAATTCAATCAATTCTTCCCCGCTAATAGTATACTGTTTAGGTGCGGTTTTTCTCGATCTGCATGCATTTAGTGTAATATTTACAAATTCAGTTTTGCATAACGCATGAAGAGTGCTGGGATTCACTGTAAGTATAACTTCTTCTGAGCATGCATCATAGTTTCTCGTTTGCATTCTGATTTCCGATTCCCCTCTTGTTTTATAACTTAAGGTCAAAAGGAAATTGGGACTGAACGGTAGACGTGCTTGTGTGTTCACATAAATTTCAAGTGATAACCTAACTCTAAAATTGGGACTGAATTGAGCAGGTCGATTTAAAAAAATTGGAATAAAAAGAACCCTTGTTCTCGGGTGCATAAAGCCCTCATTGTTTGTTTTACTTGCAAGTGAGAGAGAGACGACCCTAGGATAGAGCCAAGTCTGGATTTCTTACTTACTACTGGTTCTTTATTTTCAGGCGACACTAGTCGTAAGAACCGGGTCAGTCTGTAGGAAAATACGGACACCTAACAGCTCGTTAATCTTTCAAGATTGTATTCTCACCAACTAAAATTGACAAGATAATTCGGCCGAACTCTTACGGCCTTCACGTGTTGAGTTGGTGAAATTGAGGGTTTGAATTGCGTTTGTATTGTGTGAGTTTACTCCGCACATTTACGTGCACCGTAGAACTAGCACCTCATTGAAATACCGTGTTCTAATCGGTTCTTTTGACATCGAAGATGACTGATTGGGGGGATAATTATTCGGACCTTGCGAATTTCCCGTTGAACCCTCCAAGAAGTATGTCTTCAGAGGTCCATGCGCAACATGGACCAACCTGGACTCATGACCCTCTTGAGCCCAGGATCACCCACTCTTGGGATGGTTACTCTCAAACCATTCCATTTCTCTCTTCCCACCTCACCGAGGAAGACCTTCGCCTCGATGAGAATATCTTGATTCATAAATCCTCTTCTAATCAAGAACACATTGCTGATTCAGGCCATAAAGAAGACACAAGTAAAATGCCTCCAAAGAAGAAAGAAGAGGAAGAAGAGAACAATGAAGACCCAATGAAAATGATACTTGCCAGATTAGCTGCATCTGAGCAGCAACAAGCATTACTGAGAGCTCAGTTAGGACAGTTAAATGTTGGGGTCCAACTACCAATGGATGCGGCGTATAACCCCGGACAATATCAAATTCGGAACTACTTGAATCCGGCCGAGCCCGAGGTTGATTTTGAATTGAAGCCGCATTTTCTGAACCTGTTGCCACACTTTGATGGGAATGCTTCTGAGGAACCATATGCATTCCTAAGGGACTTTGAGCTTATCTGCGCTAACCTCAAAAATCAAAATGTTAGCCAGGATTATATTAGGCTCAAAGCCCTTCCATTTGCCTTGGGTGGCAAAGCTGATTACTGGATAAAGAATCTTGGGATCGTTGTCACCACATATGCCCAGTTCAAGGACCTGTTTTTGAAGAAGTTCTACCCTTTGAGTAGAACTAACATGATGAGGACGCGCATTACGAGTTTTTCCCAATTACCCCATCAAGCTTTTTGTGATGCTTGGGAAAGATTCAAGGACATCCTGCAGAAGTGTCCCTGTCATGGACTAAATGATAACATCTTGGTCCAATCATTTTTCACTGGTCTCAACCCTGAGATGCAGGGTTTAGTGAGCGCTGCCTGTGGAGGCAGCTATACATCACGAGGAGCGAATACCGTCTGGAGGGTATTCGAGCAGATGGCTGAAACTAGCCGCTCACAGATGGCCAGCAGGGCCTATACACCATCCCCCAGTTCACTCTCACTTGGAGGGGGAAAATCAGCTGTAGTTGATCTCTCTCAGGATGTGATCCCTAGCATGGGACTCCTTGCTGACAAGCTTACTGTAGTAGAGAGGATCGACAGGAGGATTGATGAGTTAGACCGGAGCGTCTCCAAGATCCCAAAACAAATGGAGGAGTTGACTGATAGGGTATCTAAGATAAAGATACCTGCTGTGACTGCACCCTCTGCTCCCGTATACCGAGTTCACCATGTTCAGGAGCAATTGGTGTCAGGGCAAACCCAGCCGTGGGAGCAGGACCAATCCTATACCCACTCTTTCCAGCAGCCACCTCCATTAGCAGAGACAGTCCAGGAGGAACCTCCACCGGTTTGGGAGGTGAATGGAGTATGGTATACTCAGGACCCTGCCAGGCAGGGAAGTACGGGAGACCGACAGACCTACCAGCGTCCCCCGACTTTTCACAACACCGCATTCACCTCCGCACCACCTCCTTCACAGCAGAGCCCTGGATTCCAGCCACCCCAGCAGCAGAGGCAGCAGTACCAGCAGCATGGCCGACAGGGCCATTACCAGGCGGGCCAGCAGCGCCCGCAACCCCAGCAGCAGCAGCAGAGGCAGTACTCTGGCCAGCAGGGCCAGTCTTCCCGTTCTTCTTCCCAGTCTTATCCACTTCCTTCTTCGTCTAGTCCCGTGGATATACAGCAGCAAATACTCGACGAGCTACGTTCCTATAGGAACGAGATTCAAGACTTACGGGTGGATGTCAACCGCCTGTCCAGATGGTGAGACGAGCAGACTGCACCCTCTACCTCTATCCCAGCCCAAGTTCAGGCTAACCCCAATAGCCTGAACAGATCTAGTTCTCAGCAGCACTTTGGTCAGGTATACTATTCAGTATCTCCTAGATCTGAACATGAGATTCCTTCGTGTGACGAGATTAACCACATGTCACTCAGGAGCGGAAGGACCGTAACCGTACCTGACCGGGCGAGGGACACGAGGAGGGGCATCTCTGGAGCTCTACCTGAGGAGTCTTCAGAGGACGAGGAGGAGAGGCATCATATTTCGGAGCCCCATCAGCACCATTCGAGGATTTCTACTCAGGGAGCCGAGAGGAGAAGGAGAGCACGTATGCAGCATCGGCAGCATGGATATTCTTCTGAGTCTACGGAGGACCTTGCATCTCCGATTGTGGCGGATACCACTCCAGCTTCTATTCCACAACCTGTAGTAGATAGTTTAGATTTTGAGTCCATGTTGCATCAAAAAGATTCTTGTATGAAGAACTCTGTTTCCGTTAAGTCAAAGAATGATCTTTCAGTTCATGATTCATATTCTTCATCCTCTGTTTCCCTAGCTTCAATCCCTTTCCCCCGTGCTCTTACGGCAGGAAAGCGCATCAAAAAGATTCAGAAAGATGACCCCGATATGGCACGGTTTTGTAAAGAAAATATCACAGTCAAGGTGCCATTTGATGAATATGTGGCTAACCATCCTGCCTTCCAAAAATACCTTAAGGTGAGATGCACACCTACAAGGGTTAGCAGGAAGAAAGATAACCGAAATATAAAGACACATGTCTTATCGGTAGCCACAACCTATTGTCTCAAGAATCAGACTTTGCCAAGGAAAAAGAGAGACATGGGTGCTCATTATGTGGAGAGTCGTATTGACGACATTGCGTTTGCATGCACACTCTTAGATAACGGTTCTTCGATCAACTTACTTCCCTTAGCATTATATCAGAAATTGGAGTTGGGACCACTTCGTAAATCTAGAGCCTTACTCCAATTCGCTGATCGATCAGTGAAGAGACCTAAGGGAGAAGTGAAGAACGTCGTTATCTCGATTGAGGGGCAGAACTATCAGGTGGACTTCACAGTCTTGGACATGGAGACCCCCAATCATTGGAGAGAATCTCAGATCATTCTTGGGCAGCCCTTCCTTAGGACCGCAGGCGCAGCTTTCGATTATGGTACGGGAATGATGAAGTTCCGTTCTCCAGGCGGAGAAGTGAACCTTGAGATGAAGCAAACCAAGTGTCAGCGACCCGATTCAGAGAGTAGCACGGAGTATTCATCTTCAGAGGCAGATTGCAGTTTGATTAGCACAGTTGGGATTTTGGGGCAGATTCCTTCAGGACAGAGCGAGTCCCTTTCATCTGGAAAGGGTATAGTGGATGATGCAGTTTTCCAGGTGTTGTCTGGTCTTGTGAGAGATGCCTCTATCTATTCCTATGATGACACAGAGATCCATCTTGATCTGTCAGTTCCATCCCCTTCGGAACGATCGTGGGATATAGAAGATGAGTCGGACGTGGCTTTGGCCGAACTACCGCGTTTCTTTGGCGATCCGACTCCCTTTACTTCTGATTTGGTGGCGAGTACTACTCAGCTTAGCCCACCTTCATGCAGCACGGAACCAGATTCAGATTCAGTTCAGCCAGATCTGCTTGATGATACCACATTGCCAGAACTGAAATCACTACCTCCTACACTTAAGTATGCCTTTCTTGCGGGACCCAAAGAGAGATATCCTATCATCATTAGCTCAGACTTGACTTTAGAACAGGAGTCTAGGTTGTTAGAGGTCTTAGAGAGGAACCGCAAAGCAATAGGCTGGACAGTGTCGGATCTCGTGGGCATCAACCCCGCTCTCTGCTCGCACCACATTTTTACTGAGGATAATGTGAGACCTTCCCGTGAGTTTCAAAGAAGACTTAACCCCAATCTACGGGAAGTAGTGAAGAAAGAAATTGAGAAATGGTGCAAAGCAGGGTTTATATACCCTATTTCTGACTCCAAGTGGGTGGCCCCACTTCATGTTGTCCCGAAGAAGTCGGGAATTCAGATGGTCACCAACGAGGAGGGGGTAGAGATTGCGACACGAGTACCTACGTCGTGGCGTGTCTGTGTTGACTACAGGCGCCTGAATGCTGCGACCAAGAAAGATCACTTTCCCTTGCCTTTTATTGATCAGATCTTGGAGAGACTAGCAGGGAAAGAGTTCTTCTGTTTTCTTGACGGGTACTCAGGCTACAACCAGGTGGCCATTGCCCCTGAGGACCAGGAAAAGACCACATTCACATGTCCATTCGGTACGTATGCTTTCAGGCGCATGCCATTCGGGCTCTGCAATGCCTCGGGCACATTTCAGCGGTGCATGATAGCCATATTTGCCGAGATGGTGGGAGATTTCCTGGAAGTATTCATGGATGACTTCTCGGTTCTTGGTGATTCTTTTGATACATGTTTAGCGCACTTGGACCGAGTCCTCACGAGGTGTAGAGAGGTGAATCTGGTACTCTCCTGGGAGAAGAGTCACTTTATGGTGACGGAGGGTATCGTGTTGGGGCATGTCATCTCCAAAAGGGGAATGGAGGTTGACCCTGCCAAGGTGGAGGTGATCAAGAAACTCGATCCACCTACCAACGTGAAGTCAGTGCGGTCATTCTTAGGGCATGTTGGATTCTATAGGAGATTCATTCAGGATTTTTCAAAGATCGCCCGCCCACTGACTGAGCTCTTAGGAAAAGACACAGAGTTCATTGTAGATCACAGGTGTCTGGAGGCCTTTGAGCTCTTGAAGAGGAAGATTTGTGCCTCGCCTATCCTACAAGCTCCTGACTGGTCTCTCCCCTTTGAGATCATGACTGATGCTTCAGATTTTGCTATAGGAGTTGTGTTAGGACAACGGCGAGAGGGGATTCCGTTTGCGATTCACTATGCGAGCAAAGTTTTAGATCCTACACAGAAAAATTATACAGTGACTGAAAAGGAAATGCTCGCAGTAGTATGGGCCCTCGAGAAGTTCAGATCATATATTTTGGGCTCTAAGGTGACAATTTATACAGATCACACAGCCATTCGATATTTAATGGAAAAGAAGGACGCGAAGGCGCGTCTTCTTAGGTGGATTTTACTCCTCCAGGAATTTGATTTGGAGATAAAGGATAAACCTGGAGTGAAGAATGTTGTGGCTGATCATCTTTCTCGGATTGAACTTAAGGATTCTCCTGATCATGAGCGGATTAGAGAAACCTTCCCAGATGAGTCAATTTGTGTTATTGACTCACTCCCATGGTATGCCAACATGGTGAACTATCTTGTCTCCAAGCAGGTTCCCCATGGTTGGACTAGGAGCAGCATTGATCGACTGAAGTCAGATTCGAGGAGATACCACTGGGACGATCCTTTCCTTTTCTTCGAAGGACCGGATTGTGTTTGGAGAAGGTGTATTCCTCAGGAGGAATACCAGAGTGTCCTCACATATTGTCATTCACTTGAGGCTGGAGGACACCATTCGGGAAAGAGAACCGCTCACAAAGTACTTCAATGTGGATTGTATTGGACGACCTTGTTTAGAGATGCCATTGATTTTGTACGGTCGTGCCCGATCTGTCAAAGGATGGGAGGGACAGTTGGACAGAGAGATGAGATGCCTATGCAACTGATGATTATTTGTGATGTTTTTGATGCATGGGGCATAGATTTTATGGGTCCCTTTCCCAACAGCCAAGGACATGAGTACATATTGTTGGCGGTTGACTATTTATCCAGGTGGGTGGAGGCTATCCCAACCCGAACCGCAGACAGCAAGACTGTCTGTAAGTTTGTGAGAGATCATATTATTGCTAGGTTCGGGGTGCCAAAAGTTTTGATATCTGATGGGGGTAGCCATTTTGTGAATCGAGATATGAGATCTTTAGCTAAGGACTATGGATTTGAGCATAGAGTTACTATTCCTTACCACCCACAGTCCAACAGCATGGCAGAGGTTTCGAACAGAGAGGTGAAGAGTATTTTGCAGAAATTGGTTCGTCCCGATAGGAAGAACTGGTCTCAGCTTTTGGACCAAGTTCTGTGGGCCTATAGGACAGCCTACAAGACACCATTGGGTACTTCACCATTTAGAATGATCTATGGCAAGCCATGCCATTTGCCCGCAGAATTGATTCATAAATCCGAATGGGCAATTAAGAAGATTAACTGGAGTTGTCACCTAGGGAAGCTTTGTCGAGACTTGAACTTGAACGAGCTCGTGGAAATCCGAAACAGGGCATTTGACAACAGTTTGATTTATAAGTACAAAGTAAAGAGATGGCATGATCAGCACATTAGATGCAAAGACTTTGTCCTTGGACAAAAGGTATGGTTGTTCAATGCCAGGTTGAAGATGTTCCATGGGAAGCTCAAATCTAAATGGACGGGTCCCTTTGTTGTTAATAAAGTGCACGAGAATGGAAGTGTAGAGATAGCTGATCTCACAGATGGTGCACAATCTCATGTGGTAAATGGACAACTGTTGAAGCATTTTGTTGATTCAAAAGAGCAGTTAGTCCAAGTCGAGGTCATCAACTTCATGCAGAGTGAGCACAGAGCAGATACATCATATTACTCATCATGAAGACGCAGAATCAAGATTCAACATCTTAGAAGATTCATTCCTCTTGTACATTCGCCGTTCTTTGTATATTCTCCAGATCACATCGGTTCTTACACTTACTCTTGTCCTATACTTAGGCTTACCAAGAGCCTAAGTATAGGGGGAGCCGATGCCCGCCATGTGTAGATACTCATCCATTTCTCCTCTTGACCTCGTCCGCCCCATTTTTGCTCTTCTTCTACACTTAGGCTGTCCAGAGCCTAAGTATAGGGGGGCGGATCGACTTCTATACTATTTATTATTTTAGCCATCCTACGCTTAGCACGAGCTATATCTTTTTTTCGCTTCTTGTGCCATGAGGACATAGCACATGCTAAGTATAGGGGGGCGTGTATATATTACATATATACTTTACCCATAGCTCGTACTTTCACGTATTTTTGTATATATTATACAATAATTATGGGGTGGGTAAAAAAAACTTTTTCAAAAACTTTAAAAAAAATCTTTTCAAAAAAAAATGTGTCCTTTCTTATTTATCTATATTTTTCTTATTTGCTCTAAAAAATCTTTTCAAAAAAATGTGTCCTTTCTTATTTATCTATATTTTTCAAAAAAAAAACTTTTCAAAAAAAAATCCTCTTTAAAAAAAGGGTCCTTTCTTATCTACCTATCTTTCAAAAAAAAACTCTTGAAAAAAAAAGAGCAAAACTTTTCTAACAAAAAAAAACTTCTTTGCCTTTGTTTGTAAAAAAAAAATCTTTTTGAAAAAAAAACACTTTTTGTAAAACTTTAAAAAAAACTAAAAAAACTAACTAATAAGTTGGTTTAACCCCTGACACATTCACTTTCACACAAGACTAGTTATGTTCAAGAACACTTGGTTTACGAGGTCTTGATATTTTGAGTTAACCAGCCTTAGTCATTAGGGTCCTTGACTTAATTATTCACATTTCCCTAATTTGAAAGATTTGTATGCTATATTGCATGCTTAGTCTCTACCTTAAGAATATGATCAGCACCTCACATACACGACTGCAGTTATGATGAGATGAGTTGAAATTTCACTTGAGGATCTGGGACGAGGGATTTGAGTTTGGACTTGATTTAATGATGCTCGAGGATGGGATAAAATCAATGAAGGCTTCATGAAACCTGAGTGTCAGCATCTTTAGCCAGTATGAGAACATGGTTCTTGTACTATCTCTTGACATTTACCTATGTGCCAGGGTGTGATAAAATAAAAAAATGTTGATCAGTGTGCGCCAACTCTTGGTAAAAGCAGTGGAGCTAGCCAAAAATACTACAAATCAATGAAATGTCAAAGAAAAGCTCTCATTCCATACAAAGTCAAATATCAAAGAGCTTCCACCAAAGGCGAGCGCTCCCAACCATTTCAAAGTGTCCACTTGACCACCGCTATTAGGACCAGGAGTCGGGCTTGCACCAAAAAAGGGCTCTGCATCGTAAATGCTACAAGTCTGGGTGTAGAAGGTATAATAGATACTCAAAAAGACACACCCCGGTGTACTCCCAGGAAAACAAGTGCAGACGGCTCCAACTTCTCTTGACGGACGCACTGATCAACACCAAAAAAATGCGTTGAGTAATAAGGCACTTGAGAGGATCCTTGTTCCAATGAGAGGGAGAGAAGAAATGACACAATCCTATGCCCTCCATCAACTGGCCTTCCATCTACACTTTTAAGTCTGACAACTAAAGAGACGGTGGATTGGGTGCAAGAAATGGTTTATTCCCTAGTGTTGAGGATCGGGTCCTTAGGAGAGTCTCTTAGACTGGAACCTTGGGTGACGTTGTGACTCTACTCTTGTAACTGCGGTCAACACTTAAAGTCATATCCCTACTATATATGTATACAAAGAGAGTCTGATGATTAGGGAAATTGGATACCTTTTGACTAGAGCTTGGTTCAGCTTAGAATTTTAGGATTTCTAAAACCGAGAGTTCTTAAATAGATCAAGTCTTGTTTTCACATGCACAGTCAGGGATTAATCCAACTTATTCATTCTTTATTTGCTCGAGGACTAGCAAAGTTTAAGTATAGGGGGGTGATGAATCCACGATTCATCATCTCAATATCTTGATTTTAGCAAAATCCCCGAGTAAAAGCTCATAAAAATGTACATAAATTCATTAAATTAACAAAATGACTCTTGTAAATAAAACTCACTAATTATTGTATATTAGATTGTACAAAATAAATTACACATAAAAAGCCGCAAAATCAAAGGAGTTTTATACATGTAAACAGCCCAAAACTTTATGTATTTTTAATAATTTCATATCAACTCCTTTTTGGCTAATTCTTTCTCCAACATATTCATATCAATGTATATAAAAATACAAAAATACAAAACAAATTTACCTCAAATAAATACTCCTAGATCCCAATGGGAAAAAAGCCGTAAAGACCAACTTCCAAGCTAAATTCCCGCTCCATATGAACTCCAAATTCACCAAACTCACTTTTAAAGTTCAAGTTAGAAAATTATCTATCCAACGGAAGTGGTTTCATTAAAATCGAAGCTCGTTTGCAAAAGTTGGGTTTTGGGACCTAGATGTACATTGTATACCATGTATATATTCATTCTTTCTTTAATTTTTATTGTATCTTTCTTAATTACTAAAAATACAAAAAAATCATACTTGTGTTGTATTTTAATTGTAGTATTTTATTGTATTTTTTTTTCCGTTGTAAATATCTCTTATTAAAAAGACAAAAAAAATTACATATTAGAAAAGTAAAAAATGTGTACATGTTTGTCTTCCTTGTAAATTCTCCACTATTTATTTTCTTCTTTTTTATTCTATTGTAATTAAAGTAGCCAACTTTATTTTATTTATTTATTTAATTTTCATTCTCTACAATAACCACCATTCAACTCTTTACCACCAACCTCCATTCAACCCCACCATTTTTCTAACTTCTAATTCAACTCCACCATTTTATTAACCTCCATCCCACTCCATCTTAATCCTAACTTCCATTTTTTCCATCTCTTTATATACATTCCATCCTCATCAATTTGCCTTTGATCCATCTTTATGTGAGGAGAGCCTAGTTCCCTGAGTTGAATCGGTGACAGCGACGCAACCGCGGTCGAGCGACGACGGCCCTCTCTCCGGTGTGATCCGTTGGCTTTTTGGCCAACATCACAGCCGCAACCGCGCGCTGCTCGAGCTCATCGCACGCCGGCGATTTAAGCGAAGACCGTGCCCACGAGAGCACTCCATAGGCATCCACGTTCATCGTAGGTAATTTTTAGTTTATCTTGTCTTTTGCAAAATTTTTAGCACAAACATATCATCCCTTCCACCACCACCATCACACCATTTTTTTCCCATTTGTTGAGTTTATCATCATCACCATTATCATATTTCTTTTTTATCATGCTCATTCCCTGTTTAACAAAATATAAAAAAATATAAAAAAATTAAAACAAAAAAAACCCTTTTTATTACAGCAGTAAAAAAGGTTCAAAAAAATAATTTAAAAAAAAACAAAAAAATAGTAACGCAGCAGCGGTGAAGGGAAGTTCCCACCGCCGCCCCCTCATCTCCACCGCGCCGCCGCGCGCGCCACCGCCCCCCAGCGGAGGGGGGAAGTTCCCACCGGAGGCGCCGCCCCCTCTCCTCGCCGCCCTCCGCCGCTTAAGCGGCCGCGCAAGGCGGCACTCCTCCAGCCGACCTCTGTCGTGCGTGGCTCCCTCCCGCCAGAGCGCCACCGACTCCAACCGCCAGCCGTCGCGCCCTTCGCCAGCTCTCCGCCTCCGCCGCGCCGTGCCCCCACCGTGCGCGGAGGCGCCGCCGACCCCGGCCACCGTCGACGCCACCTTCCCCAGTTGGGTTCCTCCTCCTGCAAGAACGAAGAAGAAGGTCTTTCCCATTTTCCTTTTTTTTAATGTAAAAATTGCACTTTCGTTATTTCAAATTTCAGTAATTGCATAATAGTCCCTGTACATAAGTTGCTTTATAATTCTAGTTTCTCTGTTTGCACAAAGACCCCTGTGTTTGACTAGTAATTTGGATATCTGTTTGGCATCCTTTTATTCATTGAAAAATGTGTTCATGTTGAGCAACTAATTCTCTACATTATAGGTATTTGTTTATATTTTTGTGACTCATGGGTAATTAATTAAAAATGATTAACTGAAACTTTGCATATTTACCCACTCAGTGCTCTTAAATTCTTATCTAACTCACGGTTGCTCTACAAAATCCACAAAAATATATATGATGCCTTGATATGTGATGAACTTACTATCCAAATTTCAACTAAAATGGATATGTCTTGTGCCCAAAATAAATTATAGAGTGTTTGTAGTATTTGATTTTTAATTAAATCCACATACATGCTTTTCACGAAATTTCAAGTCTCCTGGATTGCTCATCTAAATATCTACTTGAGATAATTTGCATTCTGATTAATTTGACAACGTGGATTTAATAGGAATTAATTACTCATTTCCACTCTGTTTTCACTAAAAAATACATAAAAAATTCATAACTTGTCAAAAAAATCCAAAAATATTACTGTAGTCTCTCTGCATCATGTTTATATTCCAGTAATTTTTTCATGATTTTTGCTTACTGTTTGTGTGAGAAATTGCGAAAAAACCCATAAAAAGTGTGCATTTTTCCTTGTTGCATTTTAACCCCTAAAATTCCAAAAAAAAGTACCTTGCATTCATCTCTGGATTAGGACTCTAGGGAAAATATAATTTGGCTGAATTGGATTAATTTGACATTAAAATTAATTTGGCCTTGTTGTGCGTTTTCTTAGTGTTGTAATTCACTTGCATTTGCATTCTATTTGCATAAAAAATCTAAAAAATACCACTTGGAAATCTAGATCTTTATTTTAAAATTAAACCTCAAGTTGTTCCTTTGCCTCCCTGAGTTCGACCCCGGACTTGCCCGGGATATAAATTAAAGCCGAGACACTCTTCACGGAGATCCTTCTCTCGGTTCTGACTGAATCGCTAAGTAAACGTACCACAACGAACACGAATTAAATACCGTATCTAGCGACTCGTCAGCAGGATGTACATGTATTGGGAATACCTGAGGGTGATGTGATCATAAACGATTGTATAACCATGACGCTTCCATTCCTAGGGAGTGATGAAACAGGTCTGGATTTTAGTGAATCCTCTCATAGAGAAGTGATCTAATTTTATTCCAAATGTTAGACATTGATCTGAATGTGATTCAAATGTAATGAGAAGATTAGATTTACGATCTTGATTTAATCAAGCATCTGTGGGAGGTCTACAAGATCTGGATTTGAGATGTGATCTCAATATCCAAGTCACTATACGTGGAACAATACAATCTCCTTGTCCTTATCTCCAAGTATCCGCGAAGAAAATACATTATCCTTGAAAGAGTTCATGAATAATTTCATTGTTGATATATGTATCGAAGCATCAAAAAATTGATAATTAAATGTGATTTAATTATTGTGGATAATATGAATTTGATTCATATTATAAGGAGAGATATCTAAGAAAAAATGTGATTTAATTATCAAAGATGTGAATAATGTGAATGTGATTCAATGTGATTAAATGTGATTTAATTATCATGGTATGAATAATGTGGATAGCACTATCCATATTAATCATATATATTATAAATATGATTTATAATATAGTAGAGATAACATATTGTGATTTATATTTATTAATTAATTATTGATGTGAATGAGATTGACATTGGATGATTAATTATAATATAATTTACATTTTTGTTTACATGAGTTTATAATATAATTTACATTAATTATAATGTGGATAGCACTATCCATATTAATCATATATATTATAAATATGATTTATAATATAGTAGAAATTTATATTTGTTTATATTTATTAATTAATTATTGATGTGAATGAGATTGACATTGGATGATTAATTATAATATAATTTACATGAGAAACGAAATCCAAGATGATTAAATGTGATTTAATTATCATGGTATGAATAATGTGGATAGCACTATCCATATTAATCATATATATTATAAATATGATTTATAATATAGTAGAGATAACATATTGTGATTTATATTTATTAATTAATTATTGATGTGAATGAGATTGACATTGGATGATTAATTATAATATAATTTTACATTTTTGTTTTGGGATGTGAATTTGATTAATATTTTTCCAATGGCATGATTGCAATAATTCATAAGATAATTATGAATTATTTTTGTGAAATAATTTACAACAATTGTTATTGTAAATCTGGGAGATATCATGAGATAATTGTATCTCATGAGATAATGAGATCTCATGAGATAATGAGATCTCATGAGATGTTGGTAGCCGTCCCCCTTTTTAGGGGATATGGTTTATCTCCTCATTATCTCCAATGATAATTAATTGATTTGATTTAAATGTAAATATATTTATTTACAGATATATATTAAATTAAATTAATTGTTATTGTGTTTTTACAACAATATCTTAGCCATTGAAAGAAACACAAATCAATCTAATCCGGTGATTGTGTGTTGTCCATTGATTTGGATCCATGGACTCCCAAAATACTATATAATAAGAGGCACCCCTTTCTCTTCAAAAAATATTATTATGAATGCTCTCTTCTCTTTCTCTCTACATGCCTACTTTCTTTCTCTCTCTCTCTCTCCCATGTGGTCGTCCACCATGGATGCCCACGAGAGATTCTCCATCACCACAACGTCATCGTTATGCTGCCCAATCATTTGCTCGTGGATCTCCATCTTCTTCGTTGTGTCTCACTCGTGAAGAAGACATTGTATCTCATGGGACGAGATCTGGAGATCCGTTGCTTGGATCATAAACGTGGATTGCGAGGAGCCTGTGTTTCATCAACATGCTCGCAAGCGTCTCTTCCGTCAAATCGGACTTGAGATATGAGGTCTCTTTGTTTAGAGACTCTATCACAACCACACTTCAAGAGGTAATCCTATTACTTATTTGTGATTTAGACGAAATGATCTGAGAAGTGTTCTTGGATCATGTGGTTTCGTCACATGGAAAAAAATTTAATTTCTGCTGCCTCGAGCGACTAGTGCGACTAGTCGCTCCTGATTGCATACGATGCGATCCTCACGATTTTGTGATGCTCTTGAGGATCTTACTATATCCTTAAAGTGGTATAAGAGCCAGGTTTACGGAGGTTTTGGATATATCCATGAACCTACGAAGATTTGGGTTCGTTTGGGTTCGTGAAGATTTTAGCATTTCAATTTTAGCAGCCTTGTCTTGTGATAAAATTTCGACCCTGTTTAAAATGATTAAACACAAAATTGTAAATTGAATAATGTTTCCCATTAATTAAGAAAATATTAAGATTTGAGTTTGTGTGATTTGGAATACGATAACTCAAGTTATGATGGTTTTAATAACAATATGTCCACTGTTTTCGGAATGGTGGTCAGTGACATAATTAAAGAGCTAAACACCTGGAAATGCATAATTATCAATTGGGTTCTGTTTTAAATCAAATTGGAGAACAAAATAAATTTAGTTTGCATTAATTGGATTTAAATTGATTGAGTTATGTTGATTTTAGTGAGTAGAGGTCACTGCAGGAAATTAACAAACTTGATCATGAACCTTGTGATTGTCATTCAAATAAATAATGGAAATTAATTTCTATTTTTCTGAAATAATTAATGATAAATATTTGTGAAATATTTAAATATGATAATTATTTCCTTGAATGATATCGCATTAACCAAAATGATAAGATATTTGATCTTGATCACAATTGGTTAATATGAAGATTCCAACAAACATTGTTTTCATGAAAACTCTAGTTTATCCTACAATTGTTGTAGAACAACTTTTGCATGCAAAACCTTGTTGCTTGAATAGGATTGTGGATTTGTTTAGCAAATCTCCTTATAATATTATCAAAATGGTTTTGATGATTATTATATGGTTTAACTTCGGTTGAAAAACTGATGAACAACTCAAGTATAAAGTGATTGACTCGGCATTCTTTTTTCTCGAGGTAGATATGGTGCCTAATCGGGGATCATTGGGGTAGCAGGTTGCATCGTGTGTGGTCTGTCCCACTCCCGTCGGTACTGGACATGACAACGGGTAGGGAACGAATGATGCTTGAGAGATCATGATGTATTTTCTATTTATTAAAATTTGAATAATATGTATTTGAGATAAAACCATAATTCAAGTAATAATTAAGAATGTTTGTTGGATATTAATTGGATCATTAATTTAATATGACTAGATTAATTGGAATCCAACTAAAAGTTAAACACTCTATTTTTAATAAAGTTGTTATTTCCCTTGGAAGAATTAATGTAATGAATAAGATTCGTAATGATTAATTAGAATTTGAATACGACATGGAGGATCACATAAGTGACATCCATGGTCTCCCGTCAAGGCGAAGGGTTCCGTCGCCAGATATTGTATGTAGGAGATGCCTGTCTGAAGTGACAACTCTTGCATACTATCCATTTGGATTGGGCTCTTTGCTTCTCGAAAGAATAAGGCCGTATACTTAGTGACCCCAATATCGGTTCCTCAAATTGTTGGGGCGATATTGGATTGCGTATAACGAGTATTAAGCCTATTGATGGTTGGTTCAATTAATTACAGGTCAACATCACCTTAGGGGTGGTGGGCCCGGGTGGTAAAGACCGAATTGGGAGATGCAAGTTGGACTTGCAAGGCGGAATATGTTCCTGCTTCTTTTTATCCAAGTTACATGTTCTCATATTATTGGGATGTAACAAAGATAAGGAAGATCCCAGATCTTGCTTGAGATATGATGGTAAGTATATTTCTTACATTGAAAGTGATTAAGGGAATGAACTTTCAATGTTGACAAGGCAAGACAACTTTGATATAAAAACTCCTAAATCAAAGTAAAATATGTATATATATAAATATATACACTTATGTAAATTTATTATTTCAGATAATCCTTCATTAAACCCACTCAATGTTATACTCAATAATAACCAATAAAATATCATCGATTGGATTCATGATCCAGATATTGTACTTGCCGTTGGACACATAATGTATGTGGTTGCAATGTGCAAGTTTCCTCATAATAATGAGGAACGACTATTAAATAGACAATAGATCTACAACCCTAGGGTTTGTATATCTCTATAGTCTTTATATCATTAAATGTACTTTGGAAGTGACATGTCGATGATAATCGTAATTGTCAATTAATCCTTATCAAAATCTAAGACGATTTATAGCATACATATGTGCTCTTGACATTTATCATGAATGACATGGTTCACTGCATCATGCAGAATGGTAGCTTTATAAGAGATGATGTATTCAAAATATTTGAATACCTATCTGAACCAATGTTTTAAGAGTCTAAATGGATGTAGACATGATGAGTATCATTATTATACTGTCTACACTCTAGTCATTTATGAAGCTTCATAATATTCATATTGTATGAATTTAATGAAGCATGTATAGATGTTGAAATGCTCTTACATTGAATTCTTTTGAATTTAACATAAGAGATCCTTAGTCTTAAGCAATGGTTGTTTATAGATAAAGGGAGCGCAGTGGAAGCATGGATCAGACCCAAGATGGGAAGGATAGTCAAAGAGTTGACCGTACCTCTATGACTTCCATATGTCATCCTAAGAGTTGGATGAATGTCAATACTGCAATAAGTTGGTGTGTTGATAGTATGACTATCAAGTTTGTCTAGAATCCTTAGAGAAGGACTCGGATATAGCATCAGAATAATCTACATAAATCATTGATATTGACTTGCTTATTGAATAAGATAAAGTCTTATAATTGTATCTCAATCTTCTAACAACACTTGCAATGGGTTGCATATGTTTTAGAAGACTTGAGAATTTGATCTTCAGGTTTAATAGTCATCTACATGGTTTTTAATGCAATTGTTACAACAATCTTTATTGGATAGATGGACTTCATATTTTCAGTGGGAGAGCCCTTTGTCTTAGAGAATGTCTCTATGACCTAGATATAAGAATATACTCATAGTTTATTTCTAAATGTTGGAAATAAACATGAATTCTGGAATAAACCTATCATAATGAGTTATGATGGATATATTTTAGATAGTAATTTGGCATCTATCGAACTCTGCTGAATTAGAAAATTAATGAATGATTTATTAAGATTTCTAATATTGAAATTAAACCTTTAAAAGATCAATATGAGGATGAAAATCATTTAATAATGATCTGGCATCAAACCTTGGACATTTATCTATTGATTTAATCAATAGACTGGTAAGAGATGAAACTTTAGAATGTCTAAAATTTCAAAGCTTACTTACTTATGAATATTGTATTCAAAGTAAAATGTCCAATACACCCTTCTCTGGGAATGGTGTTAGATGTCGAGGTATTCAAGATCTCATACATATTGATGTATGCAGATCATCTATATCATAGTAAACATTATGGATATGTGATATCTATTGATGATTATGTATGATACAAGATTTCTTCTCTTCACCTAAGAAACCTTTGAAGTGTTCAAAGATTTCACAATTTTGGTTTAGAATCAAAGTTTGAAGAAAGAGGAAATGAATTTGATCTAACCTAGGTAGCTTGTACATGTTAGATATACTCAAAGAATACCTTATGGAGATATGAATATCATTTCTATCTCACTCATCTTGATAAACCAAACTCAATAGAGTTGTAGGGACATACAATTGGATCGTGTGTGAGATGATTTGATTAATGATGAATTTTAGCATAATTACCTCTTAGTTTACAGGTATGTATGTAGTAGAGACTACATTATATATCCTTAGTAAGATTCCATGCAAGTAAGCTGGAATTGAGCACTAGAGAGTGCTACTTTATCAGGAAAATAAAGGATGGTATTGGATACCTACTTTATGACCTTGAGATTCTTAAAAGATATCATCTCTGATAATGTTATTCTTAGAGGATTGAGACTCTTGATAATCAAGATAAAAATGAAGTAAAGGAACTCATTGAATCTTGAGATGATAATGAGGCTCCTAAAATCGAAAACCAAAAGGACAATTAAAGATGAAACACTAATACCTCTTCAAATGAGTTTGAGGATGTATTCCATGTGTCAGTTAAGTCTGACAATGATCAGACTTCATGTGATGAAGCTCTTGAGGATCATGACATGGAAAGATGAATTTTAGCAATAAAGTCTAAAGTTGACTTCATATACAAGTGTTGTATATGGATCCTCGAGGATCCACCTATAAGGGCTAGACCCGTCAAGGTGTAAATGGATCTTCAAGAGAAAGAGGGAACCTGATGAGAAGGTGGAGACCTTCAAAGCACGACTCGTAGCCATGAGCTACACATTTGAAGAGAAGACATTCCTTGCAATGAGACTTGATCTTCAGTAACCATGCTTAAACTCATCAGAATATTTCTAACTATAGCTACACAACTTGACTTTGACATCTTCACGATGGAGGTCAAGATTGCATTCCTCAATGAATACCTCTTTGAGAATATTCAAATGAAGTAGCCCTAGGTCTTCATGGTTGAGGAAAGCAAGGTGTGCAAGATAAAGAACTCCATCTATGAACTTAAATAAGCTTCTTGTAGTTGGAACACCATATTTGATGAAATTATAAATGTTATGATTTCAGATAGAATCTTGGTGCACCATGTAAAGCTTAGTGGGAGTGCCTTTGTGTTCATCATGCTAAATATAGATGATTCCTAATCATTTAAAATGATATAAGGATAATAATAAGTGTTTTCTTATATGGTTGTTCCATAACTTGAGATATGATCTCAAGGATGCCTCTTGGATCTTAATTCTGAAGGTGTTCAGAAGCATAGAGAAGAGGGTATTTAGATGGTCACATTAGTAGTACACCTTGAACATATTCCATTTTCTGGAAAATTCCAAGAAAGGCTTCCATCCCTTAATACATGGTACTGACCTATCTGAAGGGATAACACCTCAAGGAGTTTAGGAAGTGAACGCTAAAATCGGTTGCCCTTATGCGTTAGTTACGAGAAACCGAGAATATGCTAGATGTGTACAAAAGCCATATATCTGCCACGTAGTGGGAGTAGTAAATTGTTACTAATCCTACTATGGATATAGAACACTTGATTGCAGTAATAACAATATCTTCAAAGATGACAAGACTTTAGAGATAGTGATCTCTAAGTCTTATCTTCAAGAAATTAAGACTTTATATATGGAGATCTAAAAGGTCTTAACTACAAATACCTTAGGAGATAGAGATCTCCAGGAATAAGGGTATTCAGATAAGGACAATAGAAATTATATACTTGTTATAATTTATTTTTTGAGTTGTAGTGTCAAGGACACTATGACTGGCAATATTGAGTATTGGTTGCATAAGATGCAGCGTTCGCATTGGATGTGAGCATTGTTACGAGGGGATATGCAAGTGCCGTAAAAGGACTTGGCATAGTCTCTTGGGAACAGAGTGACTGATCAGCTTACCTAGCTATTTTTCTAAATAGCCTATGATTGTCACATGAGTGTGGGTTTAAATGACTAGCCCATTAATGGCTCTTTGGGCTAGTGGGATATTGTTGGACATGCGAGCCCACGACGAGCCATTATGCAATAAATGATATTGCGAATATCATTCCCTGATCTGAAATGAAGAATAACTAATTTGCATAATAGGTCCCTTAGTACAATTAGAGTTATGTACCATGACCATCTTAATGATCATACAACTGTTGATTCAATTATTGAATCATAGAGGCTGGTGCTTGGATAAATATCTAAAGAGTTAGATTGAGGACTCATCAAGCACCATGAAATGATTATTAAGGGATGATCTCCAGCATGAGTAGGAGATGGCAATCCTTTCTCACATAGGCTGATATCTGACCGACCTCTTGATGCATGTCCTCTGTAAAGGTATAAAGATTCGGAGGTGTCTGATTAGTTAGATCAAAGAGTTGACTTAATGAGATCGAGATAACCAAAGTCCTATGTTGTATGTTGTCATGATATAGGCATGCATCCCCTGACCGGAGACAGATGTGTTATTATATGTCTGAGTATGTACATTTGGCAGACCAATAGGTTGATGACCTAACCAAGGTCTATACACCGACGTGCTGGTGTACATGCAAGGGTATATGAGTAATACAATCTCTCAAAGGGATCATACAGGTTCATTACTGAATCGAAAGACATGATCCCACTCATGACATATTGGGAAGAATCAATTTCCGTGTACGGTCGTCTCGCTTTGGAAGCTTGACTGGATTTGTAGGTTTGATATATACTTTTGGAAAGTATATGATCAACACCTGGGTATGATATATGCTTTTGGAAAGCATATGATCGATAGCGACTCCCAATGATCAAATGAGAATCTTAATGATAAACCCCTGAAGATGACAGTCTAAAAGAGATCTATAACTTCGGGTTTAATCTATTTCTTCCAGTATGCAGGATGTACAGGTAATGGGAATACCTGAGGGTTATGTGATCATAAATGATTGTATAACCATGACACTTCCATTCCTAGGGAGCGATGAAATAGGTCTGCATTTTAGTGACTCCTCTCATAGAGAAGTAATCTAATCTTAGTCCAAATGTTGGACATTGATCTGAATGTGATTAAGATGTAATGAGAAGATTAGATTTGCGGTCTTGATTTAATCAAGCATCTGTAGGAGGTCCGCAAGATCTGGATATGAGATGTGATCTCAATATCCAAGTCACTATACGTGGAACAATACAATCGCCATGTCCTTATCTCCAAGTATCCGTAAAGAAAACACATTATCCTTGAAAGAGTTCATGGATAATTTCATTGTTATATATGTATCCAAGCATCAAAAAAATTAATAATTAAATGTGATTTAATTATTATGGATAATATGAATTTGATTCTTATTATAAAGAGAGATATATTAGATAATTAAATGTGATTTAATTATAAAAGATGTGAATAATGTGAATGTGATTCATGTTATTTCGGCAGATGAGAAAAGACATCCAAGATGATTAAATGTGATTTAATTATCATGCATATGAATAATGTGGACAGCACTATCCATATTAATCATATATATTATAAATGTTATTTATAATATATTAGAGAGAGCATATTGTGATTTATATTTGTTAATTAATTATTGATGTGAATTGGATTCACATTGGATGATTAATTAAAATATAATTTACATTTTATTTTGGGATGTGAATTTGATTCACATTTTTCCAATGGCATGATTGCAATATTTCACAAGATAATTATGAATTATTTTTGTGAAATAATTTACAACAATTGCTGTTGTAAATCCTAGAGATATCATGAGATAATGGTATCTCATGAGATAATGAGATCTCATGAGATGTTGGTAGCCCCTCCCCCTTTTAGAGGATATGGTTTATCTCCTCATTATCTCCAAGGATAAATAATTGATTTGATTTGAATTTAAATATATTTATTTATCAATATATATTAAAATTAATTAAATTAATTGTTGTTGTATTTTTACAACAATATCTTAGCTATTGAAAGAAACAGAAATCAATCTAATCCGTTGATTGTGTGTTGTCCATGGATTGGGATCCATGGACTCCCAAAATACTATATAAGAAGAGGCACCCCTTGCTCATCAAAATATATTATTATTAATGCTCTCTACTCTTTCTCTCTACATGCCTACTCTCTCTCTCTCTCTCCCCACCCCCATGTGGTCGTCCACCATGGATGCCCTAGAGAGATTCTCCATCACCGCAACGTCATCGTTATGCTACCCGCTCGTTTGCTCGTGGATCTCCATCTTCTTTGGTGTGTCTCGCTTGTGAATAAGACACCGTATCTCATGGGATGATATCTAGAGATCTGTTGCTTGGATCATCAACGTGGATTGCGAGGAGCACGTATTTCATGAACACGCTCGCAAGTGTCTCTTCCATCGGATCGGACTTGAGATATGAGGTCTCTTCGTTTAGAGACTCGATCACAACCACGCTTCAAGAGGTAATCCTATTACTTATTTGTGGTTTGGACGAAACGATTCGAGAAGTGTTCTTGGATCATGTGGTTTCGTCACATGAAAAAAATTTTAATTTTCGCTGCCTCGAGTAACTAGTACGACTAGTCGCTCCTGATCGTATACGATGCGATCCTCATGCTTCCATGATGCGCTTGAGGATCTTCCCATATCCTTCATAGAGGGCATCTGTTTGAAAGCATAAGTTCCAAGCGGATAGGTGAATGTCATTTGACCCTGGTCTTCGGGCCCTATGGACACCTGATTGTATCTGGAGGACCCATCAAGAAAGCAACAGTGACTCTTCCCAGCTTGCCTCTCTATAACCTGATCAATAAAAGGCATCGGGAAATGATCCTTCATGGTGGCCTGAGTCAATCGTTTGTAGTCCATACAGACCCTCCAAGAAGTGGGTACTCGGGTAGCTATCTCCTCTCCCGGCTCACTCGTAACTGTAGTGATGCCCGTCTTCTTGGTAACCACATGTAATGGACTAACCCATGGAGTCGGAGATGGGATAGATAAAAAATTGGTGCTCCACCATTTTGATATTTCCTTCATGACTACCTCTCAATGATTTGAGTTCAACCGTCACTGGAACTCACGTGATGGCTTGGCATCCTCCTTGAGATAGATATGGTAAGATAACAAAATCGGACTTATCCCTTGGAGATCAACTACACTCCATCCTATTGCCTTGCGGTTCCTTTCAAGAACCTCCATCAGATAAATTCTTGTTCTCCAGTCAAATCTACTGAGATAATGATTGGGTACATCTCATGCTCACCTACAAGGAATCTATACTTCATTGACTATGGCAAAGGCTTCAGTTCTGGGAAACTTGAAGTTGGCAAATCTGGCCTCTGAAAGGTCTGAGTGAATGCAACCAGATCTGAATGAGAGAACTCTCTCTAATCATGCAAAACTGACGAAGACGACCCTATTGGTGTATCTGTACTCGGTGTCGGCACGATCTCTACCCTAGCTGTTCGCTCTGTGGAAATCAGACAAGGTAATAAATCATCAAATTTTGCCCCAACAATGTATGAATATCAGGTATTTGAATCAAAATCACATGATACAAAATCTGCTTCACTGTCCTTAATGCGGTCGTCAGCCTCAATCCTCAACCAAGAGCGTTCTCTTCGAACTCTCCTATGTTGAAAACTGTGGATCTATAGGATCTGAAGGTGAGAGAAGGGCTCATGAAATGGGATCGGACCAAGCAGCTTCATCATCAATGATCACAAAGTCGCACTCCTGGTGGACGTCTCGCTCTACCTCTATCGTCTGCTATGCATAGCTGAACTGCTCTGAGCAAGCTGAGTCTTGCGTTCTGTCTTGTCAATCATCTCTATTTGTATACTCCCACCCTCGACGTGAAAGTACACCTTCCCACTATCATGGTCAGACATCCCTTTAGTTGTGGCCAAGAATGTACGTCCTAGAATGATGGGGGTATCGGTCACAACTTCAGGGATCTCCATATCCAACACAACGAAGTCAACATAGAATTTCAGTCCCTAAATTGTGACGACCACGTTCTTCAACAACCCCTTCAGCCTCTTGACAGGTCTATCATCAAACTGAAGGACTGTCCTACTCTGTCAGAGAGGGCCAAACTCGAATCGGTCGAGTAAGGCTGCCGAGAGGAGGTTGATAGAAGAACCGCTGTGTAATAGAGTACGGTCGAATTTATACTCATGAATGTGGCATCTGACATAGGGAGCTCCTGCATCTGGCCTCTTGGCTGGTAGGCGGTTCTGGATAGCAAAGCAAGTGGCACGGGTCAGCACTGCCTGATTGCTCCGCTTCTTCCTGCGAATAGTGGTCTTCTCTCTCAAGTTCTTTTGGAAGAGAGGGATGTGCTCAAGTGCCTCATCTAGAGTCAGCTGGATATGGAATCTATTAATCATCTATTGGCTGAACTCTAAGTGCTCATCTTTTTTTGATTTTCTCTTTTATTCCCCTTAGCCAAGTAGAGTGCTTGAGGGAAGGGGATGGCTGGGCCCTCCTCATATAAAGGGCTAGGAAGATGTTCTTGCTGTTGTGAAGGCATGGAATCCATACAAGTATCATCAATCATTACATATGGACTCGAAGATGAAGAAACCTTTCCTTTATTAGAATTTTTTGTTCTTTTTCAAATAGTCCCGAGATACAGAAACTGGAGGTGACACAAGTGGAATATAAGGGGTGGCCTTAGTACCACCCACAACATCAGGTGTTGCTACATCAACACCGCACTTTGGCTCAGCATCATGGAATCTGGTGGCATCAGTACCACCCTCTGTATATGGAGAAGTGACGTCCTCAATACCATCAGTTGGATCAACATCCTTGGTGGCGTCAGCACCACTATCATCATCGTCATCCTTAGTGGCATCAGCACTGCTATCCTCCTTGTCTAGCGCTCATGCATCCTCGTGGTGTCGTCTCAGATGAGGCACCGTCGTCTGGCATCCTACCGCTCCTAAGTGACACAAAATCAGTATTAAATGTGTATGAAGCAATGTCACCCAATAAATCACTAGGAGTGGTGGCCTCTATAAACTGTACCTGCCTAGATTTTCTTTTAAGATTATTTGGGTAGGGCTCAATATGAACGGGTATAGCGGCCTTTCCCTTAATGATCTCACTCATTTCCTGGCGAAACTCGTCCATCTCCTGCCTAAAGGATGCCTGCTGGTCGGAAAGTGGGCGGTCTAGATTATCGACTGCTGGGTTCTCATCGGCTGGCCCATGAGAACCGGACAGGTTGCCTCTCTTAAAGTGAGGTTGCTGCTCGAACTGATGAGGGGAAGGCTGAGAACACCGCTGAGGCTGCTGCTGGTGCTTCCTCCACTGTTGTTCCTTCTGGTAGGGAGGAGCACCTAGTTGGAAATGTTGTTGTGGCTGGTGGGAAAATTGGGGCTGCTACTGCGACTGCTGGCCGGACTGCCCACCTTGAGCTGGAGTCTACTGCTGAGACAAGGCACCTCCGATCGACCACCTGAATCTGAGATGATTTCGGCAGATCCGGGCTTCTGTCGGTCATACCAAATCCCATTGAATTCCATCAACGACTCCTTCTCGTAGGGCAATGGAGATAGAACTACCAGTGGTTGATCCTACTGATACACCACTATTTGAGTGTCCTGAGATGGCGGTGGTTGAGGGTACTAGTGCTGCAACTACTGAAATGACTCTGTCTAGATGCGGCGAACCTGTCTGACTTGGTTCGAGTGCTGGGACGATCCATTGGTGCTAGGATCATCTCGTGACTTGAGACGGGACTGAGAAGTTGTCTATGCCTCTTTGAGCCACATGATCTAGGTCTTCTGGTCACTCAGAGTCTGTGTTAAATGATCGATCTGAGTCATGCCCTGACACTGCTTCTTCTCGATAATCTCGATGCGATCCAGCTTTTCGCTGATGATGCCCATATCAGCGGCCGACGACTATGCCTGTGCTACAATTGCTGAAGAAGAAGAGGTGGATGGACCTGCATCGAATCGTGCTATCCTATGATAAGACACAACATGGGGTGAGGGACTCCACTGAGTGTAAAGTCAGGTGTGAGACATCACTATATAATTCTCATCCTTCTCCTCATAGATGGCCCAGACATGGTCTTTGTCCTTAGGAAAATAGGATCCCCCACAAGAAGGATTCACTAGCCCCTGCATATCCGATGTTAACCCACAAAAGAAACTATGTACTAGGTTGGGCTTGGAGATGTCATAATGTGGACTCCGGTCAATGATCTGACGCAAACGATCCCACATCTCATAGAATTACTCATTGGGGATCATGACAAAGTTGTTAATTAGAGACCACGCTGCATTTGTCCGATCGAGTGGATAATACTTATTCAAGTACTTGGTTCATAGCTGCTCCCACGAAGTGACATATCTCCCCAAATGTTTCAGCCAGTAGGGTACTCTGTTGACCAGGGAGAATGGAAAGGCCATCATCTTGATGGTTTCCTCATCCACATATCTGTCGTGGACAATGCTGCAGATCATCTCAAACTCCTGCGGGTGTAGATGCGGCTCTTCGGTGGCAAGCCCATGGAACTTGGGCAATAGCTGGATAGTATGAGTGTGGAGCTTGAAATCTCCCAGAATCATTGGAAGCTGAATCCAACTGTGTGTAAGGGTTGTACCAGGGTTGTGCTACTCCCTCATCGGTCTAGCTGGTCGGACTGGCACCTGTGGCTCCTCGGGATGCGGTCTATCTCCTCCTCCAAACTTTGTAATCTCTTCACCACCTGCTCGATGTGGCTCTCCTCTGTCAGCTCACATTTGTTCCATCTCTCTGCGCACATCTGCCATGAAGGCTCCCTGGTCTTTAATCTTTCTATGCATCATCTTGAAGGAGGCTAAAGTGTGTTGTTGATAGTGCCCTTATCTAGAACATATGTGGTACTCTAGAGCTGTCCATCGGTGCGCTCCTCGTTGCTGTCCATCTCTTGGGTCTCTGCAAAGGCAAAAGACCCAAACTTAGGTGCCATAAAATGAACAAATATATGCTCTGGTCTCTACTCGGGCACCTCAGGACTGGAAGAAGGGTGGTCGAGGGGGAACATGGTGGAATTGAACTCAGGTTCGGAGAGCGGTTCTTGGCTCTCATGAAGCTGCCTAGATGGATGGGACGGAGTGCTCGAGAGTGGTGCAGCCAAAGGCTGCCTAAGGGACCTCTGTCCCATCATCGTGATCTGGAGAAAAAGGAGGGTGGGATCTGGAATGAAACAAGATTAGCAATCAAACCCCCAATTCACCTACGAAACGCTGAGCTGATGACCGTAAGGGTTCGGTCTTTTATCTTGTCAATTTTATTTAGGTGATAATTCAGTCTAGCAGGGCAATTAAGCGAGCTGTTAGGTACTCGATGCTCCCAAGAGACTAGCCCAGTCCCAAAGCTAGATCTTTCCCAGCCAGTACAAGTTGCGGAGCATTTACCGGCTACCCGATCAACTCACTCTGTTAAGGATATCGCAGCCTGCTTTACCAGAAACCAAAGCGATCTTCATTGGAGAACGACTAACCCCAAGACCAGTAGTCTAATGAGAGTTCAGGTGTGGCTCTATCCTAGTGTGCGGGTCACTCTCTCGTGTGCAAGCAAACCAAACAACGAGGGGATGACCCTCCCAAGACAGATTTTTAAGTGAGGTATCTTTTAAAATCAAGTTTGATTAGCAGTCACAATTTTATGGTTATCTCTTTTTTAGGTCTTTTTCAATAATCAAACAAAAGCTTAATGAATTTTCCGATCTCCTGGTTATTTAATATTCTAAAAACAAGGGGGAGAAGTCGAAAAAGCCGATGCGCGTTCAAACACGATGATGCATGCAAAGTAAGAGATGTGTACACGTCGCTAACACTTTACATGCAGGGTGATCCACACATAAATTTAAAGACTGAAATTAAAGTAATTGAAATGATGTAAGATGAAAAGGACCTTATATGAGCAATTTCTACACGTGAAGAACAGGAGTTATCTAACTAGACTAAGTCTGGAGTCCAATCATGGGAACCAATTGGTGCCCACCACAACGAGTCATGTTAGCACTGTATGTGGTTCCTCACAGTGCGTGGACTCAAGTCTAGCTGAACTAACTTTATATTGTGAGTTATTAATAAGGTCCAATTACAAATCTATAGGTACAGGCAATGTATTAGGGATTGGGCCTTAATTATTTATGTCGCAGGCAAGAAATTCCTAAATCTAAGGGCCAAATTGTTCAAGAGTCGACAGGAATAAAATGCGATAAATCAAAATCGGTGAAACCTACGGTGAGGTCCCAGAGCACACTGGTGCTCGGCGAAACAATCCCTGATTTACCAAATGTCCAAAAAGAGCCTGAGGTCATGTATTAATACAATAATAATAGTCAGCTGAAAAGTAAATCTACTCTATAAACTATAACTATTTCCTCCTCCTCCTCCTGCTTCTCCTAGGATACGAGTCTCCTCCAAAGTATACTTGGGCGGTTCCTCGCACAAAAAGTGAAACAGAAACGGATCAGAAAACATTTATAACAAATAGAGCTCAAAATATACGAAAAGACTACTATGACTACTAAGCCATGCTCCCCGACAATGGCACCATCTTGATGAGCGCTCGAGCGATCAAGGTCAAGTGATATCAAAGGTCATTGTGACTTCAATCACCCGATCAGACTCAATCAAGAAAACCAAGGCCACATAAGCAAAACAAGCAAGCATAAAAATCAATGTAGCGGTCTCTGTTATTAGCAACCAGGGTCGATCACAAGGAGCATGAGTAAAACCTACAAAGTAGTCGGTAATCAGATCGGAAAATACGTATTTTTGATGTTTTTAACTTTTCAATTTTTTAATTTTCTAATTAGAAAACAAGTAAGAAAAAGAAGAAGGCAAGAAAAAGTTTTAACAATTTTTATTAGGACTAAAAATACTCAAAAAAACAAAAATAAAAATGTTTTTTGTATTTTTCAAATATGCAGATGTTTTTGTTATTTTTATGGTATTTTTCTGATTTTTATATAATTTTATAAAATTTGAAAACAAGAAAAAACAGGAAAACAATGTACAACCTGGACCAAAAGGCAAATTTAAAATACTAAAAGTGCCCAAATGCCCGTTGTGATTTTTATGAAAAAATAAAAAGACCTGACTACAACAACTGAAATCCTATTTTTTTGAATTTTTTAGAATTTTTATTGTTTTTCATCTTTTGTGATTTTTAGGGTTTTTATAAAAGATAATGCAACGAAAATTGTAATTAAATGAAATAAACCAAAACAAACACACTTAAATTTTTATGGAATTTTTAAGACCATTTTTATATTTTTTTAGTATTTTAGAAAATAGGTGGGACACTTTTTAGGAGTTTTCAATTTTTAGGAAATATCAATTAATTAAATCAAGTCACAAAAATTATCAGAAATATTACACGTTAGCGGGAGCTAATAGTATTTTTGTGGAATGTTTTGAGTTAATTTAATATTTATTTGACTAAAAACAAGAGATACAATACACAAGGACCTACTTGCAATTAACATAAAGTTCTTGACCAATAGATAACATGCATAAAAAGCTTAGGGTCGAACATGCAACCAATGAATAGACACACATGCTTATTTAACCACGCACAGGGACATAAGTGCAAATATCAAAAACATTCCATTCAATGTATAACAAGAATAAAGTCCAGGGAAGATGTTGCAAAAATACCACAATCCCACTTGAAACAGCACGTGAGTCTACTCAAACTGGACAGAAATGCAAATACCTAGAATAGCAAGGGTTCACATGCAAAATATCCAAACTACAATTTATTTAATGGGACTAGAGAATAAAGCATGAAAAAGGTAGGGAGAGTAGTGCAATATACCCCCGAGGCATGTGAGGAGGGTGTGGGGTGACACATGGTGGGCTCTGGAGGATGCGGGAATGTGCGGTGCAGATCGCCTATTGTGTCAGATCTGATGCTCTAGGGAATGTCGGCGACGTGCAGTAAAGATGTGTCAGAGTGTGCCAAATCAACGTTCCAAAAGCTGCAGCAACGAACAACTCAGATCCAAACTGGCGCTCTGTTCCTCATCCGACGGTGGCTGGCGATGGTAGATGAACAAGCGCGAGGTGAACTTCGATCAAGGATGAGAGTGAATCCTTTGGGATAATCGAGCCTCCAAATGGTCATATACCTCCGTAGGGGTGCTCTGCGTCGAATGCCGAAGGCGGATCAGCTGGATGATGGTTGGATGACCGGGATGAGGAAGCTCCACCTGGAGCTACTCTGCTGAGCAACTGGAAGTCTGTCAGAGGATCTTGTTGCGCGAGGGTACCTGCAATAGAAGGTTGGGACTCGGGTCTGTGCTCCGGTCAGGGTTATTGGTACTAGAACAAAAGAAGCGGAAGGGGAGCAAAGGTCCATCTCCGATGGAGGTGATGGAGGGAGATCCTAGTCCTAATCTCAACCTGGAGGTTGATGCTAAGTACAATCAGACTACGCTGCAAGGGTGAGCGTTCGTAGGGGGCTTGATCGATAGTGTGATACGAAGGTGAGGTGAGGCTCTGGCGACCGGGGCGGAGCAGGTGAAAGACAACAGATGCAGAATGGAAAGAATAAATCAAAAGGTGAACAACGATGGATAGAATAGATACCTGAAGTTCTGGGAAGAATCCTGAGCTCCAGGCGGTGATGAAAATCGGGGTTGTGGCCTCGACCAAGCTGTGGAAGGTCGGGAAGCTATTCTATGCGACGCTCGCCATCCACGAGGCTGAGCAACATGAATGCTCCACCAAACTCCAATCTGAGGGTCCCTTTGGAAGCAATCACTCAACCTGAGGTTTCTAGGTCTCGAATGAGGAGCGAGGCATGAGCTATGGCTCGTGGAGGCGTAAGAGGATGTCTTATAAGTCACTCGGGGTTCTAGAAAGACCAGAGTAAAGTGTGAAACCCTAGAACGATTCGGATCGTCCAAATGATCCACAAGAATGTCAGAGGTAAAGGATTATTGGGTCCAAGTTTTGAGGCCAAACGAGCTCAGAGTTGGGCTGGAAAATTTCGAGAAGGAGCTTTGACAAATAGTATCCGCGTCTGACCTGGGAAGGAGGAACCGTTGACCGAAGGTCAACAATCCCTGTTGGCTAATCAGAAAATTAGGACTTATAAAATATTTACAAAATCAATAAAAAATATTAAATGATTTTAAAATAAAAATTGCATAAAAAGGAAAATACTTATTATTTTTCAAACTATTTTTCTGTGATTTTTAATTATTTTTTTGAAAAATAAATTAATCTATATATAGTATAATGTATTATATACACGCATAATATAACTATGTATTTTGTACAATTATTTTTATTTTGTTATTTTTACACAAATACCCCTGTTTTGTATTTTATTTATTTACAACATGTTTTTAGGAGTCTAAATAATTTTTATTTTTTATGAGTTATGTACAATTTTAAGATAAATAGGGGATGTTATTTATATACAAGTATTTGTACAAGTAAGAAGGATTTTATTTTGTTTTTATTTATTTTTCTGCTTTTTTTTACTTTTTTTAGGATTCTATACAAGGAGGTGAAAATAATAATGTATTTTTATTTTATCCAAAATAATTATTTACATATTTAAGTAATATGTACCGTATAGAGTAGGCACTATCTCTCTCTACTTATTTTGTTTAGTGATCAAGTTAAGGCTTGACCTTCTCTTGGGGTCTGGGTCACTCTGTATTTATTCTAAATATATCCTTCCTTTTTATTTTTCTTTATTCTTTTATTTTTTCACAAATACATGCTAAATATACACTATTAACATATGCATGCAGAATGCTAACTTATTGTATTTACACCTATTTACATGATGCTTTGCCAGATAAATAGCTAAAATAAAAGAATAAAGAGTGAGACTCAAATATTCGTCAATCATTCAGGATCCATGCTCTCCCCACCACTTCTCATTCAGGAGGTGACTGGTTTATGGAGCAATGATGCACAACTTCTCATCCTTGTGGACATCAGCACGGCTAGTCTATAGGAAAGTTCATTCCACAACAATAGGGAGGGATATTTGTCCATAATAGCCAGGCTCAGCCTCAACAGCACCAGCAGTCCCAACAATACCATGAAAATTGGAGACAAAATCAGTACCAACAGCAACAATACTGACAATACTAGCAGAATCAACAACACTCGATTGTTCCATATCAACATCAACCTCTTAAGCACCATCAGCAGTACCACCCTTCTCCTTACTATAATCAGTATTCCTACCAACTGCCTCCACACTATTCCCAGTCTCAACATGGATAGCACGTTGAACCATCCGAGGCTACTCCTGTGAACCCTGCCTTGGACTGCTTGGCTCAACTGGTGAAGCGCCTGACAGAAATGAGCCAAAAGCTCGATGACCTTACTGCTGCCAAAACACCAATTTTGGCATAGGTAGAGGCCAACCCAAATAACTTCAAAAAGAAAGAGCAATTAGTTTGTAATGTTCCAACCGTTCTAACAGAGTTAGATGTGCATGATTTGTTTTATCTAATGTTGTCACTCTCAGGAGCGGCAGGACCTTGTAGCCAATTGTCATAATGAAGGGGAAGAATAAAGCTTCATCTGACATATAATCCTTTTCTACATCAGTTGATCCAACAACCTTGTCGGGTGAAGAAGAAGAAGATAGATGAGAAGCACCAAAAATAAAAAGTCAAAGAAATCTGCAAAATCAAAAAGAACAAAAAGAATACGTAGCAATAGCTGAAGAGATACCACACTAGCCCTTGAGAGGACCACACCTACAGCTGAAAATAAAAACCCACCTATCAGTTTTGGATGCCAACTACTTTTGGATGACCTTATTCTTGTTAGTCATCCATTTGTATAGCCTGATGTGGGCACATATATTGATGTAAAAAGGAACACTATTTCTGCTTTTAGTGATGCAAATATTCCATTTCCAGATGCTTTGAGAAAATCTTAAAAATTGGATATTTAAAAACTACCTTGTCCAGCACTGATGTAGTCAGAATTATTCAGAATCTTATTCTTGAAATACTTCTGCTGAAGGAATTTATGTACATGTCAAATATTAAGAAAGGATTAAAGGAACCATGTTCATGTAAAATATCAAGAAAGGATTAAAGCAACCATGTACTTCTAAGAGACAATCGTGAAGAGCCGAAGAAAGAAATGTGAAACACATTTGGGCTGCGGCTACTAATGCAATCAACAATCTTGTGAGCAAAAAGAAAGACATGGGAGCCCCTCTTATCATATGACAGATGTTCGACCATGAGTTCATCGAATACTCCTTGACAATGGATCGTCAATCAACCTGATGCCTACTTCACTACTCAAAGAATTTGGGTTAGGACCACTCAAGTCCACGAGAATGATTCTGCAGTTCGTAGAAACATCCATTAAGCAACCCCAAGGCATTCTGGAGGATGTCATTATCACCATTCAAGGGATGCAATTCCCTATTGACTTAACCATCTTGTACATGGACAACTCAATGCCTCTTCTGCATACCCTATTTATACTTGGAAAATAGTTCCTTCAAATAGCCAAAGTAGTGGTGGACAATGGCACCGGGCATATCACCTTTCATTCGAGCAGTGAAAAGGTCCCTATAAAGATGATTCAAGTGCCGAAACTGCCAGAGTTTGCATCATATGAGAGTGAGCCTACAAAGTAGAGAACAGAAGACTGTGACTTTCTTGTTGAAATTTACGATATAAATCTTTTCATGAATAATATCGAAACCCGTAAATTTCTCCCCATGGTGGAAAGAGTGGACATCACAGTCGAGTTCCCATATGTCTTTGAGGAAGAGATCTTTGTTGATTTTCCTAATGAATTTATTGTTGGACACCTGTCCTTAGCCGAACAAGAGGACATCATTGAACATTTTTGTGAACAAGATTCTGTCATTGAATAATTCTCTAAAGAATTAGATTTAGATCTTGCATTCCCAATGGTGGAGACATTAAAGTTGAATGATCTGACACCATGGCTCTACATAGTTCTGAAGTCACTATTGAAATGACTCCTACACCACCTAAGCTCAAAAGACTTCCAACAAATATGAAGTATGCCTTCCTTGCAGATGCATAGAACATGTTCTCTGTAATCACCAATTCAAAACTGACCAAGGAAAATCTCATATGCTCAAGATTATAGAAAGAAACCGCAAGGCAATAGTTTGGAAAATTTCAGGTCTCCATGAAATCAATCAATCATGTGCTCTCATCACAAATATCCTGAAGAAAACAGTAAATCATCCAGTGATTTTCAACAAAGATTGAATCCAAATCTTCAAGAGGTTGTGATGATTGAAATAATAAAATAATGTGATGTGGTATTCATTTATACTAGCTCCTGATTCAAAATGGAAGATCCCCTTGTATGTCATGCCAAAGAAATAGAGGATCACCATCATGACGAATGACAAAGGAGAGGAGATCCCAACCAAAGTTTCAACTTCTTAGTGCATCTATGTGGATTATAGACATTGAATTTAATGACCAAGAAGGACCATTTTCTAATCCCCTTCATCAATCAAGTAGTCGAAAGGCTGACCACAAAGGAATACTTCTATTTCTTGGACATATATTTTGGTTACAATCAAGAGACACTTACTCCTCAAGAACAAGAGAAGACCACCTTCACTTGTCCATTTGGGACATATGCCTTCCGCAAATTGTTGTTCAATTTTTGCAATGCTCTGACGACATTCTAGCGATGCATGTTGGTTGTGCTCGCAGATATGTTTGGCGGTTTTGTTGAGGTTTTCATGGATGATTTCTCTATCTACGGAGACAGTTCTGATCAATGCCTTACATATTTAGACTGATTCTTGAAAAGATGTTGTAAAGTTAACTTGATGCTCTCCAGGGAGAAGAACCATTTCATGGTGGCAGAAGGAATCGTGCTAGGCCATGTCATATCTAAATGTGGCATGGAGGTAGACCCTTTGATGGTGAAAGTTATTTCAAAACATGAGCCACCTACAAATTTGAAGAAAATCCGATCATTCTTTTGGCATGTTGGATTTTATCTAAGATTTGTCAAAGATTTAGGCAAAATTACCCAAGCATTGACTAAGCTTCTGGGCAAGGAGACATATTTTATTGTTTCTGATAGAATCCTCCAAGTCATTAATCAACTGAAAGAACCCATCACTCAGGCCCCTGTCCTTCAACCACCATATTACTCTCTACCATTTGAGACCACGACAGATGATTCATACTATGCCATTGAAGCGGTTCTAGGACAGAGGAGAGAAAATCTTCGAATTTAAGATTTACTATGCTAGTAGAACACTTGAAATGGAGCTCAGAAAAACTACACTGTTACTGAAAAAGAGTTGTTACCAGTTGTCTTCGTCCTGAAAAAATTTAGATCCCATCTTCTTGGATCCAATGTTATCATGTATATAGACCACTCTACCATCAAGTACTTGGAAGACAAGGATGCCAAACCGTGACCCATCAAATGGATCCTTCTACTCCAGAATTTTGATCTTGAAATTTGTGATAAACCTGGAGTTAAGAATATGGTGGCAGATTATTTATCGATATCTCCAGAGACAGATACTCTTGGGCAGAGCTTGATGCCAAACATAGATACTTTTCCAGATGACATTATTCTATCAGTCACCTCACTTCCTTGGTTTACCGATATTGTGAACTATCTTATTTCCAAGAGCATTCCACAAGATTGGCCTAAGTTGAAAGTCGACAAATTCTTGTCAGATATTCATTTCTACCAGTGGGACGATCCATATCTCTAACGTGAGGGGGAGATTACAACTTGAGAAGATGCATTCCTTAAGAGGAAGTCCAAGGTGTCTTCGAATATTATCATGCTTGAGAATATGGACACCACTTAGGAAGAAGAACAACATAGAAAGTTCTACAATGCGGCCTCTGGTGGCTGACTCTTTTCAAATATGCATATGATTTTGTGAAATGATGCACTGACTGTCAGAAGATGGGAGATTCTATTAGAATGAGAGACAATGCCCCTGAAGTTCATTCAGATTTTAGACGTATTTGATGCATGGGGCATTGACTTCATGGGCCCGTTTCCTAATGACCAATGATTTGAGTATATTATGCTCGTTTTCGACTATGTAAGTCATTGGGTGGAGGCTAACCCAACCCGTGCCGCTGACAGTCAAACCGTTTGATGGTTTTTGAAAGAGAATATTATTGCAAGGTTCGAGATTCCCAAACTTCTGATAGTGGACCGAGCCGTTTATAGTGAAACATGCATGTAATAATGGAAGCATTGCTATATCCTTTTGGTCATCTCATGCACATCCTTTCATCATCAACAAATATCTAGTAAAGCCTTATCTCGAGCATGATACTTTCATGTCCGTTGTTGATTCTATAGACGTAGTTTACCATGAAGAACTTCATGTCACAACATCAGTTGGATCAGACAAGGCCTCCATAAATATTTTTTATTATTTTTTATTTTCTTCTTTTCATTTTTCATTCATTCTTTCATCCAAAAAGTGGCACTCAGGCCATTCATCATAGTTATACTTAGGATATACTTCATCCTAAGTATCGGGGTGTGTGTGTATTCGGGTGTTCATTCTTTGTTCCCTCTCATGTCTGCCCAACTCTTCATATTCCATCTATACTTAGGGATAGTTGTCCTTATGTATAGGGGGAGACAGGCCAAACCAATGATTTATTTGTTCCCACCGTCAACCCTCCCTGCATGTTGAATACATTCTGCTATACTTAGGATTAATTTATCCTAAGTGTACGGGGACAATCAACTTCTCATTCATTATTATTTAATAAATTTAGATTTTCCTGCACTTAGTATGAGTTATTTCTTCCTTTTCTATTCGATCTATGAGGACATAGCTCAAGCTAAATATATGGGGCTATATATAGATTGTATATATTTTAGCAATAACTCATACTTCCATATTTTCAATAATATTTCTAAACAATACAAATTAAAACAAACAACAAAAGTCTTTATAATTACAATTAATAAACCGTTTAAAAATGCTCTGCAAAGTGTTTGAAAAAATAGTTTGGAAAATTCTTTGAAAAATCTTTTGTGAAATCGTTGAAAAAATTTTTCTATTTTTTAAACCTATATAAAAATAGTTTGTTTGTAAAAATTTCTTTCATTTTTGTGAACGAAATGTTTTAAAATCTATTTACAAATGGTTTGGAAAATGTTTGCAAATATACTTTGTACATATTTTTTGAAAAATCTATCCAAATTGGTTTTCATATTTTGTAAATATTTGCAGAAATATTTGTCAAATTATTTTGTAAAACAAAGTTTTCTAAATGCTTGTTAAAATCCTTTTAAATTATTTTTAAAACTATGTCCATAATTCAAAAAAATAAAAGAATTTTGTATAAACTCTATACATAAACCTGTAAATAATAACTAACTTTTTTTAATAGTAGGCTCGGTAATTTCCGGGGTCCGGAGCAGCCCCACTGGGATTCGAACCCGGGTCGTTTAAAGTGGAGGCACACTGCTCTACCACCAGACCACTCCTTGGGTTTAAATAATAATTAAGTTTATGTAAATAACCAATTTCTATAATAACCTTCAAACAAAATACTCAGTGTAAATCCTTTACTAGCTCATATAAATAACAAGACACACTCTTGTGTAAATAGACATATATTAACCCTTCTGTTTTTGAAAAATTAATAAAAAAATTGCAAAGTTAAAAACCCATAAAAAATTGCAAAATGTTTTCAAAAATTACAAAAAAATATACAAAACTTTTTCAAAATTTCATAAAAAGTTCAAAATCGGGAAATCGCTTCACAAAAATATTTCTACGAATTATACATAACACATGCATTTTTCGAAATAATCAAGACAATTGAACAAGTCCAAATACAGTCTAAAGATTGGAGCCCGGAATAGACCTTACTGCACTTAATTTCAGAGGAACCCATTTAGGACTGGAATTGAAGATACTTCAGGTTACCTTGACTTAATTCTTTAGGTTCCATGAAACTATATTCACGAGTCAATTTAATGTGTCTAAATAGAACCCTTCATATCATCCATAAGACTCTTAAGATAGTGGTTTGAGCAGAAACCTCGCACTTAGCACTTAACTCAACTTAAATGGATTGTTGAAAAATCTTGGAGTCTAAGTCGAGATGATGCTAGGATACTTCGTCAAAGGTTACTCAAGAACCATTCTAGGTGATTACTCAAGAGCCATTCTTGGGGATTGTCATTGTAGCCCACTTCTTTAGGTAACAATGATATCTAAAGATTGGAGATGGATTGTGATAATGCTTCATATGAGGAATGGTCTATCGACGCAACTTTTTCTAAGATCCCGAATTACTAAAAAGATGTTATATCCGCTGGGGCACAAGCAAGAATCCAAAAGTTGTATAAAGTCAAAGAAAATATTCAAAGAATCCTATACCAAAAATTCCACCAAAAATTTGAAACTTCAGAAAAAACCCTACTTCTTGGTGAAGGCTCAGTTAAAATGACCGAGCTTCATAAGGGAATGAAGACTGCACTAGTCCATTCCCACTTCTTTTCCCCTTCTTCTAGCTTATTACCCCATTCAGTTGTAAATACCGATGACACCTGGCCATAGAAGTAATATCTATCTCCAAAGGATGAATTACCATAAGAGTAGACTCCTTTTTGGTTCAAGGATTTGTCTGGGAAGAGCAGAAAATTCACACACATGGTTCTATCACTTCAAGGTAGCAAGAGTATGCGACTGAGAGGATGGTTCTGACCAGACTGTGAATTGATATAGATAATGGGATTATGGAATCTAGGGTTTGTTGTATCACACTTCCTAACCTTAATGTGGTTTCAGACACACAAATAATCCAATGTCCTTCTCCGAGTTCCAAACTTCTACTTTATTAAGACAAGTTTAAAAGTAAAAATTCTTCCAAATTCTTTATTTTTCTTTGTTTTTGTTTTATTTTCTACACATATTAGGCATAAGTATTTGCTAGGGACTACCAAAGAAAGTATAGGAGGGCAATGAATCCTAACTTCATCACTTCTATTCTTTCATTTCGATCTTAAATCCCAAGCTAAATGCATGCATATATCATTAATTAGCCAAAATAAACACTCTAAAAACTATATAAAACATTGTATAAAATATTGCATAATTATTGCATTTAAGTCCAAAATAAAAGAATAAATTAAGAAAAGAAAAAGAAATGAAGTATCAAAGACACTGTGACCCTAGACCCCAAGACTTGGTCATCATAACGACTTGGTCAATAATGAATAAAGTAACGGGAGCTATGGTAGAAGAAGTGTACAGAAATACATAGAGAATCACATATGAATCCCTTATTTTGCCCAATAAATTCTTTTTGGGACCTATTTTATTTAATTATTTTTACACCTCAAAAAATAAAATCCTCTATATGAATATTGCAGATAAAAAAAACAAAGAAAAATAAAAAATTAATTTCATAGAAAAATAATTCACAGTATATGGATGGGACACACAAAATAAAAAGCGGTAAATAAAAATTTACATATCTATATCTTCTCCATAATATGTTAAAATTGACTAAGATCACCTTTAATTGTATATAACTTTTAATTATCTATTTAATGAGGTGGGTTTTAGTAAAATAGGAGCTAAGATGCAAAAGTCAACTTTTATGTCCTATTTGTAGTGTATTTATATGTAATATTCATTTTATTTAACCTTTGCATTATTATTCATCTCATATTTTTCTACACTTGTACATATTTTACATAACATAAACAAAAATAAACTCATTAATAAATTAAATAAATAAGACCTCAAAAAACATATAAATTATACTTGTGTATATACACATGTATTTAAGCTGATAAAATAAAATATAAAAATAAAACAAAATATGTAAATATGTATTTTAATATACTATAAATAAAGAAATTAATAAACAATACCATTATATATGAAAATAACACTAAATAATTGAAAAAAACATAATGTATAAATAAATAAATACTTAAATAATTATAACTAAATAATAAAACCTAATAAATTAAGTTGTAAAAATAAATAAAATTCATGATAAAATAGAGAATAAAATAATAAAAATTTATATTTTGTGTTTTTAAAGTTTTATTTTCTTATATTTTATTTCTTTTCCTTTTAACTTTTATATTCTATTTTGTCCTTATATGGTCCAACATGGACCAATGAGGTTCCTCCCTTCGTTCGCCCATCGTTCAACTGTACCTCCTGAGCCTTTGACCCTTATTAGAGCATGCACCACCTTTCTTCCCCAATTTTCTGGTAATGATCCACGGTTCGAGCGCTCTCGGTTTCTTTACCAATTCCACACCTAATGCGACCCTCCATCATGCTAGCCATGTAGATCACTTGCACGGACAAGATATCCACGACAATCTCAGGATCTCTCCATCATTTCCTCATGTGTATAAATAAACCCAAATCCTGCTTTTTAAGGTTTGACCCCACTCGTGTACTTTTTAGCCCCTCGGATCAGCTCTAAAGGCTTCGTGGTGATGACAAAAGTGCCTAGCTGCCGATTTGTAGCGAGGAGATGCTGCTCGGAGGAGATCCAAGCCATCTTCGATGCTTTGTCGTGAGGTCAACCGGTATCCATCCTATCTTAAGACTTACTTTATGCATTTCTAGGTATTCTTTAGGTGTAAACTCCATTTCCGTTAGTTAATTTCAGTAATTAACAATAGATTTAGGTGTATTTCCAAGATCATCATTCATTTGGAGCTTGTGCTCCAGGTCGATTTCACCATCAATATGCCCATATGTCGACTCATCTCCACATTCATATCGATCCTCAACTCCTTCATTGATCCCCTACCTTTTCCCCTTGATTCATGATCAGAATCAAGCTATCGAGCCCCACCAATAACACATCATGAAAGCTCAGTCCCTTGACCCGTCCACGCTGCTTTTAGCTTCTTTTATTGGCCGAGACAACTCATCTCGAGCCATAGAACCTTTTGGTGCAGGTTTGAGGTCCAAGAGAGAAATTGGAGGAGCCAATCGAAGCCCATCTTGTGCTCTAGGGCATGCAAGGAAGAAGACCTTCCACGTCCCCATTGTAGGGACATGTACCCTATCTGAATCTACCTGCATGTGTGGAGGATCATTGACTAGCGTTTAAACCAATTGGTGAGGTGAATAGACGTCTGAGTGAGAAGTAATCAAGAATTAAAGAAAAGACGAGGAGGTTTCCTTCAACATTCATCTTCCGTACTCAAGAGATGTTCGATCATGCCCTCGCTCCATATCGGATATGGTGCGTTCCTTCGAGGCAAAGTGGTACTTCTTCTCCACTGTCAGATCATTTTAAGTAACATGAGGTGGCATGCCTAGAGTTGCTCCTCAGCACCAAATAAGCGGTAAATATTAGTTGCCCCCTCTGCATGTTTACATATTATTTAGTTATTTTAATATTCGGCTTGTATTGTAAATTAAATCGTCATTTTTGCACATTGGACATCAGATTTTATGTTATTTGGTCCCTCTCAAGTTTACGTGTAGCTACACGTGTTTTCTGTAAATATTGCTACTAGGACCTTATAGTTTCTGGAACTATTATGTAATGCTTGGAACTGTTATTTTAATTACATAGTAGTCCTTGTATTATTTAGATTTTTATTTTATTTTTCTTTGCCTATTTATTAAAAATAGTTACTCTATTTATTTAATTTTGGTAAAATTATGATAAATGCCTATCAAAATGTTTATTCACGCTATGTTGTTAAATTAGGAATTTGATTGAATTTTCCATTTATTGAATTTAGTTAGGAGCATTTTACTCCTTGTCTAACTTAGAAAATTCAAAAAAATAAAAACTTATCGAAAAATCCCCCCAAAATTTTGTAGCTTCTTTATGTTGTACTTTATCATCATACAAAAAATCAATTAAAAATTATAAAAGAAAACCCTAAAAATCACAACCCTAGATAACTTTAAAAAATTACAAAATATTAATAAAAACCCTGGAAATTATTTTTTTGATGTATTTTTTATTTATGCATATTACTATATATAAAAATTAGCTTTGAGAAATTTTGAACTATTTTAATATTTTTAAATCTCAAAACAATTTGGTTATTTTATTAAGTTCCTAATTTTGTATAATTTAGACTTTAAAAATACCTAAAAATAGCAAAAATACTAAAAAATAACAGAAATAGAAAATTGATGCAAAGTTTTTTTGAATAAATATTTTTTCTGACTTTCTATGTTTTTTGAAAATTAATCCAAAAAATTAAAATATATTTGGATTTCTTTGAAAATAAAAGCAATGTAAAACAAATGTAATGCTTAAATTGAATGTAAAAAAATGTATAAAATAGAAATGAAATGCAATGAACTCCTCATGCATAGCATAAACCATGCCCACATGGTGATAGTAGAGAAGAAAAATGAAGAATAATGTGAATTAGGAGAGTGCAGATGCAAGTGCTGAAGGATGATGTTGTTTTTCATTATTTCTAATTGATTTTGCCCCCCCCCCTTTTGTGAGATTTCCCCGATACATATGATAAACTACAATTGATGAGAGGAAATAATGCAAGTACTTGAAAAATAATTATGGGAGGAATCGCATGATGTTTGTTGATTTTAACGCCCCCAACCGAGCTCCAGGGTTAGGAATACCATGTGTCTCGAGTGAGATCGACATTTATGTTTGAAACACAACAATTTGATAAATGGTTGGAGATGGTAGTGTGTGGAAAGATGGTAAATGGGGTTGTAAAGTTGAGTCACATGGATATCTAAATTCTGAGCATGGGAAATGTGTCATGGTTGAGATATATCGGTGGTAAAAAAATTCTGAATCAAATGTGATAGGTATACTGAGTGATCCTAGTATGTCTTGAATCTCAGTCGAATAGAGTGACGGGGTGTAGTGGTCGAACAAATCGTGTGATTCGTAATCATCTCCCACAATGATGTCACTATAATTATGCCATATGATGTCCTTTGTTATTCCAAGTTAAAATTCAGATCTTATTATTGAGAATTGTTCTCCATAAACTTAAAGGGTGAGAGGGAGGGCTCTTCCATATCCAAAATTAACGTGATGTCTAAATATGTAAGTTTAATATAATACACTGAATTAAGTGGCTCTTCTTACCTATTGATGGGGTGGAAATTATTTTCTCATCCCTGAAAAAGTCATCAATGAAGACGTACGATCCAAAATCAGGGGTTAATGGGAAAAGGTGTGCATCCCTGATGAGTCCGATAATCGCGACATTAAAAAGTTGTTTTTATCTTTGTTCGTACTTAAAAATAATGTCGTGCGTTGTAGGCGGCAAACGAAATCGGTCAAGAAATAACCACAAAAATTATTCGTCAATTTTAATCAAGTGGTTTTATGTTTATTTTACTTGGCCAAGTCCCAAGGTCGATCACAAGGAGACAAAGGAACAATCTAGAATTATGTCTATCAAGATTCTTGCACAGTTTTCAAGGCGGTCTTTTTTTTGGAATTTTCAATGCAAATAAAGGATGCAAGATGCAATTTTGACCTATTTTAGGGACTAAAATATCGACTATGTTCAAACGATGTCCGAAAAATACGAAACTTGGCCACAAAGCAAAATATGATGAAATGAATGCACTGTAATGTTTTTGGAATTTTTGGGTGCAATATGAATGTTTTATGAGTTTTTAAATGCAAACCAAATGATTTTCAATATTTAATTATAATAAATATTAAACCTACTTGTTTTCAAGGAATAAATTTTCTAAGATCTCTCACTAAGTAATGGATCCTAGAAAAATCCCAAACCTCGAAAATGTGAGATGTAATACCTATTAAAAATTGAATACTGAAATATAGAAAATGATTTTTACAAGGCAAACTATGCGTGCAAATGCAAATCTTTTTGAGAACAATGCCAAGAAGAACAATCTCTACAATATGTGAATTTTCGAAGATTTTTAGAGTAATGGTTAATCAACTACAAAATTTAGAGCACAAATTGGGCAAAATATGAAAATTTCCACAAAATAGATTATAATTAATTAACCACTAATCACAAAAATATCCACAATATGTCAAACAATAGAGAATTAATGGAAGAACATCATGTAATTTTTTAAATGATAAAATAATATAATGGAGATGTCTAAAAATGAAGGAGAACACAGGGGTCTTTCTGCAAAAAAATAAATAAATAAAAATGCAAGGGGGGTCTATTATGCAATTACCAGGACTGAAGGGGGTCCGCTGCAAGTTTTCCAAGGAGGCACATCCTACACACGTGCCCTTGGAATGGAGGGCTGATGCGCAGAATCTGGAGACTTCAAGGGGATCCTTGCAAATTACCCACGCATCACGTGGCCTTCACGTGATAAGGTGGCTCGGGGCGTGGCTCAGGGCGATTGCTCCACGTGGCGTCGCTTGATGGCTTCGGGTGCTTTCGAGGCGCCTGGTGTGGAGGGAGGCTCGGTGACAGGCTCGGGGCGAATCAGTACCGTAGGTGTAGATGGAATCGAACGGCTGGAGATCTGCGATTGTGTGAATGGCTCAGATGGAGGAGGCTTGAGGATCGAACGGCTGGTGTTGGCCGACACACGGCCATGGGATGTCGGAGGAGTGGCGGCGTTGAGGTAGAGGTGTCTACGGAGATCGATGGCGGTCGTGAACACTGGTCAGAACAACTGAGGAAGGACGGTCGAGGCGGAGGTGATGACGATGACGGTGAAGCTCCTCGAGAGGCTCGAGGGGGTAGTCGTTGTTGGAGTCGATGCTAGAATTGTCGGTGGAGTCGTAGAAGGGCGTCGAGGACAGGCGGAGATGTCCGTAGTTGGTGATGGCGATGGAGTTGGAGATGGTGCTAGCGGCGAAGAAGAAGGCGAAGGCGTAGTCGGAGGTGGAGCTTTCGCGAAAAGCTTGGAGGTGAATGGCGGCATGAGGGAAGGATGATAGTCGAGATCAAGAGATAGAGAGGGCGATCGAAGGTGATGAAGAATAGCGGAGCTATGGAAGAGGGTACCTGGAGAGGGAGAAGGCTCGACGGCAGGCGACCGGAGCAGAACAACTACCTGGGGATGCTGTTACGAGTAGCTAGGGCTCTGGGATCACGCCGGAGCTGTCTTTCACTACCGGGGATGAACGGCGGATAGAGGGTGAGGTCGGAGGGTACGAATCTTAAATAGGAGGGAGGGAAGGGCCGGTTATGGGAGGCACGAGATGAGCGGGGGTCGTTGGCGGAGACCGCGGGGCAGCGGTTGGAGAGTGAAGAAGGCGAAGGTTACGGAGGTAGTTAGGATTGCGGGGCAGCGCGCGAGATTGGGGGCGGTGCTGGGAGGAAGACGAAGGCCATGGGCTGTCCGATCGACCGAGATCGGACGACCCTCCAGGTGCCAAGTGGCGCAAAAAGCGGAAGGGGGCCGGGCACGTGCGGAGCATGTGCCTGGGAGGCACGTGCGATGCACGTGCGGAGGTTTTATTTTTTTTTAATTTTTTTAATAAAAATGAATAAATAAAAAGCTCAAAAAATGTTGACACGTGGCGGCCCCAGGGGCTGCCACGTGTCATCACCAGTAAAATCAAAGAAAAAGAATTTGTAAAATAAAAAAGAAATAGTATACGACCTCGGATCGAAAAAGTTCCTTCACGAAAAATGCTCATCTCGATGAGATCTATAACTTTCATGAGACATCAAAGCCAAAATCGATCAAATGCACAAAGTGAATTTTTGGGATATCCCATATACATAGAATACCTAGATTTTTGGATTTTTGTAATTTTTTTGTCATTTTTTAAACCAGATAAAAATTCAAAGAAAATATGAAAAAAAAATCAAAGATAAATAAAAACACCTTAATCTAATTTTTTGCATTTTTTTATTAATTAAAAAATATGTACATAAAGTGTAAGGTCAAAAACCGCTAAAATACACAATGTACAAAAGAGGCCCAAAACCTAACTTTCACATATGAGCTCCGATTCACTTGAACTTGGTCTTGTTTTGAAGGTAATTGAATGTATATTAGTTCAAAAGTAGTAGGGTCAAATCGGACATTGGATGGGAAAGATATGTGGCTTTTAGTCCAAAAATCCTGCAACTAGGGTTTTGGTTTTTCGTCCACTTATTTAGGTTAGTGAATTTTTGTATTTTTCATTTATTCATATTAGTGATATGTACACAGTGGAGGTGGTTTTGTGTCATTCGGAGTCAGCATGAATGAGTTAAAAATCAGGGAAGTTAGGCTATTTACAGGTCAATTTTTGCAGAGATTTTGGCTTCTTATTTTGTGTAGAAATTATGGATAAAATGCAATTCTTATGAAAACATGTATGAATGCTAATTATGCAGAATAAATGCAGAAATGCTGATGATTTTGAGGGATTTGAGCTTAATAAATGAGATTTAGAGTGATGAATCTGAGATTCATCATCCCCCTAAACTTAAACCATGCTCGTCCCTGAGCATCAAAAAGACATGACATGAGGTGAAAAGGGATTGGGTTCCATACCAAGACTATGAACTGAAGGTAAAAGTGAAACTAGACTCGACCGTTGGATTATTTGTATGTTGGAACTTCTGTGTGACTTAGAATTTTAAAATTAACAGCCCTCAAGTTCTACACATCATTGTCACAGTTTCGGCTCAGAAGTCATCTTAGATCAATCCTCTTTCCAAAGTATACCCTATGAACATTGAACAACCGACTCATATGTGTGAAAGGATTTAGCTCTTCCCATCCAGAATGCCGGACTACCATGCTCCTATCCTCTCCAGTAACTCGTCCTCGGGAATCTGGTATTTCCTTCTAAGGTCTGTCGTGTTGTGTTCACAATCGAATTGGGAGAGAAGTGAGAAGAAGGAGAAAACAACTGGAGGGCGGCCAGTATAGTCACCTCTCCTTGTGAAGCTGGCCAGTGTAGCCGAGTCTCCACCAAGATCTGCAGGTTTCCTGAAGCTTGGACCTTTTTTGTGAGATTTTATTTGGTAGAATGCTTCTTTGTATTTGGATTTTTTAGTGGTTCTGCTTGGATCTTGTTGTGCCCCTACGGATATAGAATCTTTTTATTCCGTACATTTTTTGGGGTCTTAGAAAAAATTGTGCCCAGCCGTCCATCCCTTTTCCGAAGCTTTATTTCAACTCGTACTCCGGTCTTTAGATTTCCACGCTACCAGAAAAGAAACTCACACAGTCTTCCAGCATCCCGTCTGAGTTGAGATAAGTGCATAGTGCGAGAGTACAAATTAATTCCCTATTCCAGAGTTGTGCCTAGAATGAAGAGACCAGGTTAGACACTAAGAGTCAAACGCTGCACATTGTCATGTGGAACTTAAAGAATTATGTCAAAAGACATGAAGCTCTTAAAATCCTTTTTCTCGGTGAAGTTCCTCTGAAAATTAGGTGGATTAAGGTCAAGTCCAGACCACTCTGGGTTTATGCTCACAACTCAGTTCAGAACCCAATGACTTTTCACAGATGCAGATGAATGTGATGCTGGATGAAGTGCAGGTGTGAAATGCAGACACAGATTTGTCTTTTTATGCAAGGGATATTATTTTTTTGGTCAATGCAAAAAAATGAATAAGAATCCATTTTCAAAATTTTTGGGCAAAGTCAGTGTTAGTAGAGAAGTCTTCTTTCTTTTCTCTCTCTCTCTCTCTCTCTCTCTCTCTCTTCTCTCTTTTTTATTTTATTTTTAATTACCCACCTCGTAAATACATATAGACTTACGCGAAAGTACGAGGTATGGGTAAAAATATATACAAAGTATATATATACAGACCCCCCTATACTTAGCGAGTGTTGTATCCTCAGAGCACAAAAAGCGTAATGAAGACATAGCTCGGTCTAAGCGTAAGAGAGTGGAAAATTAACATTTTAAGTAAAGAAGAAGAGTGGGAAAGAGGTGGTCATGATATATGAGGATAGTATATACAGGTGAGTGTCGGTTCCCCCTATACTTAGGCTCTGATCAACCTAAGTGTAGAAGAAGGGTAAAAGTGAGGTGATCGGAAGATAGGAGAAGAATGGTATATAGATATGGCATCGGTCCCCCCCCCCATACTTAGGCCTTGGCCTAAGTAGAGGAAGAAGCTGTACAAGGGGACTGATGTGGTCGGGAGGGAGGGTGGGACTGATATGATGAGTCTTCAATGTCCTTGCTCTGTGTGAAATAGATGGCCTCCACTTGAACAGTCTGCTCTTTGGGTGATTCAATATATGGCTTTAGCAACTGTCCATTTACTGAGAAAGGTTATGCATCCTCTTTGAGTTCGGCAATATCTACACTTCCATTCGTATGCACATCGATGACAATGTAAGGACCCGTTTATTTTGATTTTAGTTTCCCATGAAAAATCTTCTTTAACCGAGCATTAAACAACCACACTTTATGCCCAGGGACAAAGGTCTTGTCTCGAATGTGTCTATCACGTCATCTCTTGACCTTGTCCTTATAAATCACACTGTTGTCATATGCATGATTTCGGATTTCAATTAGCTCATTCAGATTTAGGTCTTGACATAATTTCCCATGGTAACAGCTCCAATTCAACTTTTTGATCGCCCATTCAGATTTGTGGATAAATTCTGCAGGTAGATGGCATGACTTGCCATAGATCATCCTAAAAGGTGAAGTACCTAGTGGGGTCTTATAGGTTGTCCTATAGGCCCATAGAACTTGGTCCAATAGCTTCGACCAATTCTTCCTATCTGGACGGACCAACTTCTGAAGAATACTCTTCACCTCTCTATTGGAAACCTCTGCCATGCCATTAGATTGTGGATTATATGGGTTGGCTATTCTATGCTCAAATTTGTACTCCTTAGCCAAAGATCTCATCTCCATGTTCACAAAGTGGCTACCTCCATCAGAAATCAAAACTTTTGGTATCCCGAATCTTGCAATGATATTATCCTTGATAAACTTACAGACGGTTTTGCTATCTGCAGTTCGGGTTGGAATAGCCTCTACCCATCTTGATAAATAATCAACCGCTAGCAAGATGTACTCAAATCCATTGCTGTTGGGAAAGGACCCATAAAATCAATCCCCCATGCATCGAAAACATCACAGAAAATCATTGGTTGCATGGGCATTTCATCTCTATGACCGACAGTCCCTCCCATCCTTTGGCAAATCGGGCATGACTGTACAAATTCATCAGCATCTTTAAATAAGGTCTGCCAGTAAAATCCACATTGGAGTACCTTGTGCACGGTTCTCTTTCCCGAATGGTGTCCTCCATCCTCGAGAGAATGACAATGTGTGAGGACACTCTGATATTCCTCCTGAGGAATACATCTTCGCCAGATACAATCCGGTCCTTCATAGAAGAGGAAAGGATCGTCCCAATGGTATTTTCTCGAATCTGACTTCAATCGATCAATCATTCTCTTGGTCCAACCAAAGGGAACCTTCTTAGAGACAAGATAGTTCACTATGTCAGTATACCATGGGGTTGAATCAATGATGCAAACTGATTCGTTTGGAAAAGCCTCCTTAATTGGTCCGGTGTCAGGATGATCGTTTTGCTCAATTCGGGAAAGGTGATCAGCAACAACATTCTTTATTCCAGGTTTATCCTTGATCTCCAAATTAAATTCATGGATTAACAAGATCCATCTCAAAAGTCATGCTTTAGCATCCTTCTTATCCATGAGATATTTAATTGCCGTGTGATCTGTGAAAATTGTCACCTTGGAGCCCAATATGTATGATCTGAATTTTTCAAGGGCCCAAACAACCGCGAGCATTTCCTTTTCAGTCACTGTGTAATTTCTTTATACAGGATCTAATACTTTGCTCGCGTATTGAATCGCATAAGGAATCCCATCTCTTATTTGTCCAAGTACCGCTCTGACAGCAAAATCCAATGCATCAGTCATGATCTCGAAGGGAAGAGACCAGTCGGGAGCTTGTAATATCGATGATTCACATCTTTTCTTTTTCAGAAGCTCAAAGGACTCTAGACACCTGTGATTTACAATAAACTCGGTGTCTTTGCCTAAGAGCTCAGTCAGTGGGCGGGTGATCTTTGAAAAATCAGGGATGAATCTTCGATAAAATCCAACCTGCCCTAACAAAGACCTCACTGACTTGACATTGGTTGGTGGCTCAAGTTTCTTGATCACATCCACCTTGGCAGGGTCGACCTCCATTTTCTTTTTGGAGATGACATGCCCCAACATGATACCCTCAATCACCATAAAGTGACTTTTCTCCCAGGAGAGTACCAAATTAACCTCCCTGCATCTCTGGAGGACTCGGTCCAAGTGCGGTAAACATGTATCAAATGAATCACCATGAACCCAGAAGTCATCCATGAAGACTTCCAAGAAATCACCAACCATTTCGGCAAATAACTCAATCATGCAACGCTGAAATCTGCCGGGGGCATTACAAAGCCCGAATGGCATGCGCTTGAATGCGTAGGTACTGATGGGACATGTGAAAGTGGTCTTTTCCTGATCTCAGGAGCGATAGCTACTTGATTGTAGCCTGAGTACCCATCAAGAAAATAGAAGAATGCTTTCCCTGCAAGTCTCTCCAAGATTTGATCAATAAATGGCAGTGGAAAGTAATTTTTCTTGGTCGCAGCATTCATACGCCTGTAATCGACACAGATGCGCCACGACGTTGGTACTCGGGTCGCGATCTCTGCCCCCTCCTCGTTGGTGACCATCTGGATTCCTTACTTCTTCGGGACGACATGAAGAGGGGCCACCCATTTGGAATCAGAAATGGGGTATATAAATCCTGCTTTGCACCATTTTTCTATCTCTTTCTTAACCACTTCCTGAAGATTGGGGTTTAATCTTCTCTGAATTCACGGGAAGGCCTTGCATTATCCCCAACATAAATTTGGTGCTAGCAGAGAGCGTGATTTATTCCTACAAGATCCAACATAGTCCAACCGATGGCTTTTCGATTTCGCTCAAGGACTTCGAGTAATCTAGACTCCTGCTCCATGGTTAACGATGAGCTAATGATCACAGGGAATTTTTCTTTGGGTCCATTGAGAAATGCATACTTCAGCGTGGGAGGTAGTGGTTTCAGCTCTGGCAATTCTGAATCATCAATTAAATCTGGTTGAATGATTTTTGCATCTGGCTCAGTGTCGGTTGGCGGTGAATCACATTGTGAGGTGTTGGATACCAATTCTGAAGAAAGGTGAGTCGGATCGCTAAAGTAATGCGGTAATTCGGCCAGAGTTGCGTCCGACTTGTTATCAACATTTCTTGATTGTCCCAAAGATGACGGGACTGACAAATCCGAGAGGATTTCTATGTCATCAAGAGTGTAATAATCTAGATGTCTAGATATGTTTGGAAATATCTTGTAAACTGCATTGTGCATTATTTCTTCTTCTGAGGATGTGCTTTCCATCTATATGTCTGGCAGTTGGTCCCACTACCCAGTGGTTCTGAGGAGATTGCATTCTGATGTTTCAACATCTTCAGTGGTGGATTCAGAGTCTGGCCTTTGCCACTTTGTTTGTTTCATCTCCAAGTCTACTTCTCCGCCTGGAGAACGGAATTTCATCATGCCAGAACTGTAATCGAATACAGCCTTAGCGGTTCTTAAGAATGTTCTTCCGAGAATGATTTGTGATTCCTTGCAATGGTTCGGGGTCTCCATATCAAGGACAGTGATGTCCACTTTGTATTTCGTACCCTCGATAATGATGATGACATTCTTCACTTCTCCCTTAGTTTTTTTGTGGATTTATCAACAAATTGGAGTAAAGATGATGATTTCTTGAGAGGGCCTAACTCCAATATATAATATAAGGCTAAGGGTAGAAGATTTATGGAAGAACCATTGTCGAGGAGTGTGCGTGTGAACGCAATGGTGCCAATGCGACTCACCACATAATGGATGCCCATATCCCTTTTCCTTCTTGGCAGATACTGGTTTTTGACACATTTGGTAGTGGCAACTGTCAAGATATGAGTCTCAAAAAATTGACTTGTTCTCTTTGTACGAGTCCTGGTGGGAGTGCATTTTGCCTTCAAATATTTCAGAAAGGCTGGAGTACTGGCCATATACTGATCAAAGGGTACTTTGACTGTGATGTTTTGCTGGCAGAACCTTTCCATTACTGGATCATCCTGAATGTTTTTCTTTTGTTTTCCTTTCTTGAGATCATGGGGGAAAGGAATGGAAGCATTTGAGACAGGAGATAGAGGGCCAGAATCATAAATAAGAGCATCTTTATTAGACTGGGATTTTTTATTACAATCATAAGATTTCTGATAATAATCAAAATCAGGTTGCTGAAAAGATGACAAAGGTGTTTTTGCAGCAACTAGAGGTTCAAGGTCCTCTGCAGACTCCATAGATGCTTTTCCTTTCTCTTGTGCTGGGATCTTCAGTCGTCCTTCTTCATCCTCCTCGGAAGCATCCTTCGGCTGATCTTCCGAGTCTTCATGATCTGATTCCCTAGCTCGGTCAGATACGACCACGGTCCTTCTGCTCCTGAGTGACATGGCATGGATATTGTCAAATGAAAGGATCTCATGTTCAGATATGGAAAAATCTGAATAGTATACCTGGCCATTGTGTTGAGATGATTGGGATTTGTTCAATCTATTGGGGTTATCTTGAACTTGGGCGGGAATGGTTGTGGCTGGGACAGTCTGCTCATCCTTTCATTGGGATAAACGATTAACATCTACCCGTAGATCATACAGCTCATTTCAAAAGCTGCGAATTTCTTCAAGCATTTGCCTCTGGATATCAACCGGTTCTTCTGGAGGGTTGGATGATTGAGCTGATTGTTTGGGGGCTTAATATTGCTGACGGTATTGCTGAGGTTGGCTCTGGTGATTGTAGGGCTGCTGCTGCTTAGGATGTTGGGAAGATGCAGTGTTCTGAGTGTGTTGTGGAGGCGGAGGAAATGCGGCATTATAGAAAGTGGGCGGATGATGATAAGGCTGACGGTCCCCCATACTACCCTGTTGGGTAGCGTCTTGTGTGTACTAAATGTCGTTTATTTCGAATGTCAGGGGTGGGGCTTCTTTGACTGTTTCGGTTGGCGGGGGTGGTTGCTGGGTAGCTTGGGCAAAGGATTGATCCTAAGCCCATGGTTGTTGTTGCTCTGATCCTGGTTGATCCAGGACATGATGCAAATGGTAGATCGGAACCGTTGGTGCAGTAGGCATCCCCATCTTGGACACCTTCGTAGTGAGCTACTCCATCTGCTTTGGGAATTGGGAGATCATGTTGTCGATGTCGTTCATTCTCTTATTCGCTATTGTCAATTTATCAGCTATGAAGTGCATGTTTGGAATCAAATCCTCTGCTATTTCTGTGACAGTCTGCTTCCCGCCTTTGGCTTGAAGGGTATTCAGGGAATCTGTGTATGCTCTACTGGAAATCTGAGAACGACTTGTTTCTGCCATCTGCTCCAGTACTTTCCAGATGGTCTCAGCTCCACGCGATGTGTAATTCCCTCCGCAGGCAGCACTAACTAACCCTTGAGTCTTGTAGTTGAGGCTAGAGTAGAGTGACTGGACTAGGATGTTGTTGTCCAGGTCATGGCAGGGGCATTTCTGTAGTAGGTCTTTAAACCTATCCCAAGCCTCACAGAGTGGTTCATTGGGCATCTGAGAGAAACTGGTGATGCGGGTCCTCATTTGATTGGTCCGACTCAAGGGGTAGAATTTCTTCAAAAATAGGTTTTTGAACCTCTCATAAGTAGTCACAGTCACCCTCAAGTTCTTCACCAAGTAGTCTGCTTTCCCTTTCAAGGTGAAAGGTAGTGCAGTGAGACGAATGTAGTCTTGGCTGACTTGTGGGTGCCTCAAATTAGAACATATCAGCTCCAAGTCATGCAGGAATTCATATGGCTCTTCAGTCGTATTACCATGGAATTGTGGTAATTGACTGACAAAATGTGGCTTCAGTTCATTGTGAATCTCTGGTTGTGGTGGCTGCAAATAATTCCTCACTCTGTACTGTCTAGGGTTGTATGCGGCTTCCATTGGTAGTTCCTCCCCCCACATTCAACTATTCTAGCTGCTCCCTCAATAACTGTTATTGCTGCTCGGATGTTTCCAGTCTTGCTAGAATCATATGAATAGAATCGTCATTGGTTTCATCTTCAGGATCTTTCTTAGAAGACATCTTGGGAGGCATCTCTTCTTCTTTACCTTCAGAATATAAGGGGTTCAAGTTAATAGAGTGGAAAGAATTGATGTAAAAGTTTTCCTCGATCTATTTTGGTGACAAACAGACAGTGTGGGTCTGTCCTCCTGACGAGTCGCTAAATACGGTAATGAATTCGGTCACGTTGTAATACGTGTACTTAGCGATTCGGTCAGAACCGAGAGAAGGATCTCCGTGAAGAGTGTCTCGACTTTAATTTATATCCCGGGCAAGTCCGGGGTCGAACACAGGGAGGCAAAGGAACAACTTGAGGTTTAATTTTAAAATAAAGATCTAGATTTCCAAGTGGTATTTTTTAGATTTTTTTATGCAAATAGAATGCAAATGCAAGTGAATTACAACACTAAGAAAACACACAACAAGGCCAAATTAATTTTAATGTCAAATTAATCCAATTTAGACAAATTATATTTTTCCTAGAGTCCTAATCCAGAGATGAATGCAAGGTACTTTTTTTGGAATTTTAGGGGTTAAAATGCAACAAGGAAAAATGCACACTTTTTATGGGTTTTTTCGCAATTTCTCACACAAACAGTAAGCAAAAATCATTAAAAAATTAGTGGAATATAAACATGATGCAAAGAGACTACAGTAATATTTTTGGATTTTTTTTGATAAGTTATGAATTTTTTATGTATTTGTTTTAGTGGAAACAGAGTGACATTGAGTAATTAATTCCTAATTAATCCACTTAATCAAAGTGCAAATTATCTCAAGTAGATATTTTCATGTGGCATACAGCAGACTTTAAATTTCGTAAAAAGGATATACGTGGATTTATATAAAAATCAAATACTAATTTTACTCTATGATTTATTTCAGGCACAAGACAACTCCAATGAATGTGAAATTTGGACTGCAACTTAATCACATATCATGGCATCATTACTAATTTTTGTGAATTTTTTGGAGCAACCGTGTGTGAAATATAATTTTAAGAGTCCAGAATGGGTAAAATATGCTAAATTTCAGTTGAACAATTTTAATTAATTACCCAAAGATCACAAAAATATAAATAAATACTCAGATGACAGAGAATAAGTTGCTCCACACAATGCTATTTTTCTTTAAATGAAAGGATGCCAAAACAAGGTCCAAATTCGAGTACAAACATAGGGATGTCTCTGCAAATTTAGAAAGCAAAATAAACAAACATTTATATACATGGACCTATCTGTAATTACAAAAACTTAATAAATAAAAGGTGCAAGTTTTACAATAAAAAAAAGTATTCACCTTCTTCTTCCTCCCTGGGTCACGATGGAAGAACCCAAAGGGGAGGCTCGACGGCGTCGGCGGCCGGGCGGCGCGGCCATGCGCAGCCGCGCGCGGGGGTAGGCGACGAGGCGGCGGCGGCAGCCGCGGTGGAGGGCGCGGGCGGGGGCGATGGCGACCGGCGAGGTGCGGGGCGGCGCGGCCGCTGTTGGCTGCGCGGCCGCGAGGGGAGCGGCCGGTGGCTGCCGTGGAAGAAGGATGGGCGGCGGCGCCGCCTGCCCGTGTGGAGGGGAAGGGGCGGCGGTGCTGCTGCCCTTTTCTTATTTTTTTTAAAATTTTTTTTGATTTCTTTTTTTTTCTGCTGTAATAATTTTTTTTTTGTGATTAATTTTTTATATTTTTTTAATTTTGATTAGGCAGAGAATATGATTGACAAAAAAAATAAAATGGATTGGTGGTGGTGATGATGATAAACTAATGGGGGAAAATGATGGTGTTATGACGGTGGTGATGGAAGGGATGATATGAAACAAATGAAGACGTAATGATGGAACTTTTTTTTGTTTTAATTTTTTTTGTTACTTAGAGGATGTACATGATGGGAAAAAATGTGATGAAATAAAATGTGGTGGGGTGATGATAATGTGATAAAGAAGTGATGAAAATAAAGATGATGTTGGTGGTGGTAATGTGATGTGCTTAAAAAAATGCAAGGATACTAATGATGATAAGATGAAAAGAAAAATTACCTACGATGAACGGATGCCTATGATGTGCTCTCGTGAGCACGGTCTTCGCTCGAATCGCCGGCGTGCGATGAGCTCGAGCAGCGCGCAGTTGCGGCTGCGATGTTGGCCAAAAAGCCAACGGATCACACCGGAGAGAGGGCCGTCGTCGCTCGACCGCGGTTGCGTCGCTGTCACCGATTCAACTCTGGGAACTTGGCTCTCCTCACATAAAGATGGATCAAAGGCAAAAATGAGGAGAATGACATGTATATAAAGATGATGGAATGAGAGGTTATTAAAGTGGTGGGAGGTTATATTATTAATGGAGTTGAATGGGAAGTTTAAAAAATGGTGGAGTTGAATGGAGGTTGGTGGTAAAGAGTTGAATGGTGGTTATTGTAGAGAATGGAAATTAAATAAATAAATGAAATAAAGTTGGCTACTTTAAATACAATAATTTAAAAAGAGAAGACAAAAAGTGGAGAATTTACAAAAGAAGACAAAACACCATGTACACATTTTTATTTACTTTTCTAATTTGTATTTTTTTGTCTTTTTAATAAGAGATATTTAAAACGGAAAAATACTATAATATAATTAAAATACAACACAATCATGATATTTTTGTATTTTTAGCAATTATGAAAGATACAATAAAAATTAAAGAAAGAATGAATATATACAAGGTATACAATGTACATCTAGGTCCCAAAACCCAACTTTTACAAATGAGCTCCGATTTTAATGAAACCACTTCCGTTGGATAGATAATTTTCTAACTTGAACTTTAAAAGTGAGTTTGGCGAATTTGGAGTTCATACGGAGCGGAAATTTAGCTTGGAAGTTGGTCTTTACGGCTTTTTCCCATTGGGATCTAGGAGTATTTATTTGAGGTAAAATTTGTTTTGTATTTTTGTATTTTTATATACATTGATATGAACATGTTGGAGAAAGAATTAGCCAAAAAGGAGTTGATATGAAATTATTAAAAATACATAAAGTTTTGGGCTATTTACATGTATAAAACTCCTTTGATTTTGCGGCTTTTTATGTGTAATTTATTTTGTACAATCTAATATACAATAATTAGTGAGTTTTATTTACAAGAGTCATTTTGTTAATTTATTGATTTTATGGACATTTTTCTGGGATTTTACTCGGAGATTTTGCTAAGATCAATATATTGAGATGATGAATCGTGGATTCATCACCCCCCTATACTTAAACTTTGCTAGTCCTCGAGCAAATAAAGAATGAATAAGTTGGATTAACCCCTGACTGTGCATGTGAATACAAGACTTGATCCGTTCAAGAACTCTCGGTTTTAGAAGTCCTAAAATTCTAAGCTGAACCAAGCTCTAGTCAAAAGGTATCCAATTTCCCTAATCATCAGACTCTCTTTGTATACATATATAGTAGGGATATGACTTTAAGTGTTGACCGCAGTTACAAGAGTAGAGTCACAACGTCACCCAAGGTTCCAGTCCAAGAGACTCTTCTAAGGACCCGATCCTCAACACTAGGGAATAAATCATTTCTTGCATCCAATCCACCGTCTCTTTAGTTATCAGACTTGAAAGTGTAGATGGAAGGCTAGTTGATGAAGGGCATAGGATTGTGTCATTTCTTCTCTCCCTCTCATTGGAACAAGGATCCTCTCAAGTGCCTTATTACGCAACGCATTTTTTTGGTGTTGATCAGTGCGTCCGTCAAGAGAAGTTGGAGCAGTCTGCACTTGTTTTCCTGGGAGTACACCGGGGTGTGTCTTTTTTGAGTATCTATTATACCTTCTACACCCAGACTTGTAGCATTTACGATGCAGAGCCCTTTTTTGGTGCAAGCCCGACTCCTGGTCCTAATAGAGGTGGTCCAAGTGGACACTTTTGAAATGGTTGGGAGCGCTCGCCTTTGGTGGAAGCTCTTTGATATTTGACTTTGTATGGAATGAGAGCTTTTCTTTGACATTTCATTGATTTGTAGTATTTTGGCTAGCTCCACTGCTTTTACCAAGAGTTGGCGCACACTGATCAACATTTTTTTTTATTTTATCACACCCTGGCACATAGGTAAATGTCAAGAGATGGTACAAGAACCATGTTCTCATACTGGCTAAAGATGCTGACACTCAGGTTTCATGAAGCCTTCATTGATTTTATCCCATCCTCGAGCATCATCAAATCAAGTCCAAACTCAAATCCCTCATCCCAGATCCTCAAGTGAAATTTCAACTCATCTCATCATAACTGCAGTCGTGTATGTGAGGTGCTGATCATATTCTTAAGGTAGAGACTAAGCATGCAATAGAGAACACAAATCTTTCAAACTAGGGAAATGTGAATAATTAAGTCCAAGACCCTAATGACTAAGGCTGGTTAACTCAAAATCTCAAGAGCTCATAAACCAAGTGTTCTTGAACATCACTAGTCTTGTGTGAAAGTGAATGTGTCAAGGGTTAAACCAACTTATTAGTTAGTTTTTTTTTATGATTGATTGATTTTTTTAAGAAAAAGTTTTTTTTTCAAACAAAGGCAAAGAATTTTTTTTAGACAAAGGCAAAGAAATCTCTTTTTTTTTCTTTTTATCATTTTTTTTCTTTTTTTTCAAGTTTTTTTTTGTTTTGAAAAAGATAGGTAAATAAGAAAAGACTTTTTTTTTGGAAAAGTTTTTTTTTAAAAGAGGTTTTTTTTTGAAAAGTTTTTTTAGCAAATAAGGAAAAAGAGTTTTTTTAGAAAAAAAAGTTTTTTTTAGAAAAAAGTTTTTTTTTAAGTTTTTTTTAGAAAAAAGTTTTTTTTACCCACCCCATAATTATTGTATAATATATACAAAAATACGTGAAAGTACGAGCTATGGGTAAAGTATATATGTAATATATACACGCCCCCCTATACTTAGCATGTGCTATGTCCTCATGGCACAAGAAGCGAGAAAAAGACATAGCTTGTGCTAAGCGTAGGATGACTAAAATAATAAACAGTATAGAAGTCGATCCGCCCCCCTATACTTAGGCTCTGGACAGCCTAAGTGTAGAAGAAGAGCAAAAATGGGGCGGACGAGGTCAAGAAGAGAAATGGATGAGTATACATAAGGAGGGCATCGGCTCCCCCTATACTTAGGCTCTTGGTAAGCCTAAGTATAGGACAAGAATAAGTGTAAGAATCGATGTGATCTGGAGAATATACAAAGAAGGGCGAATGTACAAGAGGAATGAATCTTCTAAGATGTTGAATCTTGATGCTGCATCTTCATGATGAGTAATATGATGTATCTGCTCTATGCTCGCTCTGCATGAAGTTGATGACCTCGACTTGGACTAACTGCTCTTTTGAATCAACAAAATGCTTCAACAGTTGTCCATTTACCACATGAGACTGTGCACCATCTGTTAGATCAGCTATCTCTACACTTTCGTTCTCGTGCACTTTCTTAACAACAAAGGGACCCGTCCATTTAGATTTGAGCTTCCCATGGAACATCTTCAACCTGGCATTGAACAACCATACCTTTTGTCCAGGGACAATGTCTTTGCACCTAATGTGTTGATCATGCCATCTCTTTACTTTGTCCTTATAAATCAAACTGTTGTCAAATGCCCTGTTTCGGATTTCCACGAGCTCGTTCAAGTTCAAGTCTCGACAAAGCTTCCCTAGGTGACAACTCCAGTTAATCTTCTTAATTGCCCATTCGGATTTATGAATCAATTCTGCAGGCAAATGGCATGGCTTGCCATAGATCATTCTAAATGGTGAAGTACCCAATGGTGTCTTGTAGGCTGTCCTATAGGCCCACAGAACTTGGTCCAAAAGCTGAGACCAGTTCTTCCTATCGGGACGAACCAATTTCTGCAAAATACTCTTTACCTCTCTGTTCGAAACCTCTGCCATGCCGTTGGACTGTGGGTGGTAAGGACTAGTAACTCTATGCTCAAATCCATAGTCCTTAGCTAAAGATCTCATATCTCGGTTCACAAAATGGCTACCCCCATCAGATATCAAAACTTTTGGCACCCCGAACCTAGCAATAATCTGATCTCTCACAAACTTACAGACAGTCTTGCTGTCTGCGGTTCGGGTTGGGATAGCCTCCACCCACCTGGATAAATAGTCAACCTCCAACAATATGTACTCATGTCCTTGGCTGTTGGGAAAGGGACCCATAAAATCTATGCCCCATGCATCAAAAACATCACAAATAATCATCGGTTGCATAGGCATCTCATCTCTCTGTCCAACTGTCCCTCCCATCCTTTGACAGATCGGGCACGACCGTACAAAATCAATGGCATCTCTAAACAAGGTCGGCCAATACAATCCACATTGAAGTACTTTGTGAGCGGTTCTCTTTATCGAATGGTGTCCTCCAGCCTCAAGTGAATGACAATATGTGAGGACACTTTGGTATTCCTCCTGAGGAATACACCTTCTCCAAACACAATCCGGTCCTTCGAAGAAAAGGAAAGGATCATCCCAGTGGTATCTCCTCGAATCCGACTTCAGTCGGTCAATGCTGCTCCTAGTCCAACCATGGGGAACCTGCTTGGAGACAAGATAGTTCACCATGTTGGCATACCACGGGAGTGAGTCAATAACACAAATTGACTCATCTGGGAAGGTCTCTCTAATCTGCTCATAATCAGGAGAATCCTTAAGTTCAATCCGAGAAAGGTGATCAGCCACAACATTCTTCACTCCAGGTTTATCCTTTATATCCAAATCAAATTCCTGGAGGAGTAAAATCCACCTAAGAAGATGCGCCTTCGCGTCCTTCTTTTCCATTAAATATCGAATGGCTGTGTGATCTGTATAAATTGTCACCTTAGAGCCCAAAATATATGATCTGAACTTCTCGAGGGCCCATACTACTGCGAGCATTTCCTTTTCAGTCACTGTATAGTTTTTCTGTGTAGGATCTAAAACTTTGCTCGCATAATGTATCGCAAACGGAATCCCCTCTCGCCGTTGTCCTAACACAGCTCCTATAGCAAAATCTGAAGCATCAGTCATGATCTCAAAGGGGAGAGACCAGTCAGGAGCTTGTAGGATAGGCGAGGCACAAATCTTCCTCTTCAAGAGCTCAAAGGCCTCCAGACACCTGTGATCTACAATAAACTCTGTGTCTTTTCCTAAGAGCTCAGTCAATGGGCGGGCGATCTTTGAAAAATCCTGAATGAATCTCCTATAGAATCCAACATGCCCTAAGAATGACCGCACTGACTTCACGTTGGTAGGTGGTTCGAGTTTCTTGATCACCTCCACCTTGGCAGGGTCAACCTCCATTCCCCTTTTGGAGATGACATGCCCCAACACGATACCCTCCGTCACCATGAAGTGACTCTTCTCCCAGGAGAGTACCAGATTTACCTCTCTACACCTCGTGAGGACTCGGTCCAAGTGCGCTAAACATGTATCAAAAGAATCACCATGGACCGAGAAGTCATCCATGAATACTTCCAGGAAATCTCCCACCATCTCGGCAAATATGGCTATCATGCACTGCTGAAATGTGCTCGGGGCATTGCAGAGCCCGAATGGCATGCGCCTGAAAGCATAAGTGCCGAATGGACATGTGAATGTGGTCTTTTCCTGGTCCTCATGGGCAATGGCCACCTGGTTGTAGCCTGAGTACCTGTCAAGAAAACAGAAGAACTCTTTCCCTGCAAGTCTCTCCAAGATCTGATCAATAAAAGGCAAGGTAAAGTGATCTTTCTTGGTCGCGGCATTCAAGCGTCTGTAGTCAACACAGACACGCCACGATGTAGGTACTCGTGTCGCGATCTCTACCCCCTCCTCGTTGGTGACCATTTGAATTCCCGACTTCTTCGGGACAACATGAAGTGGGGCCACCCACTTGGAGTCAGAAATAGGGATATAAACCCTGCTTTGCACCATTTCTCAATTTCTTTCTTCACTACTTCCCGTAGATTGGGGTTAAGTCTCCTTTGGAACTCACGGGATGGTCTCACATTATCCTCAGTAAAAATGTGGTGCGAGCAGAGAGCGGGGTTGATGCCCACGAGATCCGACACTGTCCAGCCTATTGCTTTGCGGTTCCTCTCTAAGACTTCTAACAACATAGACTCCTGTTCTAAAGTCAAGTCTGAGCTAATGATGACATGATATCTCTCTTTGGGTCCCGCAAGAAAGGCATACTTAAGTGTAGGAGGTAGTGATTTCAGTTATGGCAATGTGGTATCATCAAGCAGATCTGGCTGAACTGAATCTGAATCTGGTTCCGTGCTGCATGAAGGTGGGCTAAGCTGAGTAGTACTCGCCACCAAATCAGAAATATCGGGAGTCGGATCGTCAAAAGTATCCAAACAATCGGCAAAAGCCACGTCCGACTCATCATCTATGTCCCATGATTGTTCCGAAGAGGATGGAACTGACAGATCCGGATGGATCTCTAAGTCATCATGAGAATAGGTTGATGCATCTCTAGCAAGATCATACAACACCTGGCAAACTGCATCATGCACTATATCCTCTCCAGATGAAAGGGTCTCGCTCTGTCCTGAAGGAATCTGTCCCCAAATCCCAACTGTGCTAATTAAACTGCAATCTGCCTCTGAAGATGAGTACTCTGTACTACTCTCTGAATCAGGTCGCTGACACTTGGTTTGCTTCATCTCAAGGTTCACGTCTCCGCCTGGAGAACGGAACTTCATCATTCCCGTACCATAATCGAAAGTCGCGCCTGCGGTCCTAAGGAAGGGCCGCCCAAGAATGATCTGAGATTCTCTCCAATGATTGGGGGTCTCCATGTCCAAGACTGTGAAGTCCACCTGATAGTTCTGCCCCTCAATCGAGATAACTACGTTCTTCACTTCTCCCTTAGGTCTCTTCACTGATCGATCAGCGAATTGGAGTAAGGCTCTAGATTTGCGAAGTGGTCCCAACTCCAATTTCTGATATAATGCTAAGGGAAGTAAGTTGATTGAAGAACCGTTATCTAAGAGTGTGCGTGCAAACGCAATGTCGTCAATACGACTCTCCACATAGTGAGCACCCATGTCTCTCTTTTTCCTTGGCAAAGTCTGATTCTTGAGACAATAGGTTGTGGCTACCGATAAGACATGTGTCTTTATATTTCGGTTATCTTTCTTCCTGCTAACCCTTGTAGGTGGCTACCAAATGATTTTCAATATTTAATTATAATAAATATTAAACCTACTTGTTTTCAAGGAATAAATTGTCTAAGATCTCTCACTAAGTAATGGATCCTAGAAAAATCCCAAACCTCGAAAATGTGAGATGTAATACCTATTAAAAATTGAATACTGAAATATAGAAAATGATTTTTACAAGGCAAACTATGCGTGCAAATGCAAATCTTTTTGAGAACAATGCCAAGAAGAACAATCTCTACAATATGTGAATTTTCGAAGATTTTTAGAGTAATGGTTAATCAACTACAAAATTTAGAGCACAAATTGGGCAAAATATGAAAATTTCCACAGAAAAGATTATAATTAATTAACCACTAATCACAAAAATATCCACAATATGTCAAACAATAGAGAATTAATGGAAGAACATCATGTAATTTTTTAAATGATAAAATAATATAATGGAGATGTCTAAAAATGAAGGAGAACACAGGGGTCTTTCTGCAAAAAATAAATAAATAAAAATGCAAGGGGGGTCTATTATGCAATTACCAGGACTGAAGGGGGTCCGCTGCAAGTTTTCCAAGGAGGCACGTCCTACACACGTGCCCTTGGAATGGAGGGCTGATGCGTAGAATTTGGAGACTTCAAGGGGATCCTTGCAAATTACCCACGCATCACGTGGCCTTCACGTGATAAGGTGGCTCGGGGCGAGGCTCGGGGCGATTGCTCCACGTGGCGTCGCTTGATGGCTTCGGGTGCTTCCGAGGCACCTGGTGTGGAGGGAGGCTCGGTGACAGGCTCGGGGTGAATCAGTACCGTAGGTGTAGATGGAATCGAACGGCTGGAGATCTGCGATTGTGTGAATGGCTCAGATGGAGGAGGCTTGAGGATCGAACGGCTGGTGTTGGCCGACACACGGCCATGGGATGTCGGAGGAGCGGCGGCATTGAGGTAGAGGTGTCTACGGAGATCGATGGCGGTCGTGAACGCTGGTCAGAACAACTGAGGAAGGACGGTCGAGGCGGAGGTGATGACGATGACGGTGAAGATCCTCGAGAGGCTCGAGGGGGTAGTCGTTGTTGGAGTCGATGCTAGAATTGTCGGTGGAGTCGTAGAAGGGCGTCGAGGACAGGCGGAGATGTCCGTAGTTGGTGATGGCGATGGAGTTGGAGATGGTGCTAGCGGCGAAGAAGAAGGCGAAGGCGTAGTCGGAGGTGGAGCTTTCGCGAAAAGCTTGGAGGTGAATGGCGGCATGAGGGAAGGATGATAGTCGAGATCAAGAGATAGAGAGGGCGATCGAAGGTGATGAAGAATAGCGGAGCTATGGAAGAGGGTACCTGGAGAGGGAGAAGGCTCGACGGCAGGGGACCGGAGCAGAACAACTACCTGGGGATGCTGTTACGAGTAGCTAGGGCTCTGGGATCACGCCGGAGCTGTCTTTCACTACCGGGGATGAACGGCGGATAGAGGGTGAGGTCGGAGGGTACGGATCTTAAATAGGAGGGAGGGAAGGGCCGGTTATGGGAGGCACGAGATGAGCGGGGGTCGTTGGCGGAGACAGCGGGGCAGCGGTTGGAGAGTGAAGAAGGCGAAGGTTACGGAGGTAGTTAGGATTGCGGGGCAGCGCGCGAGATTGGGGGCGGCGCTGGGAGGAAGACGAAGGCCATGGGCTGTCCGATCGACCGAGATCGGACGACCCTCCAGGTGCCAAGTGGCGCAAAAGGCGGAAGGGGGTCGGGCACATGCGGAGCACGTGCCTGGGAGGCACGTGCGATGCACGTGCAGAGGTTTTATTTTTTTTAAATTTTTTTAATAAAAATGAATAAATAAAAAGCTCAAAAAATGTTGACACGTGGCGGCCCCAGGGGCTGCCACGTGTCATCACCAGTAAAATCAAAGAAAAAGAATTTGTAAAATAAAAAAGAAATAGTAAACGACATCGGATCGAAAAAGTTCCTTCACGAAAAATGCTCATCTCGATGAGATCTATAACTTTCATGAGACATCAAAGCCAAAATCGATCAAATGCACAAAGTGAATTTTTGGGATATCCCATATACATAGAATACCTAGATTTTTGGATTTTTGTAATTTTTTTGTCATTTTTTAAACCAGATAAAAATTCAAAGAAAATATGAAAAAAATCAAAGATAAATAAAAACACCTTAATCAAATTTTTTTGCATTTTTTTATTAATTAAAAAATATGTACATAAAGTGTAAGGTCAAAAACCGCTAAAATACACAATGTACAAAAGAGGCCCAAAACCTAACTTTCACATATGAGCTCCGATTCACTTGAACTTGGTCTTGTTTTGAAGGTAATTGAATGTATATTAGTTCAAAAGTAGTAGGGTCAAATCGGACATTGGATGGGAAAGATATGTGGCTTTTAGTCCAAAAATCCTGCAACTAGGGTTTTGGTTTTTCGTCCACTTATTTAGGTTAGTGAATTTTTTGTATTTTTCATTTATTCATATTAGTGATATGTACACAGTGGAGGTGGTTTTGTGTCATTCGGAGTCAGCATGAATGAGTTAAAAATCAGGGAAGTTAGGCTATTTACAGGTCAATTTTTGCAGAGATTTTGGCTTCTTATTTTGTGTAGAAATTATGGATAAAATGCAATTCTTATGAAAACATGTATGAATGCTAATTATGCAGAATAAATGCAGAAATGCTGATGATTTTGAGGGATTTGAGCTTAATAAATGAGATTTAGAGTGATGAATCCGAGATTCATCATCCCCTAAACTTAAACCATGCTCGTCCCTGAGCATCAAAAAGACATGACATGAGGTGAAAAGGGATTGGGTTCCATACCAAGACTATGAACTGAAGGTAAAAGTGAAACTAAACTCGACCGTTGGATTATTTGTATGTTGGAACTTCTGTGTGACTTAGAATTTTAAAATTAACAGCCCTCAAGTTCTACACATCATTGTCACAGTTTCGGCTCAGAAGTCATCTTAGATCAATCCTCTTTCCAAAGTATACCCTATGAACATTGAACAACCGACTCATGTGTGTGAAAGGATTTAGCTCTTCCCATCCAGAATGCCGGACTACCATGCTCCTATCCTCTCCAGTAACTCGTCCTCGGGAATCAGGTATTTCCTTCTAAGGTCTGTCGTGTTGTGTTCACAATCGAATTGGGAGAGAAGTGAGAAGAAGGAGAAAACAACTGGAGGGCAGCCAGTATAGTCACCTCTCCTTGTGAAGCTGGCCAGTGTAGCCGAGTCTCCACTAAGATCTGCAGGTTTCCTGAAGCTTGGACCTTTTTTGTGAGATTTTATTTGGTAGAATGCTTCTTTGTATTTGGATTTTTTAGTTGTTCTGCTTGGATCTTGTTGTGCCCCTACGGATATAGAATCTTTTTATTCCGTACATTTTTTGGGGTCTTAGAAAAAATTGTGCCCAGCCGTCCATCCCTTTTCCGAAGCTTTATTTCAACCCGTACTCCGGTCTTTAGATTTCCACGCTACCAGAAAAGAAACTCACACAATCTTCCAGCATCCCGTCTGAGTTGAGATAAGTGCATAGTGCGAGAGTACAAATTAATTCCCTATTCCAGAGTTGTACCTAGAATGAAGAGACCAGGTTAGACACTAAGAGTCAAACGCTGCACATTGTCATGTGGAACTTAAAGAATTATGTCAAAAGACATGAAGCTCTTAAAATCCTTTTTCTCGGTGAAGTTCCTCTGAAAATTAGGTGGATTAAGGTCAAGTCCAGACCACTCTGGGTTTATGCTCACAACTCAGTTCAGAACCCAATGACTTTTCACAGATGCAGATGAATGTGATGCTGGATGAAGTGCAGTTGTGAAATGCAGACACACATTTGTCTTTTTATGCAAGGGATATTATTTTTTTGGTCAATGCAAAAAAATGAATAAGAATCCATTTTCAAAATTTTTGGGCAAAGTCAGTGTTAGTAGAGAAGTCTTCTTTCTTTTCTCTCTCTCTCTCTCTTCTCTCTTTTTTATTTTATTTTTAATTACCCACCTCGTAAATACATATAGACTTACGCGAAAGTACGAGGTATGGGTAAAAATATATACAAAGTATATATATACAGACCCCCCTATACTTAGCGAGTGTTGTATCCTCAGAGCACAAAAAGCGTAATGAAGACATAGCTCGGTCTAAGCGTAAGAGAGTGGAAAATTAACATTTTAAGTAAAGAAGAAGAGTGGGAAAGAGGTGGTCATGATATATGAGGATAGTATATACAGGTGAGTGTCGGTTCCCCCTATACTTAGGCTCTGATCAGCCTAAGTGTAGAAGAAGGGTAAAAGTGAGGTGATCGGAAGATAGGAGAAGAATGGTATATAGATATGGCATCGGTCCCCCCCATACTTAGGCCTTGGCCTAAGTAGAGGAAGAAGCTGTACAAGGGGACTGATGTGGTCGGGAGGGAGGGTGGGACTGATATGATGAGTCTTCAATATCCTTGCTCTGTGTGAAATAGATGGCCTCCACTTGAACAGTCTGCTCTTTGGGTGATTCAATATATGGCTTTAGCAACTGTCCATTTACTGAGAAAGGTTATGCATCCTCTTTGAGTTCGGCAATATCTACACTTCCATTCGTATGCACATCGATGACAATGTAAGGACCCGTTTATTTTGATTTTAGTTTCCCATGAAAAATCTTCTTTAACCGAGCATTAAACAACCACATTTTATGCCCAGGGACAAAGGTCTTGTCTCGAATGTGTCTATCACGTCATCTCTTGACCTTGTCCTTATAAATCACACTGTTGTCATATGCATGATTTCGGATTTCAATTAGCTCATTCAGATTTAGGTCTTGACATAATTTCCCAAGGTAACAGCTCCAATTCAACTTTTTGATCGCCCATTCAGATTTGTGGATAAATTCTGCAGGTAGATGGCATGACTTGCCATAGATCATCCTAAAAGGTGAAGTACCTAGTGGGGTCTTATAGGCTGTCCTATAGGCCCATAGAACTTGGTCCAATAGCTTCGACCAATTCTTCCTATCTGGACGGACCAACTTCTGAAGAATACTCTTCACCTCTCTATTGGAAACCTCTGCCATGCCATTAAATTGTGGATTATATGGGTTGGCTATTCTATGCTCAAATTTTTACTCCTTAGCCAAAGATCTCATCTCCATGTTCACAAAGTGGCTACCTCCATCAGAAATCAAAACTTTTGGTATCCCGAATCTTGCAATGATATTATCCTTGATAAACTTACAGACGATTTTGCTATCTGCAGTTCGGGTTGGAATAGCCTCTACCCATCTTGATAAATAATCAACCGCTAGCAAGATGTACTCAAATCCATTGCTGTTGGGAAAGGACCCATAAAATCAATCCCCCATGCATCGAAAACATCACAGAAAATCATTGGTTGCATGGGCATTTCATCTCTATGACCTACAATCCCTCCCATCCTTTGGCATATCGGGCATGACTGTACAAATTCATCAGCATCTTTAAATAAGGTCTGCCAGTAAAATCCACATTGGAGTACCTTGTGCACGGTTCTCTTTCCCGAATGGTGTCCTCCATCCTCGAGAGAATGACAATGTGTGAGGACACTCTGATATTCCTCCTGAGGAATACATCTTCGCCAGATACAATCCGGTCCTTCATAGAAGAGGAAAGGATCGTCCCAATGGTATTTTCTCGAATCTGACTTCAATCGATCAATCATTCTCTTGGTCCAACCAAAGGGAACCTTCTTAGAGACAAGATAGTTCACTATGTCAGTATACCATGGGGTTGAATCAATGATGCAAACTGATTCGTTTGGAAAAGTCTCCTTAATTGGTCCGGTGTCAGGATGATCGTTTTGCTCGATTCGGGAAAGGTGATCAGCAACAACATTCTTTATTCCAGGTTTATCCTTGATCTCCAAATTAAATTCATGGATTAACAAGATCCATCTCAAAAGTCATGCTTTAGCATCCTTCTTATCCATGAGATATTTAATTGCCGTGTGATCTGTGAAAATTGTCACCTTGGAGCCCAATATGTATGATCTGAATTTTTCAAGGGCCCAAACAACCGCGAGCATTTCCTTTTCAGTCATTGTGTAATTTCTTTATACAGGATCTAATACTTTGCTCGCGTATTGAATCGCATAAGGAATCCCATCTCTTATTTGTCCAAGTACCGCTCCGACAGCAAAATCCAATGCATCAGTCATGATCTCGAAGGGAAGAGACCAGTCGGGAGATTGTAATATCGATGATTCACATCTTTTCTTTTTCAGAAGCTCAAAGGACTCTAGACACCTGTGATTTACAATAAACTCGGTGTCTTTGCCTAAGAGCTCAGTCAGTGGGCGGGTGATCTTTGAAAAATCAGGGATGAATCTTCGATAAAATCCAACCTGCCCTAACAAAGACCTCACTGACTTGACATTGGTTGGTGGCTCAAGTTTCTTGATCACATCCACCTTGGCAGGGTCGACCTCCATTTTCTTTTTGGAGATGACATGCCCCAACATGATACCCTCAATCACCATAAAGTGACTTTTCTCCCAGGAGAGTACCAAATTAACCTCCCTGCATCTCTGGAGGACTCGGTCCAAGTGCGGTAAACATGTATCAAATGAATCACCATGAACCCAGAAGTCATCCATGAAGACTTCCAAGAAATCACCAACCATTTCGGCAAATAACTCAATCATGCAACGCTGAAATCTGCCTGGGGCATTACAAAGCCCGAATGGCATGCGCTTGAATGCGTAGGTACTGATGGGACATGTGAAAGTGGTCTTTTCCTGATCTCAGGAGCGATAGCTACTTGATTGTAGCCTGAGTACCCATCAAGAAAATAGAAGAATGCTTTCCCTGCAAGTCTCTCCAAGATTTGATCAATAAATGGCAGTGGAAAGTAATTTTTCTTGGTCGCAGCATTCATACGCCTGTAATCGACACAGATGCGCCACGACGTTGGTACTCGGGTTGCGATCTCTGCCCCCTCCTCGTTGGTGACCATCTGGATTCCTGACTTCTTCGGGATGACATGAAGAGGGGCCACCCATTTGGAATCAGAAATGGGGTATATAAATCCTGCTTTGCACCATTTTTCTATCTCTTTCTTAACCCCTTCCTGAAGATTGGGGTTTAATCTTCTCTGAATTCACGGGAAGGCCTTGCATTATCCCCAACATAAATTTGGTGCTAGTAGAGAGCGTGATTTATTCCTACAAGATCCGACATAGTCCAACCGATGGCTTTTCGATTTCGCTCAAGGACTTCGAGTAATCTAGACTCCTGCTCCATAGTTAACGATGAGCTAATGATCACAGGGAATTTTTCTTTGGGTCCATTGAGAAATGCATACTTCAGCGTGGGAGGTAGTGGTTTCAGCTCTGGCAATTCTGAATCATCAATTAAATCTGGTTGAATGATTTTTGCATCTGGCTCAGTGTCGGTTGGCGATGAATCACATTGTGAGGTGTTGGATACCAATTCTGAAGAAAGGTGAGTCGGATCGCTAAAGTAATGCGGTAATTCGGCCAGAGCTGCGTCCGACTTGTTATCAACATTTCTTGATTGTCCCAAAGATGATGGGACTGACAAATCCGAGAGGATTTCTATGTCATCAAGAGTGTAATAATCTAGATGTCTAGATATGTTTGGAAATATCTCGTAAACTGCATTGTGCATTATTTCTTCTTCTGAGGATGTGCTTTCCATCTGTATGTCTGGCAGTTGGTCCCACTACCCAGTGGTTCTGAGGAGATTGCATTCTGATATTTCAACATCTTCAGTGGTGGATTCAGAGTCTGGCCTTTGCCACTTTGTTTGTTTCATCTCCAAGTCTACTTCTCCTCCTGGAGAACGGAATTTCATCATGCCAGAACTGTAATCGAATATAGCCTTAGCGGTTCTTAAGAATGGTCTTCCGAGAATGATTTGCGATTCCTTGCAATGGTTCGGGGTCTCCATATCAAGGACAGTGATGTCCACTTTGTATTCCGTACCCTCGATAATGATGATGACATTCTTCACTTCTCCCTTAGTTTTTTTGTGGATTTATCAACAAATTGGAGTAAAGATGATGATTTCTTGAGAGGGCCTAACTCCAATCTATAATATAAGGCTAAGGGTAGAAGATTTATGGAAGAACCATTGTCGAGGAGTGTGCGTGTGAACGCAATGGTGCCAATGCGACTCACCACATAATGGGTGCCCGTATCCCTTTTCCTTCTTGGCAGATACTGGTTTTTGACACATTTGGTAGTGGCAACTGTCAAGATATGAGTCTCAACAAATTGACTTGTTCTCTTTGTACGAGTCCTGGTGGGAGTGCATTTTGCCTTCAAATATTTCAGAAAGGCTGGAGTACTGGCCATATACTGATAAAAGGGTACTTTGACTGTGATGTTTTGCTGGCAGAACCTTTCCATTACTGGATTATTCTGAATGTTTTTCTTTTGTTCCTTTCTTGAGATCATGGGGGAAAGGAATGGAAGCATTTGAGACAGGAGATAGAGGGCCAGAATCATAAATAAGAGCATCTTTATTAGACTGGGATTTTTTATTACAATCATAAGATTTCTGATAATAATCAAAATCAGGTTGCTGAAAAGATGACAAAGGTGTTTTTGCAGCAACTAGAGGTTCAAGGTCCTCTGCAGACTCCATAGATGCTTTTCCTTTCTCTTGTGCTGGGATCTTCAGTCGTCCTTCTTCATCCTCCTCGGAAGCATCCTCCGGCTGATCTTCTGAGTCTTCATGGTCTGATTCCCGAGCTCGGTCAGATACGACCACGGTCCTTCTGCTCCTGAGTGACATGGCATGGATATTGTCAAATGAAAGGATCTCATGTTCAGATATGGAAAAATCTGAATAGTATACCTGGCCATTGTGTTGAGATGATTGGGATTTGTTCAATCTATTGGGGTTATCTTGAACTTGGGCGGGAATGGTTGTGGTTGGGACAGTCTGCTCATCCTTTCATTGGGATAAACGATTAACATCTACCCGTAGATCATACAGCTCATTTCAAAAGCTACGAATTTCTTCAAGCATTTGCCTCTGGATATCAACCGGTTCTTCTGGAGGGTTGGATGATTGAGCTGATTGTTAGGGGGCTTAATATTGCTGACGGTATTGTTGAGGTTGGCTCTGGCGATTGTAGGGCTGCTGCTGCTTAGGATGTTGGGAAGATGCAGTGTTCTGAGTGTGTTGTGGAGGCGGAGGAAATGCGACATTATAGAAAGTGGGCGGATGATGATAAGGCTGACGGTCCCCCATACTACCCTGTTGGGTAGCGTCTTGTGTGTACTAAATGTCGTTTATTTCGAATGTCAGGGGTGGGGCTTCTTTGACTGTTTCGGTTGGCGGGGGTGGTTGCTGGGTAGCTTAGGCAAAGGATTGATCCTAAGCCCATGGTTGTTGTTGCTCCGATCCTGGTTGATCCAGGAAATGATGCAAATGGTAGATCGGAACCGTTGGTGCAGTAGGCATCCCCATCTTGGACACCTTCGTAGTGAGCTACTCCATCTGCTTTGGGAATTGGGAGATCCTGCTGTCGATTTCGTTCATTCTCTTATTCGCTATTGTCAATTTATCAGCTATGAAGTGCATGTTTGGAATCAAATCCTCTGCTATTTCTGTGACAGTCTACTTCCCGCCTTTGGCTTGAAGGGTATTCAGGGAATCCGTGTATGCTCTACTGGAAATCTGAGAACGACTTGTTTCTGCCATCTGCTCCAGTACTTTCCAGATGGTCTCAGCTCCACGCGATGTGTAATTCCCTCCGCAGGCAGCACTAACTAACCCTTGAGTCTCGTAGTTGAGGCTAGAGTAGAGTGACTGGACTAGGATGTTGTTGTCCAGGTCATGGCAGGGGCATTTCTGTAGTAGGTCTTTAAACCTATCCCAAGCCTCACAGAGTGGTTCATTGGGCATCTGAGAGAAACTGGTGATGCGGGTCCTCATTTGATTGGTCCGACTCAAGGGGTAGAATTTCTTCAAAAATAGGTTTTTGAACCTCTCATAAGTAGTCACAGTCACCCTCAAGTTCTTCACCAAGTAGTCTGCTTTCCCTTTCAAGGTGAAAGGTAGTGTAGTGAGACGAATGTAGTCTTGGCTGACTTGTGGGTGCCTCAAATTAGAACATATCAGCTCCAAGTCATGCAGGAATTCATATGACTCTTCAGTCGTATTACCATGGAATTGTGGTAATTGACTGACAAAATGTGGCTTCAGTTCATTGTGAATCTCTGGTTGTGGTGGCTGCAAATAATTCCACTCTGTACTGTCTAGGGTTGTATGCGGCTTCCATTGGTAGTTCCTCCCCCACATTCAACTATTCTAGCTGCTCCCTCAATAACTGTTATTGCTGCTCGGATGTTTCCAGTCTTGCTAGAATCATATGACTAGAATCGTCATTGGTTTCATCTTCAGGATCTTTCTTAGAAGACATCTTGGGAGGCATCTCTTCTTCTTTACCTTCAGAATATAAGGGGTTCAAGTTAATAGAGTGGAAAGAATTGATGTAAAAGTTTTCCTCGATCTATTTTGGTGACAAACAGACAGTGTGGGTCTGTCCTCCTGACGAGTCGCTAAATACGGTAATGAATTCGGTCACGTTGTAATACGTGTACTTAGCGATTCGGTCAGAACCGAGAGAAGGATCTCCGTGAAGAGTGTCTCGGCTTTAATTTATATCCCGGGCAAGTCCGGGGTCGAACACAGGGAGGCAAAGGAACAACTTGAGGTTTAATTTTAAAATAAAGATCTAGATTTCCAAGTGGTATTTTTTAGATTTTTTATGCAAATAGAATGCAAATGCAAGTGAATTACAACACTAAGAAAACACACAACAAGGCCAAATTAATTTTAATGTCAAATTAATCCAATTCAGACAAATTATATTTTTCCTAGAGTCCTAATCCAGAGATGAATGCAAGGTACTTTTTTTGGAATTTTAGGGGTTAAAATGCAACAAGGAAAAATGCACACTTTTTATGGGTTTTTTCACAATTTCTCACACAAACAGTGAGCAAAAATCATGAAAAAATTAGTGGAATATAAACATGATGCAAAGAGACTACAGTAATATTTTTGGATTTTTTTGACAAGTTATGAATTTTTTATGTATTTGTTTTAGTGGAAACAGAGTGACATTGAGTAATTAATTCCTATTAATCCACGTTATCAAATAATCAAAGTGCAAATTATCTCAAGTAATATTTTTCATGTGGCATACAAGAGACTTTAAATTTCGTAAAAAGGATATACGTGGATTTAATTAAAAATCAAATACTAATTTTACTCTATGATTTTATTTCAGGCACAAGACAACTCAATGAATGTGAAATTTGGACTGTAACTTAATCAACATATCAGGGCATCATTACTATTTTTGTGAATTTTTTGGAGCAACCGTGTGTGAAATATAATTTTAAGAGTCAAGAATGGGTAAAATATGCTAAATTTCAGTTGAACAATTTTAATTAATTACCCAAAGATCACAAAAATATAAATAAATACTCAAATGACAGAGAATAAGTTGCTCCACACAATGCTATTTTTCTTTAAATGAAAGGATGCCAAAACAAGGTCCAAATTCGAGTACAAACATAGGGATGTCTCTGCAAATTTAGAAAGCAAAATAAACAAACATTTATATACAGGGACCTATCTGTAATTACAAAAACTTAAGAAATAAAAGGTGCAATTTTTACAATAAAAAAGAAGTATTCACCTTCTTCTTCCTCCCTGGGTCACGATGGAAGAACCCAAAGGGGCGGCTCGATGGCGTCGGCGGCCGGGCGGCGCGGCCACGCGCAGCCGCGCGCGGGGGTAGGCGACGAGGCGGCGGCGGCAGTCGCGGTGGAGGGCGCGGGCGGGGGCGATGGCGACGGGCGGGGGCGATGGCGACCGGCGAGGTGCGGGGCGGCGCGGCCGCTGTTGGCTGCGCGGCCGCGAGGGGAGCGGCCGGTGGCTGCCGTGGAAGAAGGATGGGCGGCGGCGCCGCCTGCCCGTGTGGAGCGGAAGGGGCGGCGGTGCTGCTGCCCTTTTCTTATTTTTTAAAATTTTTTTTTATTTCTTTTTTTTTTCTGCTGTAATAAAAATCTTTTTTTTGTGTTTAATTTTTTTATATTTTTTTAATTTTGATTAGGCAGAGAATATGATTGACAAAAAAAATAAAATGGATTGGTGGTGGTGATGATGATAAACTAATGGGGGAAAATGATGGTGTTATGACGGTGGTGATGGAAGGGATGATATGAAACAAATGAAGACGTAATGATGGAACTTTTTTTTTGTTTTAATTTTTTTTTGTTACTTAGAGGATGTACATGATGGGAAAAAATGTGATGAAATAAAATGTGGTGGGGTGATGATAATGTGATAAAGAAGTGATGAAAATAAAGATGATGTTGGTGGTGGTAATGTGATGTGCTTAAAAAATGCAAGGATACTAATGATGATAAGATGAAAAGAAAAATTACCTACGATGAACGGATGCCTATGATGTGCTCTCGTGAGCACGGTCTTCGCTCGAATCGCCGGCGTGCGATGAGCTCGAGCAGCGCGCAGTTGCGGCTGCGATGTTGGCCAAAAAGCCAACGGATCACACCGGAGAGAGGGCCGTCGTCGCTCGACCGCGGTTGCGTCGCTGTCACCGATTCAACTCTGGGAACTTGGCTCTCCTCACATGAAGATGGATCAAAGGCAAAAATGAGGAGAATGACATGTATATAAAGATGATGGAATGAGAGGTTATTAAAGTGGTGGGAGGTTATATTATTAATGGAGTTGAATGGGAAGTTTAAAAAATGGTGGAGTTGAATGGAGGTCGGTGGTAAAGAGTTGAATGGTGGTTATTGTAGAGAATGGAAATTAAATAAATAAATGAAATAAAGTTGGCTACTTTAAATACAATAATTTAAAAAGAGAAGACAAAAAGTGGAGAATTTACAAAAGAAGACAAAACACCATGTACACATTTTTATTTACTTTTCTAATTTGTATTTTTTTGTCTTTTTAATAAGAGATATTTACAACGGAAAAATACTATAATATAATTAAAATACAACACAATCATGATATTTTTGTATTTTTAGCAATTATGAAAGATACAATAAAAATTAAAGAAAGAATGAATATATACAAGGTATACAATGTACATCTAGGTCCCAAAACCCAACTTTTACAAATGAGCTCCAATTTTAATGAAACCACTTCCGTTGGATAGATAATTTTCTAACTTGAACTTTAAAAGTGAGTTTGGCGAATTTGGAGTTCATACGGAGCGGAAATTTATCTTGGAAGTTGGTCTTTACGGCTTTTTCCCATTGGGATCTAGGAGTATTTATTTGAGGTAAAATTTGTTTTGTATTTTTGTATTTTTATATACATTGATATGAACATGTTGGAGAAAGAATTAGCCAAAAAGGAGTTGATATGAAATTATTAAAAATATATAAAGTTTTGGGCTATTTACATGTATAAAACTCCTTTGATTTTGCGGCTTTTTATGTGTAATTTATTTTGTACAATCTAATATACAATAATTAGTGGGTTTTATTTACAAGAGTCATTTTGTTAATTTATTGATTTTATGGACATTTTTTTGGGATTTTACCCGGAGATTTTGCTAAGATCAATATATTGAGATGATGAATCGTGGATTCATCACCCCCCTATACTTAAACTTTGCTAGTCCTCGAGCAAATAAAGAATGAATAAGTTGGATTAACCCCTGACTGTGCATGTGAATACAAGACTTGATCCGTTCAAGAACTCTCGGTTTTAGAAGTCCTAAAATTCTAAGCTGAACCAAGCTCTAGTCAAAAGGTATCCAATTTCCCTAATCATCAGACTCTCTTTGTATACATATATAGTTGGGATATGACTTTAAGTGTTGACCGCAGTTACAAGAGTAGAGTCACAACGTCACCCAAGGTTCCAGTCCAAGAGACTCTCCTAAGGACCCGATCCTCAACACTAGGGAATAAATCATTTCTTGCATCCAATCCACCGTCTCTTTAGTTATCAGACTTGAAAGTGTAGATGGAAGGCCAGTTGATGAAGGGCATAGGATTGTGTCATTTCTTCTCTCCCTCTCATTGGAACAAGGATCCTCTCAAGTGCCTTATTACGCAACGCATTTTTTTGGTGTTGATCAGTGCGTCCGTCAAGAGAAGTTCGAGCAGTCTGCACTTGTTTTCCTGGGAGTACACCGAGGTGTGTCTTTTTTGAGTATCTATTATACCTTCTACACCCAGACTTGTAGCATTTACGATGCAGAGCCCTTTTTTGGTGCAAGCCCGACTCCTGGTCCTAATAGCGGTGGTCCAAGTGGACACTTTTGAAATGGTTGGGAGCGCTCGCCTTTGGTGGAAGCTCTTTGATATTTGACTTTGTATGGAATGAGAGCTTTTCTTTGACATTTCATTGATTTGTAGTATTTTGGCTAGCTCCACTGCTTTTACCAAGAGTTGGCGCACACTGATCAACATTTTTTTTTATTTTATCACACCCTGGCACATAGGTAAATGTCAAGAGATAGTACAAGAACCATGTTCTCATACTGGCTAAAGATGCTGACACTCAGGTTTCATGAAGCCTTCATTGATTTTATCCCATCCTCGAGCATCATCAAATCAAGTCCAAACTCAAATCCCTCATCCCAGATCCTCAAGTGAAATTTCAACTCATCTCATCATAACTGCAGTCGTGTATGTGAGGTGTTGATCATATTCTTAAGGTAGAGACTAAGCATGCAATAGAGCACACAAATCTTTCAAACTAGGGAAATGTGAATAATTAAGTCCAAGACCCAAATGACTAAGGCTGGTTAACTCAAAATCTCAAGAGCTCATAAACCAAGTGTTCTTGAACATCACTAGTATTGTGTGAAAGTGAATGTGTCAGGGGTTAAACCAACTTATTAGTTAGTTTTTTTTTATGATTGATTGATTTTTTTAAGAAAAAGTTTTTTTTTCAAACAAAGGCAAAGAATTTTTTTTCTAGACAAAGGCAAAGAAATCTCTTTTTTTTCTTTTTATCATTTTTTTCTTTTTTTTTCAAGTTTTTTTTTGTTTTGAAAAAGATAGGTAAATAAGAAAAGACTTTTTTTGGAAAAGTTTTTTTTAAAAGAGGTTTTTTTTTGAAAAGTTTTTTAGCAAATAAGGAAAAAGAGTTTTTTTAGAAAAAAAAAGTTTTTTTTTTAGAAAAAAGTTTTTTTTTAAGTTTTTTTTTAGAAAAAAGTTTTTTTTACCCACCCCATAATTATTGTATAATATATACAAAAATACGTGAAAGTACGAGCTATGGGTAAAGTATATATGTAATATATACACGCCCCCCTATACTTAGCATGTGCTATGTCCTCATGGCACAAGAAGCGAGAAAAAGACATAGCTTGTGCTAAGCGTAGGATGACTAAAATAATAAACAGTATAGAAGTCGATCCGCCCCCCCTATACTTAGGCTCTGGACAGCCTAAGTGTAGAAGAAGAGCAAAAATGGGGCGGACGAGGTCAAGAAGAGAAATGGATGAGTATATATATGGAGGGCATCGGCTCCCCCTATACTTAGGCTCTTGGTAAGCCTAAGTATAGGACAAGAATAAGTGTAAGAATCGATGTGATCTGGAGAATATACAAAGAAGGGCGAATGTACAAGAGGAATGAATCTTCTAAGATGTTGAATCTTGATGCTGCATCTTCATGATGAGTAATATGATGTATCTGCTCTATGCTCGCTCTGCATGAAGTTGATGACCTCGACTTGGACTAACTGCTCTTTTGAATCAACAAAATGCTTCAACAGTTGTCCATTTACCACATGAGACTGTGCACCATCTGTTAGATCAGCTATCTCTACACTTCCGTTCTCGTGCACTTTCTTAACAACAAAGGGACCCATCCATTTAGATTTGAGCTTCCCATGGAACATCTTCAACCTGGCATTGAACAACCATACCTTTTGTCCAGGGACAATGTCTTTGCACCTAATGTGTTGATCATGCCATCTCTTTACTTTGTCCTTATAAATCAAACTGTTGTCAAATGCCCTGTTTCGGATTTCCACGAGCTCGTTCAAGTTCAAGTCTCGACAAAGCTTCCCTAGGTGACCACTCCAGTTAATCTTCTTAATTGCCCATTCGGATTTATGAATCAATTCTGCAGGCAAATGGCATGGCTTGCCATAGATCATTCTAAATGGTGAAGTACCCAATGGTGTCTTGTAGGCTGTCCTATAGGCCCACAGAACTTGGTCCAAAAGCTGAGACCAGTTCTTCCTATCGGGACGAACTAATTTCTGCAAAATACTCTTCACCTCTCTGTTCGAAACCTCTGCCATGCCGTTGGACTGTGGGTGGTAAGGACTAGTAACTCTATGCTCAAATCCATAGTCCTTAGCTAAAGATCTCATATCTCGGTTCACAAAATGGCTACCCCCATCAGATATCAAACCTTTTGGCACCCCGAACCTAGCAATAATCTGATCTCTCACAAACTTACAGACAGTCTTGCTGTCTGCGGTTCGGGTTGGGATAGCCTCCACCCACCTGGATAAATAGTCAACCGCCAACAATATGTACTCATGTCCTTGGCTGTTGGGAAAGGGACCCATAAAATCTATGCCCCATGCATCAAAAACATCACAAATAATCATCGGTTGCATAGGCATCTCATCTCTCTGTCCAACTGTCCCTCCCATCCTTTGACAGATCGGGCACGACCGTACAAAATCAATAGCATCTCTAAACAAGGTCGGCCAATACAATCCACATTGAAGTACTTTGTGAGCGGTTCTCTTTCCCGAATGGTGTCCTCCAGCCTCAAGTGAATGACAATATGTGAGGACACTTTGGTATTCCTCCTGAGGAATACACCTTCTCCAAACACAATCCGGTCCTTCGAAGAAAAGGAAAGGATCATCCCAGTGGTATCTCCTCGAATCCGACTTCAGTCGGTCAATGCTGCTCCTAGTCCAACCATGGGGAACCTGCTTGGAGACAAGATAGTTCACCATGTTGGCATACCACGGGAGTGAGTCAATAACACAAATTGACTCATCTGGGAAGGTCTCTCTAATCTGCTCATAATCAGGAGAATCCTTAAGTTCAATCCGAGAAAGGTGATCAGCCACAACATTCTTCACTCCAGGTTTATACTTTATATCCAAATCAAATTCCTGGAGGAGTAAAATCCACCTAAAAAGACGCGCCTTCGCGTCCTTCTTTTCCATTAAATATCGAATGGCTGTGTGATCTGTATAAATTGTCACCTTAGAGACCAAAATATATGATCTGAACTTCTCGAGGGCCCATACTACTGCGAGCATTTCCTTTTCAGTCAATGTATAGTTTTTCTATGTAGGATCTAAAACTTTGCTCGCATAATGTATCGCAAACGGAATCCCCTCTCGCCGTTGTCCTAACACAGCTCCTATAGCAAAATCTGAAGCATCAGTCATGATCTCAAAGGGGAGAGACCAGTCAGGAGCTTGTAGGATAGGCGAGGCACAAATCTTCCTCTTCAAGAGCTCAAAGGCCTCCAGACACCTGTGATCTACAATAAACTCTGTGTCTTTTCCTAAGAGCTCAGTCAATGGGCGGGCGATCTTTGAAAAATCCTGAATGAATCTCCTATAGAATCCAACATGCCCTAAGAATGACCGCACTGACTTCACGTTGGTAGGTGGTTCGAGTTTCTTGATCACCTCCACCTTGGCAGGGTCAACCTCCATTCCCCTTTTGGAGATGACATGCCCCAACACGATACCCTCCGTCACCATGAAGTGACTCTTCTCCCAGGAGAGTACCAGATTTACCTCTCTACACCTCGTGAGGACTCGGTCCAAGTGCGCTAAACATGTATCAAAAGAATCACCATGGACCGAGAAGTCATCCATGAATACTTCCAGGAAATCTCCCACCATCTCGGCAAATATGGCTATCATGCACCGCTGAAATGTGCCCGGGGCATTGCAGAGCCCGAATGGCATGCGCCTGAAAGCATAAGTGCCGAATGGACATGTGAATGTGGTCTTTTCCTGGTCCTCAGGGGCAATGGCCACCTGGTTGTAGCCTGAGTACCCGTCAAGAAAACAGAAGAACTCTTTCCCTGCAAGTCTCTCCAAGATCTGATCAATAAAAGGCAAGGGAAAGTGATCTTTCTTGGTCGCGGCATTCAAGCGTATGTAGTCAACACAGACACGCCACGATGTAGGTACTCGTGTCGCGATCTCTACCCCCTCCTCGTTGGTGACCATTTGAATTCCCGACTTCTTCGGGACAACATGAAGTGGGGCCACCCACTTGGAGTTAGAAATAGGGTATATAAACCCTGCTTTGCACCATTTCTCAATTTCTTTCTTCACTACTTCCCGTATATTGGGGTTAAGTCTCCTTTGGAACTCACGGGATGGTCTCACATTATCCTCAGTAAAAATGTGGTGCGAGCAGAGAGCGGGGTTGATGCCCACGAGATCCGACACTGTCCAGCCTATTGCTTTGCGGTTCCTCTCTAAGACTTCTAACAACCTAGACTCCTGTTCTAAAGTCAAGTCTGAGCTAATGATGACAGGATATCTCTCTTTGGGTCCCGCAAGAAAGGCATACTTAAGTGTAGGAGGTAGTGATTTCAGTTCTGGCAATGTGGTATCATCAAGCAGATCTGGCTGAACTGAATCTGAATCTGGTTCCGTGCTGCATGAAGGTGGGCTAAGCTGAGTAGTACTCGCCACCAAATCAGAAATATCGGGAGTCGGATCGTCAAAAGTATCCAAACAATCGGCAAAAGCCACGTCCGACTCGTCATCTATGTCCCATGATTGTTCCGAAGAGGATGGAACTGACAGATCCGGATGGATCTCTAAGTCATCATGAGAATAGGTTGATGCATCTCTAGCAAGATCAGACAACACCTGGCAAACTGCATCATGCACTATATCCTCTCCAGATGAAAGGGTCGCGCTCTGTCCTGAAGGAATGTGTCCCCAAATCCCAACTGTGCTAATCAAACTGCAATCTGCCTCTGAAGATGAGTACTCTGTACTACTCTCTGAATCAGGTCACTGGCACTTGGTTTGCTTCTTCTCAAGGTTCACGTCTCCGCCTGGAGAACGGAACTTCATCATTCCCGTACCATAATCGAAAGTTGCACCTGCGGTCCTAAGGAAGGGCCGCCCAAGAATGATCTGAGATTCTCTCCAATGATTGGGGGTCTCCATGTCCAAGACTGTGAAGTCCACCTGATAGTTCTGCCCCTCAATCGAGATAACTACGTTCTTCACTTCTCCCTTAGGTCTCTTCACTGATCGATCAGCGAATTGGAGTAAGGCTCTAGATTTGCGAAGTGGTCCCAACTCCAATTTCTGATATAATGCTAAGGGAAGTAAGTTGATCGAAGAACCGTTATCTAAGAGTGTGCGTGCAAACGCAATGTCGTCAATACGACTCTCCACATAGTGAGCACCCATGTCTCTCTTTTTCCTTGGCAAAGTCTGATTCTTGAGACAATAGGTTGTGGCTACCGATAAGACATGTGTCTTTATATTTCGGTTATCTTTCTTCCTGCTAACCCTTGTAGGTGTGCATCTCACCTTAAGGTATTTTTGGAAGGCAGGATGGTTAGCCACATATTCATCAAATGGCACCTTAACTGTGATGTTTTCTTTACAAAACCGTGCCATATCGGGGTCATCTTTCTGAATCTTTTTGATGCGCTTTCCTGCCATAAGAGCACGGGGGAAAGGGATTGAAGGTAGGGAAACAGATGATGAAGAATCTGAGTCATGAACTGAAAGATCATTCCTTGCATTAACGGAAACAGAGTTCTTCATACAAGAATCTTTTTGATGCAACATGGACTCAAAATCTAAACTATCTACTACAGGTTGTGGAATAGAAGCTGGAGTGGTATCCGCCACAACCGGAGATGCAAGGTCCTCCGTAGACTCAGAAGAATATCCATGCTGACGATGCTGCATACGTGCTCTCCTCCTCCTCTCGGCTCCCTGAGTAGAAATCCTCGAATGGTGCTGATGGGGCTCCGAAATATGATGCCTCTCCTCCTCGTCCTCTGAAGACTCCTCAGGTAGAGTTCCAGAGATGCCCCTCCTCGTATCCCTCGCCCGGTCAGGTACGGTCACGGTCCTTCCGCTCCTGAGTGACATGTGGTTAGCCTCGTCACACGAAAGAATCTCATGTTCAGATCTAGGAGATACTGAATAGTATACCTGACCAAAGTGCTGCTGAGAACTAGATCTGTTCAGGCTATTGGGGTTAGCCTGAACTTGGGCTGGGATAGAGGTAGAGGGTGCAGTCTGCTCGTCTCGCCATCTGGACAGGCGGTTGACATCCACCCGTAAGTCTTGAATCTCGTTCCTGTAGGAATGTAGCTCGTCGAGTATCTGCTGCTGAATATCCACGGGACTAGACGAAGAAGGAAGTGGATAAGACTGGGAAGAAGAACGGGAAGACTGGCCCTGCTGGCCAGAGTACTGCCTCTGCTGCTGCTGCTGGGGTTGCGGACCCTGCTGGCCCGCCTGGTAATGGCCCTGTCGGCCATGCTGCTGGTACTGCTGCCTCTGCTGCTGGGGTGGCTGGAATCCAGGGCTCTGCTGTGAAGGAGGTGGTGCGGAGGTGAATGCGGTGTTATGAAAGGTCGGGGGACGCTGATAAGACTGTCGGTCTCCCGTACTTCCCTGCCTGGCAGGGTCCTGAGTATACCATACTCCATTCACCTCCCAAACCGGTGGAGGCTCCTCCTGGACTGTCTCTGCTACTGGAGGTGGCTGCTGGAAAGAGTGGGTGTAGGATTGGTCCTGCTCCCACGGCTGGGGTTGCCCTGACACCAACTGCTCCTGAACATGGTGAACTCGGTATACGGGAGCAGAGGGTGCAGTCACGGCAGGTATCTTTATCTTAGATACCTTCTCAGTCAACTCCTCCATCTGTTTTGGAAGTTTGGAGACACTCCGATCTAACTCATCAATCCTCCTGTCGATCCTCTCGACTACAGTAAGCTTGTCAGCAAGAAGTCCCATGCTAGGGATCACATCCTGAGAGAGGTCAACTACAGCTGATTTTCCCCCTCCAAGTGAGAGTGAACTGGGGGATGATGTATAGGCCCTGCTGGCCATCTGTGAGCGGCTAGTTTCAGCCATCTGCTCGAATACCCTCCAGACGGTATCCGCTCCTCGTGATGTATAGCTGCCTCCACAGGCAGCGCTCACTAAACCCTGCATCTCAGGGTTGAGACCAGTAAAGAAGGATTGGACCAAGATATTGTCATCTAATCCATGACAAGGACACTTCTGCAGGATGTCCTTGAATCTTTCCCAAGCATCACAGAAGGCTTCATGTGGTAACTGGAAAAAACTCGTAATTCGCGTCCTCATCATGTTAGTTCTACTCAACGGGTAGAACTTCTTTAGGAATAGGTCCTTGAACTGGGCATAAGTGGTGATGATGATTCCAAGATTCTTCACCCAGTAATCGGCTTTTCCACCCAAGGCAAATGGAAGGGCTTTGAGCCTAATATAATCCTGGCTAACATTATTATGTTTGAGGTTAGCACAGATGAGCTCAAAGTCCCTTAGGAATGCATATGGTTCCTCAGAAGCATTCCCATCAAAATGTGGCAGCAGGTTCAGAAAGTGCGGCTTCAACTCAAAGTCAACAGTGGGTTCAGCCGGACTCAAGTAGTTATGAATTTGATATTGTCCGGGGTTGTATGCCGCATCCATTGGTAGTTGGACCCCAACATTTAACTGTCCTAACTGAGCTCTCAGTAATGCTTGTTGCTGCTCAGATGCAGCTAATCTGGCAAGTATCATTTTCATTGGGTCTTCATTGTTCTCTTCTTCCTCTCCTTTCTTCTTTGGAGGCATTTTACTTGTGTCTTCTATATGGCCTGAATCAGCAATGTGTTCTTGATTAGAATAGGATTTATGAATCAAGATATTCTCATCGAGGTGAAGGTCTTCCTCGGTGAGGTGGGAAGAGAGAAAGGGAATGGTTTGAGAGTAACCATCCCGAGAGTGGGTGATCTTGGGCTCAAGAGGGTCATGAGTCCAGGTTGGTCCATGTTGCGCATGGACCTGTGAAGACATACTTCTTGGAGGGTTCAACGGGAAATTCGCAAGGTCCGAATAATTATCCCCCCAATCAGTCATCTTCGATGTCAAAAGAACCGATTATAACACGATATTTCAATGAGGTGCTAGTTCTATGGTGCACGTAAATGTGCGGAGTAAACTCACACAATACAAACGCAATCCAAACCCTCGATTTCACCAACGCAACACGTGAAGGCCGTAAGAGTTCGGTCGAATTATCTTGTCAATTTTAGTTGGTGAGAATACAATCTTGGAAAGATTAACGAGCTGTTAGGTGCCCGTATTTTCCTACAGACTGACCCGGTTCTTACGACTAGTTTGGCCTACTTTCAGCCAGTATAGGAGTAAGTACAAGCCGAAGCCCGTTCCTTGAGGACTAAAGCGCCCTCTAAACCTCCCACTCTGCTAAGGAAGTCCGGACCGTATAAATACGTCTACCCGTATTCCTCACTGAAAAGTAGCTAATCAGCTGAAAATAAAGAACCAGTAGTAAGTAAGAAATCCAGACTTGGCTCTATCCTAGGGTCGTCTCTCTCTCACTTGCAAGTAAAACAAACAATGAGGGCTTTATGCACCCAAGAATAAGGGTTCTTTTTATTCCAATTATTTTAAATCGACCTGCTCAATTCAGTCCCAATTTTAGAGTTAGGTTATCACTTGAAATTTATGTGAACACACAAGCACGTCTACCGTTCAGTCCCAATTTCCTTTTGACCTTAAGTTGTAAAACAAGAGGGGAATCGAAAATCAGAATGCAAACGAGAAACTATGATGCATGCTCAGAAGAAGGTATACTTACAGTGAATCCCAGCACTCTTCATGCGTTATGCAGAATAGAATTTTTAAATGTTACACTAAATGCATGCAGATCGAGAAAAACCGCACCTAAACAGTATACTATTAGCGGGGAAGAATTGATTGAATTTGAGCTAAGTAGTACGTGTCTATGTGCGTCTCATTATGAATATTATAAGATATGTGAATCTTCTAAGATATGTGTGGCCTAACTTACGATGGGCACAAACAAATTTGATTCTAAGCTACCGTGTGTCTAATCCTTAGTTTCGCCACTCAAGTCGAGCCCCACCCTCACCGGAGAGTGAAACAGGTCTCGACACACCACAAATAAAGTCCAAGTCTTTTTTACACACGCGAGCTCTCAAACAAGAGCCGCTATAAAGGAGCAAGCTACCTAAATAATTACAAGAATTTACAAAAATTCTCTCGAAGATAAATAAATTCTCCAAGCTCTTCAGCAGTCGGCGCGCGTCGCGTCCGTCGACCTCCGATGCACTCCTAGTCCACCGGGCCCTCGCAAGGAAAAAGAGATTTATATTAGAGAGATAAACAACAAAATATATACAAGAATATGAAGACAAATAATTGAAAGGAAATGGATTAATTACAAGTGGCTCGGGGGTCAGACTACCCGAGTAAGTGAAATCTAAATCCAAATTTTTAAACTAATCCCTAAGCCGTTTGCCTCCCCGGCAACGGCGCCATCTGACGAGTCGCTAAATACGGTAATGAATTCGGTCACGTTGTAATACGTGTACTTAGCGATTCGGTCAGAACCGAGAGAAGGATCTCCGTGAAGAGTGTCTCGGCTTTAATTTATATCCCGGGCAAGTCCGGGGTCGAACACAGGGAGGCAAAGGAACAACTTGAGGTTTAATTTTAAAATAAAGATCTAGATTTCCAAGTGGTATTTTTTAGATTTTTTTTATGCAAATAGAATGCAAATGCAAGTGAATTACAACACTAAGAAAACACACAACAAGGCCAAATTAATTTTAATGTCAAATTAATCCAATTCAGACAAATTATATTTTTCCTAGAGTCCTAATCCAGAGATGAATGCAAGGTACTTTTTTTTGGAATTTTAGGGGCTAAAATGCAACAAGGAAAAATGCACACTTTTTATGGGTTTTTTCGCAATTTCTCACACAAACAGTAAGAAAAAATCATGAAAAAATTAGTGGAATATAAACATGATGCAAAGAGACTACAGTAATATTTTTGGATTTTTTTTGACAAGTTATGAATTTTTTATGTATTTGTTTTAGTGGAAACAGAGTGACATTGAGTAATTAATTCCTAATTAATCCACGTTATCAAATTAATCAAAGTGCAAATTATCTCAAGTAGATATTTTCATGTGGCATACAGGAGACTTTAAATTTCGTAAAAAGGATATACGTGGATTTAATTAAAAATCAAATACTAATTTTACTCTATGATTTATTTCAGGCACAAGACAACTCCAATGAATGTGAAATTTAGACTGTAACTTAATCACATATCAGGGCATCATTACTAATTTTTGTGAATTTTTTGGAGCAACCGTGTGTGAAATATAATTTTAAGAGTCCAGAATGGGTAAAATATGCTAAATTTCAGTTGAACAATTTTAATTAATTACCCAAAGATCACAAAAATATAAATAAATACTCAGATGACAGAGAATAAGTTGCTCCACACAATGCTATTTTTCTTTAAATGAAAGGATGCCAAAACAAGGTCCAAATTCGAGTACAAACATAGGGATGTCTCTGTAAATTTAGAAAGCAAAATAAACAAACATTTATATACAGGGAGCTATCTGTAATTACAAAAACTTAAGAAATAAAAGGTGCAATTTTTACAATAAAAAAAGTATTCACCTTCTTCTTCCTCCCTGGGTCACGATGGAAGAACCCAAAGGGGAGGCTCGACGGCGTCGGCGGCCGGGCGGTGCGGCCACGCGCAGCCGCGCGCGGGGGTAGGCGACGAGGCGGCGGCGGCAGCCGCGGTGGAGGGCGCGGGCGGGGGCGATGGCGACCGGCGAGGTGCGGGGCGGCGCGGCCGCTGTTGGCTGTGCGACCGCGAGGGGAGCGGTCGGTGGTTGCCGTGGAAGAAGGATGGGCGGCGGCGCCGCCTGCCCGTGTGGAGGGGAAGGGGCGGCGGTGCTGTTGCCCTTTTCTTATTTTTTTTAAAATTTTTTTTGATTTCTTTTTTTTTCTGCTGTAATAAAAATCTTTTTTTGTGTTTAATTTTTTTATATTTTTTTAATTTTGATTAGGCAGAGAATATGATTGACAAAAAAAATAAAATGGATTGGTGGTGGTGATGATGATAAACTAATGGGGGAAAATGATGGTGTTATGATGGTGGTGATGGAAGGGATGATATGAAACAAATGAAGACGTAATGATGGAACTTTTTTTTGTTTTAATTTTTTTTTGTTACTTAGAGGATGTACATGATGGGAAAAATGTGATGAAATAAAATGTGGTGGGGTGATGGTAATGTGATAAAGAAGTGATGAAAATAAAGATGATATTGGTGGTGGTAATGTGATGTGCTTAAAAAAATGCAAGGATACTAATGATGATAAGATGAAAAGAAAAATTACCTACGATGAACGGATGCCTATGATGTGCTCTCGTGAGCACGGTCTTCGCTCGAATCGCCGGCGTGCGATGAGCTCGAGCAGCGCGTAGTTGCGGCTGCGATGTTGGCCAAAAAGCCAACGGATCACACCGGAGAGAGGGCCGTCGTCGCTCGACCGCGGTTGCGTCGCTGTCACCGATTCAACTCTGGGAACTTGGCTCTCCTCACATAAAGATGGATCAAAGGCAAAAATGAGGAGAATGACATGTATATAAAGATGATGGAATGAGAGGTTATTAAAGTGGTGGGAGGTTATATTATTAATGGAGTTGAGTGGGAAGTTTAAAAAATGGTGGAGTTGAATGGAGGTTGGTGGTAAAGAGTTGAATGGTGGTTATTGTAGAGAAAGGAAATTAAATAAATAAATGAAATAAAGTTGGCTACTTTAAATACAATAATTTAAAAAGAGAAGACAAAAAGTGGAGAATTTACAAAAGAAGACAAAACACCATGTACACATTTTTATTTACTTTTCTAATTTGTATTTTTTTGTCTTTTTAATAAGAGATATTTACAACGGAAAAATACTATAATATAATTAAAATACAACACAATCATGATATTTTTGTATTTTTAGCAATTATGAAAGATACAATAAAAATTAAAGAAAGAATGAATGTATACAAGGTATACAATGTACATCTAGGTCCCAAAACCCAACTTTTACAAATGAGCTCTGATTTTAATGAAACAACTTCCGTTGGATAGATAATTTTCTAACTTGAACTTTAAAAGTGAGTTTGGCGAATTTGGAGTTCATACGGAGCGGAAATTTAGCTTGGAAGTTGGTCTTTACGGCTTTTTCCCATTGGGATCTAGGAGTATTTATTTGAGGTAAAATTTGTTTTGTATTTTTGTATTTTTATATACATTGATATGAACATGTTGGAGAAAGAATTAGACAAAAAGGAGTTGATATGAAATTATTAAAAATACATAAAGTTTTGGGCTATTTACATGTATAAAACTCCTTTGATTTTGCGGCTTTTTATGTGTAATTTATTTTGTACAATCTAATATACAATAATTAGTGAGTTTTATTTACAAGAGTCATTTTGTTAATTTATTGATTTTATGGACATTTTTCTGGGATTTTACTCGGAGATTTTGCTAAGATCAATATATTGAGATGATGAATCGTGGATTCATCACCTCCCTCCAGGAAGAAGAAGGAATCATAGGAATAGGGTTCTTGGAAAGGGTTTCCCGGAGGCCAAGAAGGTCCAAAGTAGGAGTCTCTCTGGACTTTTGAGATTGGAGAGTTTGTGGTAGTGAGAGAAGGGTTCGCGGAGTCCGAATGAGAATTACCACAATCTTCCATTCTCGAGGTCAACAAGAGGTTTGCGGTTTATGATGTAGGCACAAGTGTGTGGTATTCGTTGATTACTTACTTTCTACGCACAAAGCAAACACAATACAAAGATTTCTTTCACCAACTCACTCAGTGGAGGCCGTAAAAGTTCGACCAATTATCTTGTCAGTTTTAATTGATAAGAATTCAAGTCTTGCAAGCCGTTTAAACGAGCTGTTAGGTGCCAATATTTCCTTAAAGACTGTCCCGAGTTCGTACGACTAGTTGCATCCACTTTCAGCCACTATAGGTGTAAGTACGGACTGTAAAACGGCTACCCGTATTACTTAAGGATGAAGCCTTGCGCAATGTCCTTTAAACCACCCACTCTGCTAAGGAAGTCCGGACGGTAAAACAGCTACCCGTATTCCTCACTGAGAAGTATCTAATCATTTTTAAAATCAGTAGTCTATATGAAAATCTTGGCTTGGCTCTATCCTCGTGTGCGTCTCTCTCCTCGCTACAAGATAAAATCAAACAATGTCGGGGTTGCTCTCCCGCAAGAATTCTTGATTTTATGGGTTTTTTAAAATCGGCTATGTTTAGCAGTCCCAATTTTAGTTAGGTGATCACTGAAGAATTTAGATGAGCACAAGTACATGTCTACCGTCCAGTCCCAATTTCCTTTAGAATTATGTGATAAAACAATAGGGAGGAGTTTGGGAAAAGCCGATGCACGCGAAAACAATGATGTATGCTCAGTTAGAAGACTTATAGTGCTTCCTCGCAATCTCCATGTGGGATGCAACACAAAATTGAAAGATTATTCTAAATGCGTGCAAGCCGATGAAAACTGCACCTAGGCATAAAGTTCTATTAGCGGGAAGAATTGAGTTAAATTTTTGGCCAAGTTGAACGATCTAATGTGTGTTTCAGTTAAAGAGCAGTGTGACCTTAGATCCTACAAGCACAAGCAAAAATATAAATGCTTTGAGAGCCGTATGTGCAGGTCTATCCTAATCGCCACTCAAGTCGGGCCTCACCCTCACGGGAGAGTGAAATAGGCCACAACACACCACAGAAAAGTTCAAGGTCTTTTTACACAAACAGACACCGCTGTAAATGAGCAGGTAAATAAAATTGCAGAAATTAAAAACCTAGAGTCTATGCTGTCTCACGACTCGACTCGATCTTAGTTTAATTGCGGCTTTACGGTTGTCGGTGAAGATGCGTCGGTTTATTGAAAATCGCTCCACGTACGTCGGGTACCTCAGAAGAAAAATAAGAGAGAGGATGTCAGAGAGTGACTCAAAAGACAAGAAAAATAAATGCAGGAAAATAAATGGGATTTACAATGAACACTTCGGGGGGTCAGACTACCCGAATGCGGCTCTAAAAAGTTGTTTTTATCTTTGTTCGTGCTTAAAAATAATGTCGTGCGTTGTAGGCGGCAATCGAAATAGGTCAAGAAATAACCACAAAAATTATTCGTCAATTTTAATCAAATGGTTTTATGTTTATTTTACTTGGACAAGTCCGAAGGTCGATCACAAGGAGGCAAAGGAACAACCGAGAATTATGTTTATCAAGATTCGTGCACGGTTTTCAAGGCGATCTTTTTTTTGGATTTTTAATGCAAATAAAGGATGCAAGATGCAATTTTGACCTATTTTAGGGACTAAAATATCGACTATGTTCAAACGATGTCCGAAAAATACGAAACTTGGCCACATTGCAAAATATGATGAAATGAATGCACTGTAATTTTTTTGGAATTTTTGGGTCAATATGAATGTTTTATGAATTTTTAAATGCAAACCAAATGATTTTCAATATTTAATTATAATAAATATTAAACCTACTTGTTTTCAAGAAATAAAATTATCTAAGATCTATCACTAAGTAATGGATCCTAGAAAAATCCCAAACCTCGAAAATGTTAGATCTAATACCTATTAAAAATTGAATACTGGATATGCAAAATGATTTTTACAAGGCAAACTATATGTGCAAATGCAAATCTTTTTGAGCACAATGCCAAGAACAACAATCTCTACAATATGTGAATTTTCCAAGATTTTTAGAGTAATGGTTAATCAATTACAAAATTTGTGCGTAGCACGTGCCTCCTTGGAATGGAGGGCTGATGCGCAGAATCGGGAGACTTCAAGGGGCGCCTTGAAAATTACCCCCGTGTCACGTGGCCTTCACGTGATAAGGTGGCTCGTAGAATGGCAGCGAGGACAGGCGGAGATGTTCGTCGTTGGTGATGGCGATGGAGTCGGAGATGGTGCTAGCGGCGAAGAAGAAGGCGAAGGCGTAGTCGGAGGCGGAGCTTTCGCGAAAATCTCGGAGGTGAACGACGGTGCGAGGGAAGGATGATAGTCGAGATAGAGAGATAGAGAGGGCGATCGGAGGTGATGAAGAATAGCGGAGCTATGGAGGAGGGTACCTGGAGAGGGAGAAGGCTCGACGGCGGGTGGTCGGAGCGGAGCAACGACCTGGTGATGCTGCGACGAGTAGCTAGGGCTCTCGGATCACGCTAGAGTGGTCTGTCACTACCGGGGATGAACGACGTATAGAGGGTGAGGTCGGAGGGTACGGAGCTTAAATAGGAGGGAGGGAAGGAACCAGTGATGGGAGGCGCCAGACGAGCGGGGGTCGTTGGCGGAGACCGCGGGGCGGCGGTTGGCGAGCGAAGAAGGTGGAGGTTACGGAGGTAGTTAGGATCGCGGGGCAGCGCACGAGATTGGGGAGGCGCTGGGAGGAAGACGAATGCCATGGGCCGTCCGATCAGCCGAGATCGGACGGCCCTCCATGTGCCATGTGGCGCAAAAGGCGGAAAGGGGCCGAGCACGTGCGACGCACGTGCAGAGGTTTTATTTTTAAAATTTTTTTTAATAAAAATTAATAAATAAAAAGCTCAAAAAATGCTGACACGTGGCGACCCCAGGGGCTGCCACGTGTCATTACCAGGAAAATCAAAGAAAAAGAATTTGTAAAATCAAAAAGAAATAGTAAACGACCTCAGATCGAAAAAGTTCCTTCACAAAAAATGTTCGTCTCGATGAGATCTACGACTTCCATGAAGAGTCAAAGCCAAAATCGATCAAATGCATAAAGTGAATTTTTGGGATATCACATATACATAGAATACCTAGATTTTTGGGTTTTGTAATTTTTTTGTCATTTTTTAAACCAGATAAAAATTCAGAGAAAATATGAAAAACTCAAAGATAAATAAAGACACCTTAATCTATTTTTTTGGATTTTTTATTAATTAAGAAAATATGTACATAAAATGTAAGGTCAAATGTACAAAAGAGGCCCAAAATCCAACTTCACATATGAGCTCCGATTCACTTGAACTTGGTCTTATTTTGAAGGTAATTGAATGTATATTAGTTCAAAAGTGAGTAGGGTCAAATCGGACACTGGTTGGGGAAGATATGTGGCTTTTAGTCCGAAAATCCTGCAACTAGGGTTTGGGTTTTTGGTCCACTTATTTGGGTTAGTGAATTTTTGTATTTTTCATTTATTCTTGTTAGTGATATGTACACAGTGGAGGTAGTTTTGTGTTATTCATAGTCAGCATGAATGAGTTAAAAATCATGGGAGTTAGGCTATTTACAGGTCAATTTTTGCAGAGATTTTTGGCTTCTTATTTTGTGCAGAAATTATGGATAAAATGCAATTCTTATAAAAACATGTATGAATGCTAATTATGCATAATAAATGCAGAAATGCTGTTGATTTTGAGGAATTTGATCTTAATAAATGCCATTTAGAGTGATGAATCCAAGATTCATCAATCCCTTAATCTCTCAATGTCTTCAATCATAACATCCAAGAACTCATTGCATGAACCATAATCTGTTTCATCTATATCCTCATTTTTTGTCTTAGAAGTTGAATTCTCTCATGAATCAATATCAATTTCTTCTTCTCCAAAATCATTCTCAATTTCATTAACAAACTCTTCAATCATTTTGATAATCTCCATCTATGAGATTATATCACTAAACTCATAAAGTTCATTCTCATTTATTTGAATAATGAATGTTGAGATTATATCACTAAACTCATAAACTTCTTTTAAGGACATTGATGAGAGAGAGAGAGAGCAAGAGGTTACATCAATGGAACGACTGGGGTTATGGTGCTAGCAGTTACGAAGGTGAGAAAAGTAGAGGGTTGTTGCTTATGGAATTTGGTAGGGAGAGAGGTGGCCCTTCGTGGGTTCCATAACAAGCATGAGGAAGGAGATGGTTGATTTCATCTGTTGCAAAGTAAGGTGAACTTGTACATGCGATATCACATTTGAAAATAACGAAAAAGGATTTGTGCACTAAAACAAAAAAGGGGACCACTATTACCAATGAGCACAAATGAGCTTTGCCTTATTTTTATAAAAAAAATAAAAGGTGTTTGAAATTTGAAAGAAAGAGGGGGCCTTGGGCTTACTGTAACATGATCATTCCTATGTGCATGAATGGCTAGAATCAATTTATGTCCACCATGGCCTTATGTACTAAGTACCATCAAGTGTAGAGTATAAAATAAGGGTATTAATGATACAAAAATGGTTAAATTTATATGTTTTTAAATAATTTATGTGTAAAGTCATGTAAGTGTATAAATCTTCATAGTAGACGTATTATATATTTATGAGATTTTTACTCGGCAGATCTTATAAACTTTGCCAATTACCTCCATGACCTTTGAAACAACCTAATTCCCCCCTTGACCTTGTAAAAAATGCTAACTCTTACCCCATAAACCCTCTGGGTAATCTGTTTGAAGCATGTGGGGGTTCTTGGGGGTAATTTATAGGGTCGATGGGGTAATTACATTGTGCAAAAGGTTGTGGAGGTAATTTAAAATGTTTATAGGGTTTGTCACGTAAAAATCCCTATATTTATTAATTATATGCAAAATAGTTATGAAAGTATATTATGATTTATATGTACTGGTTACGCATGAATTTTATATAGATGAAGTAGTAAATATTTATATTTATTTTTTTACTATAAATCACATGAAATTTATAGGTAGCAAATACATAGTGGTGTTTTATTCAAGGTCTTCTTGTACAAAGGTATTAAGATGAAATATAGATATAGATATGTATTGTTGTAAAACTTATATTGATGTTTGTGCACATTATGAATACTTGTGTTGACTTTATTTTGGACTAGTTTATACATGGAGTGAATTCTAAAATTCCATGCCTTTTTGATAATTTATGGTGTTTTTTGTAAGTCATGTAGAAGGATTTCATGTAATATAGAATATGCACATAAATTAGGCACAATATTCTGAATTTAGTTCAAGATTCTGCTTAATTCAAGCAAGTTATACAATGAATTGGTGATTCATCATACCTCCATAATTTACTATTGGTAATACGGAAAAAACTATTAAAAAATGAATATAAAAAGTACATAGAGGTTTACAACAGACATACCCACAAAGTCCTGAAATTCTGAAGTCGTTGTTAAACAAATAACAAACAAAGATTGAGTCAACTTTAGATTAATAATGTGTCCATGCTCTCCTTAGATTTGAGTATTCAATTCGATAGTCCTCAAGATCTATCAACTTTAGTTGGTTATATTTTTAGATCAAGTCAGATCATCATGATCAACAGATAATCTCTTTAATCTTTAATTGATTTTGAACTACGTGTGAAGGTTATAGCTCTTCCCAATTTACGAGTCAAGTATATCATACAACCTTAAACAAGATACTAGGAGATTCACAAAATCTAAAGCATCCATTCTCTGTAAGTCTATGTTTATTCTCATTTCACCTGAATCTATCGGCAGAAGAAGATCGGTGCAAATTGTAGAGAACTTGGATTTCTTAAGTTTTCCGTAGATCGCTTTGGTACGTTGCTCTCATTTTTTCTTTTACAAAGCATAACCTTGGGTCTTTTTGGCCTCTTTGAACTAGTAGCAATATCGATTTACTGGTTTATTTTGTTTAGCTAGGTTATCCGGGTAGATTTTTCTTTGGTAGATCTTTGTTTTGCATTTGCATTTTTAGAATAGGCATCCCTTATTGTGCATTCTTTTTGATAGAAATTTGTGGCATTGGATATCAAGAGTGTACATGTAAAAATTGTGACTTTTAAATACTTGTACAAGGTAAATTTACTGTCAGACCCCGACTTATAGAGAATAAGTGGATCCTGAACTTAGATTACTGATTTTTTTTAATTCAAGATTTAGAGTCACTCCCTTCCGTCTCTTGAGATAGAAACAATCTCTTGTACAAGGAAACTAAGCTAAACTAATGCGTAAAGTGCAATTCAAAAATTAATAAAGAATAAAATAATGTTATACGTGTCAAGATGATCTATTAAGACACATATTTTGGTTACCACATAAAATTAGCAGAACTAAAGAATTTAAGTCTAAAACAAACCTAAAGACATGAATATTTAAACTTAATGAAGTCGTATGAAATTAAGTGGATTAATGCCTTCTTAGTCTAAGTATGAAACTCGTAAAAACTATACTACAAATCCCAAAGAGCAAGGAGAAAATTAGGAAAATATTTTTGAAATTTAAAAACATGATATTTTTAAAAATACGAAATTTCACATTTTTATGGGATTTTTGGTATATGAAAATATTTTTGGTATTTTCGTAAAATATGTAAAATTTGATGCAATGATTTATTGAAAATTTGAAAAAAAAATGATTTTTTATAATCTTTTTGAAAAGTAGTGCAATAAAAAGAAAATTATTTTTGGGTTTTTTTAAATAAAAGTAAGGTAAAACAATTGAATGCATGAAATGAAATGGAAAAATGTGATAAACTAGAAATAAAATATAATGCACTTCCCCCCATGCTTAACATGTGCCCTATCCTCATGGTCATAATAAAGTAGAAAATGTGGAATAACATGATTTAAGAAAGTGCATATGCAAGTGATGAAGGATGCTTTTGTTTTTCATTATTTTCCAATTGATTTTGTCCCTTTTTGTGGTGTTTCTCCCTTATGTTAAACTACAACTAGTATGATGAAAAAATACAAGTACCTGAAAGATAACTATGGGATGTATCCCACAATGTTTACTGATTTTAACACCCCCAGTCAGGTTTCAGGGTTAAGAATACCCTATGTCTTGAGTGTGATTAGCATTTGTGTTTGGTACACCACAATGAGGCTAGTAGTTGTAGATGGTAGTGTGCGGAAAGAGGATAGATGGAGTTGGAAAATTGACTAACATGGGTATTCTCAATCTTGAGCACGGGAAATGTGACATGGTTGAGCCATATCAATGGTAAAAATTTTGAATCAAATGTGACAGGTATACCATGTGATCCTAGTATGTCTTGAGGCTCGGTCTGGTATAGAGGTGGGGTGTAGTCGTTGAATAAATCGTGTGATTCACAATCATCTCCCTCTATGATGTCATTATAATTATCCCGTATGATGTACTTTGTTAATTCAAAGTTAAAATTAAGATCTTGCCACTGAGAACTGTCCTCAATAAACTCAACGGGTGGGAGGGATGACTCTTCCATATCTAAAATTGACTTAATGTATGAAGATATGAGTTGAAAATAATACACAAAGTTAAGTGGCTCTTCTTACCTTTTAATGGAGATGGAAATTATTTTCTCATCCCTAAGAAGTCATCAGGGAAGATGCCTGATCTAAAATCATGGGTTAATGGGAAACAACATGCAACACTCAATCTCTCAGTTTCTTCATTCATATCATCCAAGAACTCATTGCATGACTCATAAGGAAGTTCATCTCCATCCTCAGATTTTGTCTTAGAAGTCGAATTCTACTATGAGTCAATACCAATTTCTTCTTCTCTAAAATCATTCTCAATTTCATTCACAAACTCATCAAATACTACAATAATCTCTAGCTCGAAGATTACATCACTCAACTCATGAAATTCATTCTCATTTATTTGAGTCATGAATGTTGAGATTTTATCATTTTCTTCCTAAAATAAAAATCCATACTTTGCTTTCTAAATCACACAGTAAATTCTCAGATTCAAAATATTCAAACTTGTTTAAATTCATATTATCTCTTTATAGATCATTGCAACTTATAAGAATCACATGGTCAACATAAAGAATGTCAAAAAAATTGCTTCAAGATCAATGGGAGTGGATGGAAACATGATTGAGTTGAGAAACTCTTCTTTTATATTCTCAAAGTCAAGATTATCATATTGAAATTGTTTCTCAACTTTGATCAAGAGCATCTCCTTTTCCTTCAATCATGAATTCATAAAATCCCCTATGTTTATCTCCAATGATATCCTCAAATAATTTTGACGGTGTACGTGGCGGATGGCATGACAGATCGATATCTAATGAATGATGCTCCTTAAAAATGGATGGTTCTAGAAAATCAAGTGAGAGAAGATCGAATTCCAAGTGTGGTAAAAATTTGGAGAGTTCCTCTAACAATTGATCTAGGTGAAGGAAGTTTCCATGAAATTGATTGAATTAGTGGACACAAGTTTGTTCTTTTATTTCTCTTCCATTAGTCTTATCATTTCATTAATGTTGTCCTTTAGTGAATAAATCATTTTGGGCCTTGCTCATCAACAGAGAAGGATTAAGTATAATCTCCATGATCCCTTGTTTTGTAAAATATATGTAGATCAGGGTTTGTAATCTACTTTTTAGTCATAGTATGGAATAAGTCATCTGAACATATATACGCAGTTAATATACCAAGAGTAACCGACATATCAAAATTCTTTAGTATTTTCCTCTTCAAACACGAGAAAATGTTTATTGACAACAAAAGTTGCCGCAAAGCGATTATCTTTTAATTTTCATAAATCATGCACACATTTATCCAAGATATCTTTGTGTGAAATACTGACTATCCTGAATTCATATGATTAGTTGCCTCTACGTTTAGCAAGTATGGTGCACGTATGAACAATATAATGGCAACCCATGTTTAATTTAGGATGGTACCTTACATGTTGCCATTTAACCACTGAATCTGCTAAGGGATACTGTAGTTCCCTCATGGATTAGTAGCTAATCATTTTTAGATTTAGGTAGTGAGAAATTTCACATAGATTTGGGCTATGATCTAGGACTTTGTTTGTGTATGTGAAATTTTGTTCAAAGTGTAAATAATCAATCACTTTAGATCACTTTCATCCAAGCCATGCGGTGACTTTCTGGAACTTATCTGATAAGGCAAGCAACTTAATTTTGATCTTATTTAGTTTGTTAGCAAAGGGAGAGAGACCACAGAGATGAATGCAACAAGAAGTTGATTTTAAGATTTTTATAAAATTTTAAGATACACATATAAATGCAAATACCTCAAAAATGACTAAGTGGTTGAAATGATTTTCATAGTGTATGGCTTGTTGGATCCAGAAAAAATGCTTGAATCCTTGAAAAAATAGATCGCAAGAGATGTCCGCTTTTTTATTTTTTTTTGTACCTGAAACAAAAAATATAATATAAAATCAAAATAACTAAAATGTCAAAAGCAAATTGTGTAAGTTGTCGAGCCCCTGTAAACGATGCCAAAATGAAGCCGTGATTTCCGATGTGTTTAGAAGTAATATTTAAGTTGTCGTTGCTCATATGCGAAATCATAGAATTTCAGTTTTTTTTTTCAACTACAAGTCAATATATTCAAATAAAGTATAAGACAAGTAAAGGATCGATCCATGGAGTCTTAGACAGGTTATGTGAATTTTTATTCTATTTACAAAGGTATTTTTCACTTTATTGTTTCAAATCAAAACTCTATTTTTCTTTTCATTTTTCTGACCCTAGAATGTAGTAAAGCGTATGTAATTAGAAACTATACATCTTAAGTATCACACTTTAAGATTTTTTCAGATTTTATGCTATTTTAGTGAATTTTGAAAGTGCTAAGGCATTTGTGTAATTTTCAAGAAATTTCAGGGACCTGAAAGTAAATAAAATTTAAATGAAGATCATAATTGCAATTACAAATAATTATTTGATAGAATAAAATATTTACCAAATAATTTTTTAATGGTTAAATTTCTAAGAAAAGGAATAAACTTTCAAGAAATTATAGAAAGGCCATTTACGTGCTGAAATGTAAATAGGAAAAACTCGAACAAAAAATTGCAATGTCACACAATATAAAAAATATGAAATTGAAAAAATTGCAGAATATAATCAAACATTTCTTAAAATTATATTCAGACCAGAATAATTAAAAAAATACTGAAAATATTTTTTTGTAAATAGAACCTTGATATCCTTGACCAAGGGCTGGAGTCATGCTCGGCCTTGCACGGTGGAGCTCAGCGGTGCGGGGACGACGATGGTTGGTAGTGTTGCGGAGGAGCGGCGGAGGAGCTACCATGCGAAAGAGGATGCGGAGGAGAAGCGACGTCGGAGAGGGAGACGAAGCCTTCCTTTCTTTTGGTTGTTGGGTTTGCCGGAGCATGAGGCTCCAATGATGGGTCTTCTTACCAAGGCCCACTCATCCTTCTTTTATAGACATATATGAGAGAGATAGGATGCGGTTACATCAGTGGAACAACTTGGGTTATGGCGCTGGCAGTTACGAAGGTGAGAAAGGAAGAGGGCAGCTGTTTATGGAATTTGGTAGTCAGAGGGGCGACCCTTCATGGGTTGCACCACGAGCACGAGGAAGATGGTTGATTTCGTCCGTTGCAGAGAACGATGAACTTGTACATGCGCAGTTACATTGAAAAGTAATGAAAAAGGGTTTGTGCATTAAAATAAAAAACGTGAACACTACTGCCAAGGTGCACAAATGAGTTTTGTCTTATTTTTATAAAAAAAATTAAAAGGTGTTTGAAAATTGAAAGCAAGTGGGGCCCTTGGGATTACTGTAACATCACCATTCCAAGGCATGACCGGAATCAAACGATGGACATCGTGACCTTATGTACCATGTTTCATGAATTGTAGATTATAAAATAAGGGCATTAGTGAGAACACAAGTGTTGAATTCATATGTTGTTTTAATAATTTATGCGTAAAGTTATATAAGTGTAAAGATTTTTATAGTAGATATATTTTATATTTATTTATTGTATGCATTATAGTTATGAAAGTATATTATGTTTTAAACTCCATGCCTTTTTGATATTTTATGGTGTTTTCTTGTGTATGTCATGTAGAAGGATTTGATGTATGTCATGTAGAAGGATTTGATGTAATGTAGAATATGTATATAAATGAGGCAAAATATTCTGAATTTAACTCAAGATTTTTTTCTTAATTCTAGTAATTTGATAGGATGAATCGGTGATTCATCAAAAATAAAAAATAATAGCAAAATTTGAATATGACAACTTTTCCTGTTCTAGCGTAAGTACGGAACCAACGCTCGTCCAATCCAAGATCCGTTATACTATGTATGATAGCCCATCGATACATGGACTGAATTTTCAATACTATTGAATTTAAGTAAAGTTTTTTATGAGCACTTATAGTGAAAGGGAAGTTGGTGTGGAGTTCTTGGCATTGTGAGGAGTAGGCCAGGTCAGCCAGAGCTCAACTCAAAGCCACTACCGCCGAGAATATTGGTCTTCCCACTTTTTTAAAATATATAAATAAATTTGAAAACTTAATATTAATTGCACAATTCCTAACATATAATTACCTAGTCGAGTTTCATCTAGTAAGTGCTTCTCTTTCCTACCAATATGTAGGATCGAGTTGTTTCTCCTTATTCACCTTATATTTTTTTTAAAAGTGGCATGTAGATAACAATTATTATTCCAATTATCAAATACTCATATAAAAATTATAATTAAAATATGTATTACTACCTTAATAACTCATAAGATCAATAATTACATGCCTCAATCAAGAACCACTGAGAATATATCGGGAGGATTAAGATGAAATGCCTCCTCGAGAGATATAGTTAATTCGAGGATCTAATAGAATTTAAAGTAAAAATAAATATAAAAAAGTAAATATTTGCAATGCTGGCACGAATAAGAAGATTAGTATCCCAGTTAAAGCTACCTTAAAATTTAGAAAGTAAAAATGTAAGCTATCACATCAATAATTATAATGAACAAATGTAAATTATCCTATCACTAATATGCCAAAATCTCACAACCAATTCAGATCTTTACTTTTCTTCATGACAAGAACATACTTTTAAATAATTGTAAAAGATCTTAAGTCATCGTGATTCCTAAAGGATTTTAGAAATCTTCTTATAATATGTCGACCCAGGAATTTTATTATAAGACATATAGATGCACAATTTCATGATCAACGCATCCATTGCTTACAAAGTCGTCTTTATAATTGCTTTGCCTTGTATTTGAAATATTGATGGGAGTGAATATCATATTCATTAAACCAATGACAATTTTTTCTAACCTTTTGAAATTATATTCTTATGATTCCATTAATAACAAAAAATGGTATGCAATCTTGCACTTGGATAGCACATATGAAATGCACTCCACAGAAAGGACATGATCCAAATTTTGGATCCAATCCGAATAATTTGGTCCGGTCAACTGATTGACCTCCAGGAGCCTCTCAATGGGTTCATGGACTCATTTTCTGAAATCAAGAATGCACTATATTAGAACATATAAATAATTATATATTCATTTTTTAAAACATTTGATTAAGGCATTTTAAATCAAATTTGTCTTGCTATGTCAACTTTGAAAGATTATTCCCTTATTGTCTTTTAGAGTAAGAGATCTACTTACCGCTATATCTCAAGCAAGATCTGGGATCTCCTCTCTATCTTTATCACATCCCAATAATATGAGAACTTGTGACTCGAATACAGAGAAGGAGGAACACATTCTGCCTTGCAAGTCCAACTTGAATCTCCCAATTCGATCTTTAACACCCGGGCCCGCCACCCCTAAGGAGATGTTGACCCATCATTAATTGAACCAACCGTCAACAGGAATGGAACTCGCTATACGCAATCCAATATCGCCCCAATAATATGAGGATCCGATAATGGGCTCACTACGTATACGGCCTTACTCTTTCGAGAAGCAAAGAGCACGATCTAGATGCGCTTGTATACAGGAGCTGTCACATCGGATAGGCGTCTCCTACATACAATCCCTGGCGACGGAACCCTTCTTCCTGACGGGAGACCATGGATGTCACTTATGTGATCCTCCACCTCATATTCAAATTTTAATAATTAATTATCGTGAATCATATTCACATAATTAATTCTTCCAAGGGAAATATACATCCATTCATAATAGAGTTCTTTTAATGGGATATAATCAATTTAATAATATTAAATTAATTATCATTCTAATTTTCTATCAACAAACTTGATTATTACTTGAAAAGTAGGTATAATCTCAAAGTATGTATTATTCGAATTTTAATAATTAGAAAAATACACCTTGACTTCTCCAGCATTATCGAGTCCCTACCTGTTGTCATGGCCAGTACCGACGGGAGTGGGACAGACCTGAAAAATGAAAAGATGGGAGTCGCTAAGTAATGGCTTAACAAATCAAGCTCACTGTCGCTGAGGCGACTACTCACACCTTCTCGTTGATAAAAAATTAACCCAACAATCCACTAAGCAATTACGAGCAAGGATTAAAATTTATTATACCCTACTAAGAATGTATAATGGCAAGCAAGTAGGGGTCGAACACAAGAAGCAAAGGAGTAAAGCAGGTTAAGCAAAAATCGAGTGCCCTATGTCTTGTGAATCACTTAGCCAAATTGGACCCTTTTGTGGGTTTTAATATTTAATTTTTATTTAATTTTTGACTTTATATTTTTATATCTGATTTTAAATTTCTGATTTTGTATTTTCTTTTTATATTATATATATTTTATATTTTCTTTCCTGTTAATAAAAGAAGTAACAATATAAGAAAAGCAAGATAATAGAGTTGTAAAAAGGGGCAAAATGCTCAAAATTCAGGAAATAAAATCTTTTTGTGCGTTTTATATTTTTCTAGTGTTTTGTGATTTTTCTATATTTTTACTATTTTTTTGGTGTTTTTAAGGTCAAAAATAATGAAAACAATGAACAAAATTAATGGCCGAAATTAAAATGGAGATGAAAAATATCAAATAGTGTCAAAAGTTCTCCAAATTAATTTTAAACTAAAGATAATACAATAAACAAAATTAAGAAACAGGAATTATATTTTTAGGCTTTTAGGAATTTTTAATATTTTTATTAATGATTTTGGGGTTTTATAATTTTTACGAGTTTTCTTTTGTAATTTTTTGTGATTTTCGTAATAAAGATAAAAGAAGCCGAAACACACAAAATATATTTTTTTTGGAATTTTTCAAAAACATTTTCTAACTTTTGTGTATTTTCTAATGCAAATAGTGCTGAAAATGCATGTTTTTGAATTTTTATAAATAATAAAATGCAAGAAAAATGTAAGACAAAAATATGACGTGGAAGAGCAACAAAATAGGAATGTATGCATGTTTTTTTATTCGAATTTTATAGATGCATGCAATAATTAGAGACAACGAAGAGAAACTACACTATTGGCAAGGGCATTTTTGTAATTATCCAGAAGTTCAGGGGCCACAGTGCAATTTTTCCACAAAATATATACCTATTTTAAAAAATTCCAGGACTAAATGCAAATAACCAAACATGCAAGGGTACGCCTGCAAAATTTTCGGAGTCCATGTGCACGAGGCACGTGATCCGACAGGGGCACAAGTGTAAATACCAAAAACTCTTAGGACTATATTGCAAATATTCTGAAAATAAAACACTAGATCTGAAAGCTCCTGGACTGATAGGAAATAACAAGACCCTAAGGGAGTCCTATGCAAAATGGCCACCCACCTTACGTACGCGTGTCACGTGAGGTGACGTGACCAAGGACTGGTTTGCAATTACTATAAAGTTCTGGGCCTTTTCTAAATATTACAAAAGTATTAAAACGACAAATGAAAGATTGAGTGATATTTACTAAATACAAAAACAGCGAGGGTGAGGTTACAAAATACAAATACCCACGCAAGGGCGCGATAGGACGGCAACAGATCTGTCACTTAAAACATGTGCCTGTATTGCTTTGCCACCGACGGTCAGGATTAGATCGCCTGGAGATGATCGATGGTGGGAAGCTCTCAAAATCTGACAGTGGTTGTGCGGCTGGAAGAACGACTCTCGATCAGACGACGAGGAGAAGACCAGCAAGAACACTCAAAGAACTCGCGCCCGACAAGTTTGGATTCGCAGATACGCCGGTCTCCGGGTACCTGGAGGCTCTCTGCCGGCGTAGATCAGTTCCTGCAGGTGTCCTCGATATGATGGAAGCATCAAAAGGCGGCGACGGACACTGGAACCCCCCCCCCCCCCCACGACGTCGGAGAAGACAGTGGGTCCCAAGAACCTCCGGCGAAGATCAAAGTCGCCTCCAGGCTCGTGTACCGCTCCGGGGACCTGCAAGATATGGTCAAGAAGTCAAGGGCAAAATGCCTCGACTCCGTGAAAGGGTCGAACGGCAGCGGAACGCGTGTATGGATTAGCTACGGCCGGAAGGTACTCGAGCTCCGGTCGCACGTGATGGAGGTGATTTCGTGATGATCCAGATCGTATCGATGAATTCCTTAGCTCAACCAAACTGCTGAGGACCTAAAGAGCACCAAAGAAATGAAATAAAATGAAAAAAATGCTCATCAGAGTGCACCAGCGCCGAGCTTGGCCAGCGTGCTCCGGCGAGGTGGATGCACCTCGATTCAACACCCACGAAGCCTTTGAAGGCAGGGATCTGATTCCTGTAAGTCACCAGGAAGATCTTTGGCTACCTTGGGACCAGGTTGAAGGGTGGAAGAGCGATCAAAAAGAGAAGGAAAGTCGAGGGTCTTATTTATACACAGTTGATGAGTGGCTCCAAGGATCGAGGCGGATCGACGAGATCGTCGCTCCTCGACCTAGGAAAGATGATGGCATGAAAGAGGGCTTATCGAGGCACAAAAGATGTTCAGGACGCATTACGAAAGGATGCAAGGTGTGTCCTCCAAAATTCGCAAACATGGGTCAAAACCCATTTCTGACACTGTACAGACCTTGGTCAGAGAGTTGACCGAGGTCAATCAGCGGATGATTATGGTTGTCCACGTGGGCCAACTCGAAAAATCCTTGCAAAAAAGGCTTATTAATTCGATTAAAATGATAAACAATTTAATTAATTTTTGGTTGTAAAAAATATGTATTATTTTATAAATTATTTTATTATGATTTTTATTTTATTTTTAGAGATATAAAAATACACGTTACCTTTTAGGCCTATACAGATATACACATCTATATAATTTAATATTTTATTTTTATTTTGTATATTTAATTTTATTTATTTTGTTTATTATTTTATATATTTATAAAATATTTTTATACACTTAAATATATTTTTATTTTATTTTTATGAAATATTTTGTATATTTAATAAAAATAGGAGAATTAATTATATAAGTACATGTATAGGTGTTATACCTATGTCTTCTATAAGGTATTTTATTTTTGTATTTTCTTTAGTGTTTTACTCTGATTTTAATGTACAAATATATTATAAATATTATTTACAAAGTTATAAAAATAAAAAAATCATAAAAATAATGAGTAATTAATAAAATGAATATTTTAATCTGTACAAGTATACAAAAGGAGTCCAAACTCAACTTTCCGCTCCGCAAAATGCGAAACCACCTTCATTAAATAGTTTATTTAAAGTTATATACAATTAAAGGTGATTTTGACGCATTTCGAGTTTTTATTTGAGAGATACAGGTCTAGGAAGTTAGGATTCTGGAATCTTATTCATATCATAACTTTTTATCTATACATTATTTTTGGGTGAAATCGATTTAGTATTTTTTTATATTTAATTATCTGAAATTTATATTCAAAGTTTATTTATTTCAAGTACAAAAAGTGGAACCAAAAATAGGACCCAAAATGAATATAGAATGAATAAAATCAAAGGGAATTTTTATTGTATTTTGGCCCTTATCCCCCCCTACTTTATTCCTTATCGACCTAGTCATCGAGATGCCTAGGTCTCGGGATTTCGGGTCATAAAATATTTACAATATTTTATTCTTCTTTTCTTTTCTTTATTCTATAATTTTGTCTTTAAAAACAACATTTTGTACACTATTTACATACTGATGCATGGATGATAAAATGCATGAATTAACGCTATTTGTACGCATTTACTAGGGTTTTTAAGGTCAAAATGATAGAATAAAGATGATGAAACATGGATTCATCAGGACCACATCCGGTGCAACCCTCTACCCCAACGTTCCCCGACTAGACACCATATCCACCTCAGGAAAGGTTAATACTAGATAGATCATTGTGTACTTTGAGATGCTCATCGATTTTTCAACCGAAATTATACCATATAATATTCATCAAAACCATTTTGATAATATTATAAGGATATTTTCTAAACAAATCCTCAATCCTATTCAAGCAAGAGGTTTTTTCATGTAAAAGTTATCCTACAACTATTGTAGGATAATCTAGCGTTTTGCATGAAAACAATGTTTGTTGATGATTTCATATCAACCAATTGTGATCAAGCTCAACTATCTTATCATCTTGGTTAGTGAAATGTCATTCAATGAAATATTTATCTCTTTAAATATTTCACAAATATTTATCAATAATCATTTCAGAAAATTAACAATTAATTTTCATCAATTTATTTTGAATGACTATCACAAGGTTCATGATCAAATTCGTCAATTTTCAACAGTGACTCCTACTCACTAAAATCAACATATCTTGATCAATTTAAAACCACATTAAGCAAAATCAGTTTCCTAAGATTGTTAATTTGATTTATGACAGAACTCAAGTGAATATTTCACACATTTCTAGGAACATCAAAACAGTAATTAACTCATTAATCATGTTTATATTCGCAGTTCCCGCAACAATGAATACATGTTTATTCAAAGGGCCATATCTTGAGCAAATGGAATCAAATTTACATAAACTCAGATCCTATGGTTTCCTTATTTAATGGGGAACAAAATCCAATTCAATATTTTCTATTTAAACAATTTAAATAGTTCCAAAAAACTCAATTAAATAGAGTGCGAAAATTGAAATGCGATAAAATTTTCGCAACCCTTCCAAATCGAAGTCGTCCTAGTTTTACGGATCGTATCCAAAACCTTTCCGACCTAAAACTATGATACCACTTAAAGGATATGAGGAATCCTTCAAGTGCATCATGGAATCGTGATGATCGCATCTCATGCGATCGAGGCGACTAGTCGCACTAGTCGCTAGGTGCAGCGGAATTTAAAAATTTAAATCATGAGAGGAAACCACATGTTCACAAGATCATTTCATCAAACCACAAACTATTATAAATACCTCTTGAAGCGTGGTTGCGATCACTAGATCTCTAAAGCAAGAGATCCTCCTGACTCAAGTCCGATCTACGAAGATGGCACTTGCAGACGCGATGATGAGACACGTGCTTCCCGCAATCCTCGATGAAGATCCAAGCCTTGAATCTCCTGATTTCGTCCAACAAAATATGACGTCTCCTTCTAGATCAAGAAGCTCCCAATAAGATGGAGATTCACGAGCAATCGAAGCGACAACACAATGGCGTAGAGACGATTGCTATTCCCTCAAAATCACAAGGTGGACTACCACCTTTAGAGAGAGAGATGGCGAGAATGAGAGATGAGAGAGAGAGTAGGCATGTACAATAATGAATCTCAAAGGGATAGGGTTGCCCTCTTTATATACTAGTTTGGGAGTCCATGGATCACAATCCATGGCATACACAAAATCAATGGTTATATTGATATGTGTATTTAATCAATGGCCATGATCATTGTTGTTCAGAAACAATAATTTATTAATTTATATTAAATTAAATATATATTTTATTATCATCAACATAATATAATTCAATAAAAAAATCAATAATCACAAGATAATGAGATAATAATTAAAATGACAATAATCCACTCAAAATACATGGGGCGTTACCCATGACCAAGTCATGGGTGATGCCACCTCATGTCTTTGGTGGATTATCTCCTTTTTTAATGTATATCATTATATCCTATTTATTTGCAACTTTATCCACTAAATTAATTCCAAATTAATTAGTGAATATTTCAATCATACCATTGAAAATATGTAAACCATTTTCACAACCCAAAAAAATGGTAAATTACATTTCCAATTAATTGCTTAATGTGAATACAATTCACATTAACAATTAATAAATGCTATTTACAAAAAATGCTCTCTCTTTAATATATTATAAATCATATTTATAATATACACAGATACCATGGATATCACTATCCATAATCTGCATTCCTTGATAATTAAATCCCATTTAATTATCTCGAATAATCATTCTCACAATATGAATATTATTCACATTATAATTGATAATTAAATCCCATTTAATTATCAACATCTTGTTGCTTGGATATATAATTCATCAAAGGAACTATTCTTGAACTCCTTCAAGAATAATGTGCTTTCTCCGCAGATACTTGGAGATATGGACAGGGAGATTGTATTGTTCCATGTATAGTGACTTGGATGTTGAGATCTCTTCTCAAATGCAGATCTCACAGGCCTCCCACAGATGCTTGATTAAATCATGACCGCAAATCTAATCTTCTCATTGCATCTGAATCTCATTCAGACCAATGTCAAACACTTGGACCATGATCAGATTGCTTCTCCACTGAGAGGAGTCACTAAAATATAGACCTGTTTCATCATTCTCTTGGAATGGAAGCGTAATAGTTATACAATCGTTTATGATCACATCACCCTCAAGTATTCCCAATGTCTGTACATCCTGCATACTGGAAGACCTATGATCAACCTGAACATGTAGATCAATTTTACACCGTCTTCTTCAGGGTTTGATCACCAAGTTACTCAATCTTGGTCATTGGGAATCGGTATCGATCATATGCTTTCCCAAAGCATATATCATACCTTCAAATTCTTGTCATGCTTCCAAAGCACGACGACCATGCATGGAATTTGATCGGTCCCAATACCTCATGAGTGAGCTCATGTCTTCCGGTTCACAAGTGAACCTGTATGATCCCTTTGAGAGATCGTATTACTCATATGCCCTTATATGCACACCAGCTCACCAGTATATAGACCTTGGTTAGGTCATCAACCTATTGGTCTGCCAAATGTACACATTCAGACATATAGTAACACATCTGTCTCCGGTCAGAGGATGTGTGCCTATGTTGTGACAGTATTCAACATAGGACTTAGGTTATCAAAAACTCGATCTCATAAATTCAACCCTTTGACCTAACTAATCTGACACCTCTGAATCACTATTCCCATGCAGAGGACCTGCATCAAGAGGTCGGTCAGATATCAGCCTCTGTGAGAAAGGATTGCCATCTCCTACTCAGGCTGGAGATCATCTCTTAATAATCATTTCACGATGCTTGATGAGTCCTCTATCTAACTCCTTAGATATTCATCCGAACACCAACCTCTATGATTCATTTAATGAATCGACAGTTATATGATCATCAAGATGGCCATGGTACATAACCCTAATTGTACAGAGGGACTTTATAGTGCATTCATTCATTTAATTTCAGAAAGGGAGTGAAACATGAATAACTTTTATTGATAAAACATATATATATATATATTACAATAACATTTATTGTAAGAATGGTTCGCCCGGGGCTCACATGTCCAAAAAGCTCCCACTAGCCCTCAGAACCATTCAGGTACAATCCCTAAACTGATACTCATTACATGCTGGTCAAAAACCTTCTGTGTTAGAGGTTTGGTAAGAGGATCAGCAACGTTGTCGGCAGAGGCCACCTTGGTGATGATGATATCACCACGCTTTTGAATCTCCCGAATGATGTGGTATTTACTTTCCACATGCTTGCTCTTTTGATGCCATCTAGGTTCCTTTTCATGGGCAATGGCTCCCATGTTATCGCAGAGTAACGAGATGGGAGTATCGGAGGAAACTACGCCAAGCTCCAAGATGAACTTGCGCAACCACACCGCCTCCTTTGCAGCATCTGATGCGGCAACGTATTCGGCTTATGTTATTGAATCCGTTGTAGTGTCCTGCTTCTTACTTCTCAAGACTTTCAAAGCACGATTCATGGCCAAGGGCTACTCACAGAGAGAAGGCATCGACTATGATGAGACATTCTCTCCTGTGGCTATGCTTAAGTCCATCAGGACACTGCTAGCTATAGCTGCATTGCTTGACTACGACATCTAGTAGATGGACATCAAGACTGCTTTCCGAAATTGATACCTCGAGGAGGATATCTATATGGAGCAGCCCCAGGGCTTCATAGTTGAGGATGGTAAAGTATGCAAGCTGAAGAAATCCATCTATGGGCTCAAACAAGCTTCTCGTAGCTGGAACATCAGATTTGACGAAACCATAAAGAATTATGATTTTGTGCAGAATCCTGATGAACCTTGTGCATACAAGAAGCTTAGTGGGCCATTATGTTCATCATACTTTATGTAGATGATATCCTTGTCATTGGAAATGATACAGGAATAATGACCAGTGTGAAAATTTGTCTATCCCATACCTATGAGATGAAAGATCTTGGAGAAGACTCTTACATCTTAGGCCTGAAGTTGTTCAGAAACTGAGAAAAGAGGATATTGGGATTGTCACAACATGGATACATTAAGAATATTATTGAACGATTCTGTATGGGTAGTTCCAAGAAAGGATTCTCCCCTTAAGACATGGTATCCATCTGTCTAAAGGGGTGGCTCCTCAAAGTGTTGAGGAAAATAAGGCCATGGCTGGATGCCCCTATGCATCAGTTGTAGGAAGCTTAATGTATGCCATGATGTGTACTAGGCTAGACATCTGCCATGTAGTAGGAGTGGTAAGTCATTACCAATCCTGCTATGGAGAGAAACACTGGAATGCAGTAAAGAACATATTCAAATATCTAAGACGGACGCAAGATTACATCTTGGTCTATGGAGATGGTGATCTCCAAGTCTTGGGATATAAAAGATTCAGACTTCCAGTCATATATTAATGATCGAAAGTCGACATCAGGGTTTGTATTCCTATTGAATTCCCATTAGGTCCCCTTTTTCTCTTGAAGATCCATTTACACCCAATGAGTTTCACCCCTTTACGTGGATCCTCTAGGGTCCATACACCATTCTTATGCATGGAGTCAATTTCTGACTTCATTGCTAGCATCCATCTATCCATGTCATGATCCGCGAGTGCTTCATCAAATGAAGAAGGATCATTATCAGTGTCACCTGACACATGGAATCCATACCTTTCATGTGGTGCAACCACCCTAGAACTCCTTCGAAGAGGTACGAGTGTTTCATATTTACTTATCTCTTCAGTTTCTAGTTCAGGAATCTCAGAATCCTTAGAGGATTCAATGAGTTCCTCTACTTCATTTCTATCTTGACCTTTAAGGAAATAATCCTCCAGAAATTTTACATCTCTAGAGACAAAAACATTTTGGATCTCAGGGTCATAAAGCTGATATCCAATACCATCTTTAACATACCCAATGAAGTAACACTCACAAGTATGAGATTCTAGCTTACTTACGTCCACGTTTTTCGCATGGACCGAGAAATCCCAAACCCTCAAGTGTTTAACACTTGGCTTGGTACCATACTAGAGCTCGTGAGGAGTCTTGGGTATAGATTTGCTAGGAATCGTGTTCAGGATATATATTGCAGTCTCTACTGCATATCCCCAGAAACTAAGAGGTTATCGTGCTTTGGTCATCATTGAATGGACCATGTCTTTCAACAACACCATTAAGTTGGTGAGTTCCAGGGGGAGTGAGATTGGAGACAATTCCATTCTCTTTAAAATATTCCTTGAACTCATCTGATAGGTACTTACCACCTCGGTCAGATCGAATCCGTTTAATCTTCCTATCGGTTTGGTTCTCAACCAAAGCCTTAAACTCTTTGAACTTTTCAAAGATTTCATATTTATTATGTAGTAGGAAGAGAAACCCGTATCGCGAATGGTCATCAATAAATGTCAAATAATATCGATATCCATTTCTAGTCGCGGTACTGAAGGGCCCACATACATCAGTATGTATTAGGTCAAGAATACCTTCGCATCTTGTAACCTTATTACGGAAAGGTGTTCTAATCATTTTACCTCAAATTCAATGTTTTAGGTAGGTAAAGATTGAACCTGTAGAAAATCTAAAGATCCATCATTTATCAATCTATTGATCCTATTGACAGATAAATGACCAAGCATTTGATGCCAAATCATATTCGAATGGTTTCCATCCTCCCTGGATGTTTTAGGGTTTTTATTACTAGCGGTAGTAACATTCATGACACATCATCAATGCACAATTTATAGAGTCCTTCAGAAGTCAAAATACCATCCACAATATAATTATCATAACAGTTTATGATTAACTTATTACAGAAAGAGAAGGAATATCCATTTCTAACAAGCTTAGATACAGATATCAGATTCCTTCTGACTTCAGGTACATAAAGACACTCTTTAAGTACTAAAACTCGACCAGTAGATAATGATAGTTGGCAGGTCCCGATGGTGATTACTACAAAACTTGCATCAGATCCCATCTGGATGACTATCTCCCCTTGCTCCAGATTCCTAGTTTCCTAAAACAAATGCAGCAAATTGCATACAAGAACAGAAGCAACATAATCTACAACCCAACTTCCTTCTCGTCCAACAAGAAAGCTAGTTTCAATTATGAAAGTAGATTTCATACCTGCTGAGGCTTTACCTTTGTCAACTGACTTCAGGTATTCTGGGCAGTTATGCCGCAAGTGCCCCGACTTCTTGCAGTGGTGACAGACATCGGTCTTATTCGATGTCATTAGCGTAGAGGCACTAGAAGATGAACCAACTCCTTGATTCTTCTTCTTTCTCTTCTGGAGCGGGCCCTACCGAGAACCTTGCTTCCGACCGTGCTTTCCTCTTACTTGTGCAACCATTGCACTAGCAGAGGGGCCATCCTTTCTCATTACGTCTTCATAAGACTTTAATGCAGCTAATAGCCCAGCTGTAGTAAAATCAACTTTGCTTATGTCGAGCGTGACAACAAAGTTGGTGAAAGACTTGGGAAGTGATAGCAGAATGAAGTCAGCTTGCATGTCTACGTCCATGTCTGCTCCTAGGGTTTCCAATTCAGAAAGGTACCCAAACATTTTGAGTACATGCTCCCTGACAGAGATACCCTCATGCATCTTACAACGAATAATCTCTCTCATTTTATTATAACGTTGTGTGCAGTTTACGTCACCGAACATTTCCCTCAGATTCGTCATCATAGCAAGAGGCCATTTCCACATGTTGCTTTTGCAGCACATTGGACAATGAACCCAGAATATAACATCTTGCTAGATTATGATCTTCATCATATTTCTTATTAAATAATTTATCTTCTGGAGTCGTTGGGTATGCAATCTTGCCCTTGGATAACACACATGAAATGCGCTCCGCAGAAAGGACAAGATCCAAATTTCAGATCCAATCTGAATAATTTGGTTCGGTCAACTTATTAACCTCCAGGAGCCTGCTCAGTGGGTTCATGGACTTTATTTTCTGAATAAGAATGCACTATATTACAATATATAAATAATTATATATATATATATATATTCATTTTTAAAAACATTTGATTTAGGCATTTTAAATCAAATTTGTCTTGCTATGTCAACTTTGAAAGATTATTCCCTTATTGTCTTTCAAAGTAAGAGATATACTTTCCGTTATATCTCAAGCAAGATCTGGGATCTCCTCTCTATCTTTATTACATCCCAATAATATGAGAACTTGTGACTCGAATAAAGACAAGCGGGAACACATTCCGCATTGCAAGTCCAACTTGCATTTCCTAATTCGGTCTTTAACACCCGAGCCCACCACTCCTAAGGCAATGTTGACTCGTTTCTAATTGAACCAATTGTCCACATGATTAGAACTTGCTATGCGCAATCCAATATCACCCCAATAATAAGAGGATTCAATATTGGGGTCACTACGCATACGGCCTTACTCTTTCGAGAAGCAAAAAACATGATTCAGATGTGCTTGTATACAGGAGTTGTCACTTCGGATAGGGGTCTCCTACATACAATCCCTGGCGACGGAACCCTTCACCTTGACGGGAGACCATGGATTTCACTTATGCGATCCTCCATCTCATATTCAAATTTTAATAATAATTATCATGGATCATATTCACATAATTAATTCTTCCAAGGGAAATACACATCCATTCATAATAAAGTACTTTTAATTAGATATAATCAATTTAATCATATTAAATTAATTATCAATATAATTTTCAATCAACAAACTTGATTATTACTTGGAAAGTAGGTATAATCTTAAAGTATGTATTATTCGAATTTTAATAATTAGAAAATTATACCTTGACTTATCCAGCAGTATCGAGTCCCTACCCGCTGTCTTGGCCAGTACCGACGGGAGTGGGACGACCCCTACCCCAACGCTCCCGACTAGACACCATATCCACCTCAGGAAAGGTTTATGCTAGATAGATCATTGTATACTTTGAGATGCTCATCGATTTTTCAACCGAAATTATACCATATAATATTCATCAAAACCACTTTGATAATATTATAAGGATATTTGCTAAACAAATCCTCAATCCTATTCAAGCAAGAGGGTTTTGCATGTAAAGGTTATCCTACAACTATTGTAGGATAATCTAGGGTTTTGCATGAAAACAATGTTTGTTGATGATTTCATATCAACCAATTATGATCAAGATCAACTATCTTATCATCTTGGTTAGTGAAATGTCATTCAATGAAATAATTATCTCTTTAAATATTTCACAAATATTTATCGATAATCATTTCAGAAAATTAACAATTAATTTTTATCAATTTATTTCAATGACTATCACAAGGTTCATGATCAAATTCGTCAATTTTCAGCAGTGACCCCTACTCACTAAAATCAACATATCTTGATCAATTTAAATCCACATTACGCAAAATCAGTTTCTTAAGATTGATAATTTGATTTACGACAGAACCCAAGTGATATTTCACACATATCTAGGGCATCAAAACAGTAATTAACTCATTAATCATGTTTATATTTGCAGTTCCCGCAACAGTGAATACATGTTTATTCAAAGGGCCATATCTAGAGAAAATGGAATCCAAATTACATAAACTCAGACCCTATGATTTCCTTATTTAATGGGGAACAAATTTAAATTCAATATTTCATGTTTAAACAATTTAAACAGTGCCAAAAAAACTCAATTAAAAATAGGTGCAAAATTGAAATGCGATAAAATTTCCGCAACTCTTTCAAACCCAAGTCATCCTAGGTTTATGGATCGTATCCAAAAAACCTTTCCGACCTAAGGCTCTGATACCACTTGAAGGATATGAGAAATCCTTCAAGCACATCATGGAAGCGTGACAATTGCATCTTATGCGATAGGGGCGACTAGTCGCTAGGTGCAGCAGAATTTAAAAATTTAAATCATGAGATGAAACCACATGATCACAAGAACATTTCTTGGATCATTTCATCAAACCACAAAGTATTAGAAATACCTCTTGAAGAGTGGTTGCGATCACTAGATCTCTAAAGTAAGAGATCCTCCTGATTCAAGTCCGATCTATGAAGATGGCACTTGCGGACGCGATGATGAGACGTGTGCTTCCCGCAATCCTCGATGAAGATCGAAGCCTTGAATCTCCTGATTTCGTCCAACGAAATCCGACCTCTCCTTCTAGAGCATGAAGCTCCAAAGAAGATGGAGATCCATGAGCAATCGAAGCGACATCACAACGACGTAGAGGCGATTGCTATTCCCTCAAAATCACAAGGTGGATGGCCACCTTTAGAGAGCGAGAGAGATGGCGAGAATGAGAGATGAGAGAGAGTAGGTGTGTACAATAATGTATCTCAAAGGGCTAGGGTTTTCCTCTTTATATAATAGTTTGGGAGTTCATGGATCACAATCCATGGCATACACAAAATCAATGGTTTGATTGATATGTGTATTTAATCAATGGCCATGATCATTGTTGTTCAAAAACAACAATTTATTAATTTATATTAAATTAAATATATGTTGCATTATCATCAACATAATTTTATTCAATATAAAATCAATAATCACAAGATAATGAGATAATAATTAAAATGACAATAATCCATCCAAAATACATGGGGTGTTACCCATGACTTGGTCATGGGTGACAACACCTCATGTCTTTGGTGGATTATCTCCCTTTTTAATTTATATAATTATCTCTTATTTATTTACAACTTTATGACGAGTCCCTAATTCGCGCGTGTAAAAGAGATGTTATTATTTATCATGCGTGCTAAAAATAATGTGATTTTGTCTTCGTTGTACGCGGCAATCGGAATCGGTCAAGAGAAATAACCACACAATAAGTTAATAAATTTTTAATCTTGTAGTTTTATGTTTATTTTACTAGGGCAAGTCCTAAGGCCGAACACAAGGAGGTAAAGGAACAACCTAGAATTATGTTATCAAAGTTCGTGCGTGGTTTTCGAGGTGGTCTTTTTTTGGGAATTTTTAATGCTATAAAGGATGCAAAATGCGATTTTGGCCTATTTTAGGGACTAAAATGCAAATTACATTCAAACAATGTCCTAAAAATATGAAACTTGTTTTCTATGCAAAATATGATGAAATGAATGCACTATAAATATTTTGGAATTTTTAGATGCAATATGATTTTTTTTATGAATTTTCAAATGCAAAAAAAATGAATTTCAATATTTAATTATAATAAATATTAAACCTAATTATTTTCAAGGAACAAAATTATTTAAGATCTATCACTAAGTGATTGATCTCAGAAAAATCTTAAATTTTGAAAATGTGAGATCTAATACCCATTAAAAATCAAACACTCAAATATGCAAAATGATTTTTACAGGGTAAATTTTGCATGCAAATGCAAATCTTTTTGGGCACAATGTCAAGCATAACTAATTCTCCAATATGTTATTTTTCGGGAATTTTTAGAGCAACGGTTAATCAAATAACAATTTCAGAGCACAAATAGGGCAAAATATGTAATTTTTCACAAAATAATAAATATTAATTAACCATTAATTACAAACATATCCATAATATGTCAAACTGTAGGGAACTAATGTAAGAACATCATGCTATTTTTTAATAATAAAATAATATCATGTAGAGGCCTAAACTTAATGAGGAACACATGGGTATTTCTGCAATAAATAAATAAATAAAAGTAAATATAGAAATGCAGGGGGGACCTAGTTTTAATGCAACTGTTGTAAAATTTGGAGGAGGTCGGAGGGGGCGTTTGCAGTTTTCCCAGAGGGCACGTGCCTTGCACGTGGCCCCGGGGTACTCCTGCTGACGTTTCCTCATGCACGTGCGAAGCACGTGTGGGGGACCTCGGGTCTGGAGCACGGTCCTGGTGGTGGTGAAGCGACGGCAGGACGACCAAGGTGGAGAGGGTGGAGGGCCGGGCGGAGTGCTCTTGGTTATAGATGGGCCGGTGGTGAAGCGGAGGAGCCCCGGGAGGGCCGGCAAAGCGGAGCGGGCGGTGGTCGTAGCTGTTGTAGAGGCATGGGTGAAGCAACAACATCGAGACCGAAGGAGGAGGAGGACTATGAAGAATGATGGATTCGGTGGAGGTGGCTCGATGGCTCAGCCAAGGCGGATGTGTTGTCGATCGGAGAGTCGTTGAAGGTTGTTGTTGGCGGTGAAGATGAAATGGGGGTTGATGGCTGTGATGATGAAGCGTTGTCGAAGTTGGCGAAGTCGTGGGCTCAATAGTGACAAACACCGGAGCTGGAGTAGTGCGGCGGAGGGGCGCACCTGCGATGAGGGGCGGTTAGCGCCCTCGGATCTCGTCGTGAGTGTGGCAAGGTCGGGCTGTCACCACCGGCTCGGCCTGAAGTTTAAGGGCTATCGGCGGATGATCCTTCTTGAGGGGTGGTGGAGGTGCTTAAATAGGGAGGTGATTCTTGGCCGACGATGGAAACAAGATCTTCGAATGATCGGTGATTTGAAGACGAGGTTGAAGATTGATTTGACGAGATGTGGTGTGATCGGACTGGATCGTGAAGATGGACGACGGACGACGAGATTTGCAACGAGGTGCGAGATACATGGTGGGAGAAGTTGGTCCCTAATTTGGAAAAGGGAGACGGAAGAGGGAGATGCACAGGCGCCGTCCGATCGAGCGCGATCGGAATGTTCCTGTAGCACCACGTGGCATGTGCTTAGGGAGGGGTGGCAATGCACGTGCTTGGCGCATGCCTGGGTGGCATGTGCCTCGCACGTGCAGGGGGCGTTTTATTTTTTTTTATAAAAACGAATATATAATAATACTAAAAATGGCTGACACGTGGCAGCTCCAGGAGCTACCACGTGTCAGCACAACAAAATTCCAAGAATAAAGTCTTTGTAAAATCAAAAATAAATAGCAAACGACCTCGGATCGAACAAATTTCTTCATGAAAATTACTGGTCTTTATGAGATCTACAACTTCTATGAACACATCAAAACCAAAATCTATCGAATGCAAAAAGTGATTTTTTTGGGGTATCCCATGTACCTAAAATACCTTGATTTTTGAGTTTTATAATTTTTATATCATTTTTAAACCAGATAAAAATCCGAAAAAAATGTGATAAAATCAGAAATAAATATTTACACATTAATCTATTTTTTTTGGACTTTTATTGGTTAAGAAATAGAAGAAATAAAATAAAAGATGAAAAAGATCCATTTTGTACAGTCGGTTAGTGAAGACTCGGACTCAATTTGTTTCTTTGATCTCAAGCTCAATTTGGATTTAGATTTTTGCACATTTTAATAAAACTCTCATCAAAGAAGACAAATGAAAAAAATAAACTAAAATAGGTTAAATATGTACATAAAATAATAGGTCAAAACGGCTAAATTACAAAATGTACAAAAGAGGCCCAAAACCCAACTTTCACATATGAGCTCCGATTCACTTGAACTTTGTCTTGTTTTGAAGGTAATCGAATGTACATTAGTTCGAAAGTGAACAGGATTAAAATGGACATTGGATGGGGAAGATATGAGGTTTTTAGTTCGGAAATCCTGAAACTAGGGTTTGGATTTTTGGTCCACTTATTTGGGTTATTTTTTTTTTAATTTTCGTCTATTCTTGTAAGTCATATGTACAAAGTGGAGGTCATTTTGGGTTATTCGGAGTTAGCATGAATGATTTAAAAAATCAGAGAAGTTAGGCTATTTACTGGTCAATTTTGGCTGAGATTTTTGGCTTCTTATTTTGTGCAGAAATTAGTGCTAAAATGCAATTCTTATGAAAACATGCATTAATGCTAATTATGCAGAATAGATGCAGACATGCTATTGATTTTGAGGGATCTGAGCTTAATAAATGAGATTTGGAGTGATGAATCCGAGATTCATCACCCCCCTATACTTAAAGCCTGCTCGTCCCTGAGCATAAAAAAATGCCATGAAGTGAAATGAGATTGGGTTCCATACCAAGACCATGAGCTGAATGTGAAAATGAATCTAGACTCGACCTTTGGATTATTAGTGTGGCAGAACTTTTGTGAGAGTTCTACAAATCATTGCTACAGTTTCGGCTCAGAAATCATCTTAGATCAATCCTCTTCCCAAAGTATACCCTATGAACATTGAACAACCGACTCATGTGTGTGAAAGGTTTTAACTCTTCCCACCCAGAATACCGGACTACCGCGCAAACCTCCTCTTCAGTAACTCGTCCTCGGGGAGTCAGGTATTTCCTTCTAAGGTCTGTCGTGTTGTGTTCACAATCGAATTGGGGGGAGAAGATAGAAGAAGAGGAAAAGAACTGGAGGGTGGCCAATGTAGTCACCTCTCCTTGTGAAGATGGCTAGTGTAGCTGAGTCATCACCAAGATCAGCAGGTTTCTTGAAGCTTGGACCTTTTTGGTCACATATTTATTTAGTAGAATGCTTCTTTGTATTTGGAATTTGTGGTGGTTCTGCTTGGATCTTGTTGTGCCCCTACGGATATAGAATCTTTTTTGTTCCGTACATTTTTTGGGGTCTTAGAAAAAATTGTGCCCAGCCATCCATCCCTTTTCTGAAGCTTTATTTCAACCCGTACTCCAGTCTTTAGATTTCCACGCTACCAGAAAAGAAACTCACACGGTCTTCCAACATCCCGTCTGAATTGAGCTAAGTGCATAGTACGAGAGTACAAATTAATTCCCTATTCCAGAGTTGTACCCAAAATGAAGAGACCAGGTTAGACACTAAGAGTCAAATGCTACACATTGTCATGTTGAACTGAAAGAATTAAGTCAAAGACATGAAGCTTCTAAAATCCTATTTCTCGGTGAAGTTCCTCTGAAAATTAGGTGGATTAAGGGTAAGTTCAGACCACTCTCGGTTTCTGCTCATAACTCTGTTCAGAACCCAAAGACTTTTCACAGATGTAAATGAATGTGATGCTGGATGAAGTGCAGGTGTTTGAAATGCAGACCCATTTTTTTATGCAAAGGATTTTTGGTTTTTTTATGCAAAAATGAATAAGAAGCCTTTTTTTCAAAAATTATGGGCACGGTCAGTGTTAGTAGCAAACCTCTTTTTCTTTTTCTTTTCTTTTGTTGTTTGTTTTTTTATTCACCCACCCCGTAAATACATATAGATTTACGTGAAAGTACGAGGTATGGCTAAAATATATACACAGTATATATACAGACCCCCTATACTTAGCGAGTGTTGTGTCCCCATAGCACAAGAAGCGTAAAGAAGACATAGATCGGGCTAAGCGTAAGAGAGTAAAAAGGAAAAGAAAATGAACAAGATATACAGGTCCGCCCCCCTATACTTAGACTGTAAACAGTTTGAGTATAGAAGAAGGGTGGAAAAAATGAAACGGTTGGGATAGGTGAATGAGGAGAGTATATATAGGTGGGTGTCAGTTCCCCCTATACTTAGGCTCTGGTCAGCCTAAGTATAGGAGAAGGGTGGAAATAGAGTGATTGAGAAGGAAAAGTGTGATGAGAGAAATGGTATATACAAATGGCATCGGTCCCCCCTATACTTAGGCCTTGGCCTAAGTAGAGGAAGAAACTGTACAAGGAGACGGATGTGGTCGGGAGGGATGGTGGTTAGCCGATGATTTAAGGCGGTTTTTAGCTGATCTTTCTGTGAGCCTGTGATGGGATATTAGTATAATGAGACGGAGATGAAGCATATGATTCCCAACTGTTATCAGTGTCATCCTCAGAAAAATCATGATGGATAGTAGATGAAACATTTGAGTTAGATGAAAGATATCCATCATCTGAATTATCTTCGGAGGAGTAGTATTCGAAAGTGGACATACTCCAAATATTATGGTCTTTATGTTTCTTCAGTTGTTTCCTCAGAATTCGTTCCTTCTTGGGGTTAAGCGGTTTTTCCTCGAATGAATACTCAGAAGCACCGGTCTCAGTCAGCTCGTAAGAAATAATTACGGTGTACTTGTAGAGGGCAGGAGCATTAGCTTTGGATGAATAGTAGTTAGGAACGAGAGTTGTCCAACGAGAATTGAATTTTGGATCCTTGCGAAGATATGGCTTTAGAGCTACCGAACAGACTTCACTCATGTAGATTAACTTTTTCGGACCTGATGAGGGATCGTCAGCTGAATCCTCTTCCGAAAGGTCAAAGGTGACTTTCTTTTTCTTGTTTCGTGAAGGTGTCGGTTCACTTGAGTATCCAGATGAATAGCCATTGTAATTCTCCTTGGTCGATGTGCATCCTGCGTGTTTGTTCTTAGTCTCCTGAATGATGGTGCACTCTCGATTTGGGATGATTTGGTCAAGATATTCATATAATGTTGCCCCTAGGTGCAACCATGCATATGTCTCAGGATCGTAGTAGAAGGATTTGTCTATTTTGAGATGCGCAGGAATTGAAATACTGGGAGAGTTTCTGCATGTTCGTTCTTAATTGATTCGATTTTGGAGCATTCCTTTGTCGAGTTGACGTAATTCAAGTAGTTAGAGTAGGTTGACCCAGGGTGTGCCCATGCATAAGTCTCTGGATCATATGATTCATATACATGATTCTCCATGGTGAGAGCGGCTGGGAATGGAGCAGGGGGGAGATTCTCTAAACCAATAGTCTCATCAACAACTGCTATCTCAGGTGTTGTAGCGGGGTAGGGCTCTTCTACCCCTTCATGGTTGCGGTTGTCGGGGACATCGTGAGTTTCCTCAGAAGATTGTGGTTACTCAAAGATAAGGTCAGATCTAAGTGCTTCCAATGCTTTAAAATTAATTTTCCAAGTCTCATAATCGATAATTGCCTTTGACAATGCCAAGAATGGTTTTTCGAGAATAATCGGAGACTGGGTGAATTCTCCTTGAAGCTCAATATCAATGATCGTGAATTCTACTTTGAAAGGAGCACCTTGGAATTTCATGATGATACAAATGATTCCTCTCGGTCTCTTTATCGATCAGTCTACCAATTGAACAATCTCTCGTATTTTCCTAATCGGTCCGAGTTTGAGTTCATGAAATACAAAGGTCGGGAGGATATTGATCGGTGAATCTCATCAATCCGAGCATGGGTGAAGTCTTTGATTATGCAGTCAAATCTGAGCAACCGCTTCACTATGCGGCTCTTGGTTTTTCTGCTCAACACCGAGGAGGAGGCCATTGACAAGATATATCTTTCAGTCTTTGTCCGTATCCTTCCCAACCTTTTAATAATTAATTTATCCATTACAAATCCTTTTAGGTCGGGGAAGTGTGCAATGGCCTTTATAAAGGGAAGTTCAAACATTAATCTTTTCTCCAAAGCTTCCCATAAAGCAAGATCCGAATTCTTCAGATCTTCTTAAGATTTGATTTTTATGTGTTTTTCGAGATTTTCGATTTTTTTTGTGGTTTTCAAATATTCCCATTTTTTGGTATTTTCTGTGTGGTGTGTTCCTCAGATGAGCAGGGGCTTTGATGATCAGAGTAAGACTCGGCAGCATAATCATTCCTAATGGAGTAATATGTAGAGGTGTCGATGTCAGAATCGTCTTTAGGTTTTTGAATATCCTCAAAATTTTCAATCTTAGATCCCATTCTTTACTCATTTACTTTTATGTCCGAGTTCCCATAGAGTGAAGTTAGTCGGTCGGTAAATTTTTGAAATCTATCCTCCATTAATTTCAAATCTTTTATTTATCCTTGAAATATCACTCTCAAAATTCTGTTCATGATCACTCAAGGGAGCAGTCGGTTTGTGTTCAATAATTTCATCTTCCATTTTCCTGTAGGTGCTGAGAGGAGAATTTTGAATATCCGATATATGATCACTATTTTCTAAAATTTTCTCCTCAAAAATTATGGTAGGAGGCTGCTCAGCGGAAGGGTTTTGCGTAAATGTGTAGGTCTCATACTCAACATGTCGTGACTTGGTCATGTCATCCTGGTTTGAGTAGAGTCTACTTTCATGGACATGATTGGTCGTATCCTCGAATAATGGGGTCATACAGGGTGCATATGTCTTGATCTCATCCATGTGGTCCTCTGTATGTATAGGCTGATCAAATGACTGATATTCAGGTTGGTCAATCGGGATTTGATCGTTGCGGTCAATCCAACGGTGATGATCATTAAGTGCGGGTCTTTCCATCTGGATTTGGTTTCTCGTCCAGTTATGAGACTCAAAGGTATTTTGAAATGGTTCATCAGTGAGAAACCAAGAATAAGACGGTTCAGTCCAAGATGGTAGGTAGTCTTGTGCGGTCGGATGATTTGAGTAGGAATTCAATGAGGGGGCCGAATTCATTCGCGGTTGAAAGTCTCCCGCAAATATTGGAGGATTATTGAAAGAACAGGATGTAGTTGATTTGGGCCTAACCGATACAAATTTATTTTCATAGTATAGCTCTGATGGATTTTCAGATAAATGTCGACCATTTTTGAAAGAGTTGAAAGAAATGATGGGCCGGATCTGTAATTTGGAAAGAGTTCCATGATGAGATTTAAATCAAGAGATGAGAGAGATGATTGCATGGGATAGTCAAAAGAAATTTTATCAAATGTGCGGCTATTGATCTTCGATATCGATTCACGCACACTAATGCAAACACAAATCAAACCCTAGGTTCACCAACTCACACAATGAAGCCGTAAGAGTTCGGCTATTATCATTTCAATTTTTAAGTTGGTGGTAAATCAATCTTGGAAAGAATTTAGCGAGCTGTTAGGTGCCGAAGTTTTCTTAAAGACCTACTCGAACTCGTACGACTAGTTACATCTACTTTCAGCCAGTATAGGTGTAAGTACGGAACGTAAAATGGCTACCCGTGTTACTTAAGGACGGAGCCTTATGTGGTGTCCTTTAAACCACCCACTCAGCTAAAGAAGTCCGGACAGATTACCGGCTACCCGTATTCCTCACTGAGAAGTAGGTAATTGTTTTTAAAATCAGTAGTTTGAATGAAAATATTGGAGCTTAGTTCTAACCTTAAGTGTCGTCTCTCGCTCACTCAGAAAAATAAAAACATCCAAGGTCGGGGTTATTCTCTCGCAAAAATTCTTTATTTTCTTGGCTAATTTGAAATCGGCTATATCTAGTAGTCCCAATTTTAATTAGACAATCACTGAAGAATTAAATGAGCACAAATATACGTCTACCGTCCAGTCCCGATTTCGTTTTAAAATTATGTGACAAAACAAGAGGGAGAAATTCGGTAAAAGCTGATGCACGCGAAAACAATGATGTATGCTCAGTTAGAAGACTTACAGTGAATCCTCGCAATCTCCATGTGGGATGCAATACAGAAATTGAAATTTAATCTATATGGATGCAAGTCGATGAAAAACCGCACCTAGCAGAAGGTTCTATTAGCAGGAAAGAATTGAGTTAAATTTTGGCTAAATTGAGCGATCTATATACGTCTCAATTAAAGTGAAGTGTGGCGTAATTCCTACGAGCACAATCAAGAAATTGAAATGCTCTGAGAGTCGTATATGCAGATCTATCCTAATCGCCAATCAAGTCGGGCCCCACCCTCACTGGAGAATGAAACGGGCCACAACACACCACAAAAGAAAGTTTAAGGCCTTTTTACACATGCGAGAGTCCAAACAGACACCGCTGTAAATGAGAAATTATTTACAAAAATTTAAGAGTTTGTCGAAATTAAAAATCTAGACTCTACGCTCTCTTACAACTCGACTCGATTTTAATTTAATTGCAGCTTTTTCAGAAGTCGGTGAAGATGCATCGGTTTCTTGAAAAACCGCTCCACGTACGTCGGGTACCTCACAAGAAAAATAAGAGAGAATATGCAAGAGAATGACTCAAAAAATAAAATAGATAAAAAAATAAATGCTGAAAATAAATGCAGGAAAATAAATGGAATTTACAATGAGAAATTCGGTGGTTAGACTACCCGAATGCGAAAAGCCGAATAAAACTTTTTTAGACGAAACTCTAAGCCATTTGCCTCCCCGGCAACAGCACCATCTGACGAGTCTGGATTTCGCGCATGTAGAAGAGATGTTATTATTTATCGTGCGTTCTAAAAATAATGTGATTTTGTCGTTCGTTGTAGGCGGCAATCGGAATCGGTCAAGAGAAATAACCACACAATAAGTTAATCAAATTTTAATCTTGTAGTTTTATGTTTATTTTACTTGGGCAAGTTCCAAGGTCGAACATAAGGAGGCAAAGGAACAACCTAGAATTATGTTATCAAAGTTCGTGCGTGGTTTCCGAGGCAGTCTTCTTTTTAGAACTTTTAATGCTATAAAGGATGCAAAATGCGATTTTGGCCTATTTTAGGGACTAAAATACAAATTACATTCAAATAATACCTAAAAAAATATGAAACTTGGATACTATGCAAAATGTGATGAAATGAATTCACTGTAAAATTTTTGGAATTTTTAGATGCAATATGAATTTTTTATGAATTTTCAAATGCAAACAGAATGAATTTCAATATTTAATTATAATAAATAGTAATCCTAATTATTTTCAAGGAACAAAATTATCTAAGATTTACCACTAGGTGATTGATCTCAGAAAAATCTTAAATCTTGAAAATGTGAGATCTAATAACTTTTAAAAATCAAACACTGAAATATACAAAATGATTTTTACAGGGCAAACTACGCAAGCAAATGCAAATCTTTTTGGGCACAATATCAAGCACAATTAATTCTCCAATATGTGATTTTTTGAGAATTTTTATACCAACGGTTAATCAAATACAAATTTCAGAGCACAAACTGGGCAAAATATGCAATTTTTCACAAAATAATAAATACCAATTAACCATTAATCACAAAAATGCCCACAATATGTCAAACTGTAGAGAATTAAGGGAAGAACATTATGTTATTTTTTGAGTAATAAAATAATATCACGTATAGGTCTAAACTTAAGGAGGAACACAGGGGTATTTCTGCAATAAAAAAAATAAAAGTAAATATAGAAATGCAGGGGGGACCTAGTTTTAATTACCAAGAACACCGAGGGATACTTGCAAAATGTCCAGTGGGTCACCTGCATCACACGTGACCCCTGGGTCAGCGGGACTGTTGTGAAATTTGGAGGAGGTCGGAGGGGGCGTTTGCAATTTGCCCAGAGGGCACGTGCCTCGCACGTGGCCCCGGGGTACTCCTACCGACGGTTCCCCACGTACATGCGAAGCATGTGCGGGGGACCTCGGGTCTGGAGTCCGGTCCTGTTGGTGGTGAAACGGCGGTGGGCCGGCCAAGGTGGAGATGGCGGAGGGCCTGGCGGAGTGCTCCTGGCGTACGGCATGGCCGATGGTGAAGCGGAGGAGCCGAAGGCGTACCTAGAATACCTTGATTTTTGGGTTTTATAATTTTTATATCATTTTTAAACCAAATAAAAATCCGGAAAAAATATGATAAAATCAGAAATAAATATTTACACATTAATCTATTTTTTGGATTTTTATTGGTTAAGAAAAAGAAGAAATAAAATAAAAGATGAAAAAGTCCCATTTTGTACAGTCGGTTAGTGAAGACTCGGACTCAATTTGTTTCTTTGATCTCAAGCTCAATTTGGATTTGGATTTTTACATATTTTAAAAAAACTCTCATCAAAGAAGACAAATGAAAAAGAAATAAACTAAAATAGGTAAAATATGTACATAAAATTATAGGTCAAAAACTGCTAAAATACAAAATGTACAAAAGATGCCCAAAACCCAACTTTCACATATGAGCTCCGATTCACTTGAACTTGGTCTTGTTTTGAAGGTAATCGAATGTACATTAGTTTAAAAGTGAATAAGATTAAAACAGACATTGGATGGAGAATATATGAGGTTTTTAGTCCGAAAATCCTGAAACTAGGGTTTGGGTTTTTGGTCCACTTATTTGGGTTATTTATTTTTTGTATTTTTCATTTCGCGATGACGAAGGCTATGACTTTCACACAAGTGAGAGTCATTCTCAAGTACAGGTAATAAAACACGGGCCAAAAGACTAAACTGCAAGTGAGTCGGATGGCAAAGCAGAGGTGCTAGTGGGAATAGCTAAAGAAAAGCAATATCCATACGTCAGGATATATATGCCGTGGGAATGATCCTTCCTTCCATAGCCAAGTAACATCATGGTTCGCCCTCAGCAACTACGTCCAGAAGATATATTCTAGGTGAAGACAATGACCGAGCACTCATCCTACTTTCAAATTCCGTGCGAGATGATTCTCGGGCTTCCCGCGGGCACTTAGGCTTGTCAACTTCAGTAAGCTGAGGTTCTGATTTATTCTTGTAAGTGATATGTACACAGTGGAGGTGGTTTTAGGTTATTCGGAGTTAGCATGAATGAGTTAAAAAATCAGGGAAGTTAGGCTATTTACAGGTCAATTTTGGCTGAGATTTTTGGCTTCTTATTTTATAAAGAAATTAGTGCTAAAATGCAATTCTTATGAAAACATGCATTAATGCTAATTATGCAGAATACATGCAGAAATGCTGTTGATTTTGAGGGATTTGAGCTTAATAAATGAGATTTAGAGTGATGAATCCGAGATTCATCACTTTATATACTAAATTAATTCCAAATTAATTAGTGAATATTTCAATCATGCCATTCAAATATGTGAATCATATTCACAAAATTGTAAATTATATTTCCTTGATAATTAAATCCCATTTAATTATCTTGAATAATCATTCTTATAATATAAATCTTATTCACATTATACTTGATAATTAAATCTCATTTAATTATCAAGATCTTGTTGCTTGGATACATAATTCATCAAAGGAATTATTCTTAAACTCCCGCAAGAATAATGTGCTTTCTCCGCAAAAATTTGGAGAAAGGACAGGGCGATTGTATTGTTCCACGTATAGTGACTTGGATGTTGAGATCTCATCTCAAATCCAGATCTCACAAACCTCCCACAGATGCTTGATTAAATCAAGACCGCAAATCTAATCTTCTCATTGCATATGAATCTCATACAGACCAATGTCCAACACTTGGACCAAGATCAGATTGCTTATCCACTTAGAGGAGTCACTAAAATCTAGACCTATTTCATCACTCCCTCGGAATGGAAACGTCATGGTTATACAATCGTTTATGATCACATCACCCTCAGGTATTTCCAATACCTGTACATCCCGCATACTGGAAGACCTATGATCAACCAGAAGATGTAGATCAATTTTACATTCTCTTCTTCAGGGTTTGATCACCAAGTGTCTCAATCTTAGTCATTGGGAATCGATATCGATCATATGCTTTCCCAAAGCATATATCATACATTCAAATTCTTGTCATGCTTCTAAAGCACGACGACCATGCTTGGAATTTGATCGATCCTAATACCTCATGAGTGACCTCATGTCTTCCGATTCACAAGTGAACCTGTACGATCCCTTTGAGAGATCGTATTACTCATATGCCCTTGTATGCACACTAGCTGGCTGGTGTATAGACCTTGGTTAGGTCATCAACCTATTGGTCTGCAAAATGTACACATTCAGACATATAATAACACATCTGTCTCCGGTCAGAGGATACATGCCTATGTTGTAACAGTATTCAACATAGGACTTAGGTTATCTCGATCTCGCTAAGTCAACCCTTTGACTTAACTAATCCGACACTCCGAATCACTATTCCCATGCAGAGGACCTGCATCAAGAGGTCGGTCAGATATCAGCCTCTGTGAGAAAGCATTGCCATCTCCTACTCAGGCTGGAGATCATCTCTTAATAATCATTTGATGGTGCGTGATGAGTCCTCTATCTAAATCCTTAGATATTCATCCAAAAACCAGCCTCTATGATTCATTTAATGAATCAACAGCTATATGATCTTCATGATGGCCATGGTACATAACCTTAATTGTACAGAGTGACCTTATAGTGCATTCATTCATTTAATTTCAAAAAGGAAGTGAAACATCAATAACTTTTATTGATAAAACATATATATTACGATAATATTTATTGTAAGAATGGTCGGGGCTCACATGTCCAACATAGAAAACGTACAAAAATGATTTATTGTCTATAACAATACCGCATCCATCCAAAACATTTGTGTTATTTTCTGCATCTTGGTTTGAACACCAGAATAACAAAGTAGCTCATTAATAAGAGCTTCTCTATGCATCAATAGCATTATTTAGTCCTTTCCAATCACGAATTAGAAGCGATGACATTATCAAGTTAGATTTCGTATACATCACACATCTCAAATTGAGTATGATGGGTGTTAGGATTAGAGTCTAGGATTAGATATCATAATGGGATTGGAGAGTTATATTCTATTTATAGTCCTATTGGAAATATGACTATGGTGTTGTATTTGGGCTATATAAAGAGGGGGTGGAGGCATTGCCTCTACACTATAGATAGAGAGAATACCATAATTGAAGAGAGAGAGAGAGAGAGAGAAAAGAGAGAGAGAGAGAGAAAGAGAGAGAGATAAGAGAGAGAGAAGAGAGAGAGATAAGAGAACGAAGGAATAAAGAGAGTTGTACTCGTCTTCTTATAGTGATTGTTTTTCTCCGATGGTCGTGAGAGATGACAGATCACATTTATATCTGGTGTTCTTTCTTTCACTTACTTCCGTACATGGTGGTGGTTGTTTCTGTATCCGCTTCCGTATCCGGGAAGGTTCGTATCCACAATATCCGGCATCAGAGAGGACACGATACGAGTGGATCGTGTTCCCGTCAATTGGTAGAGCGGAGTTGGTATCAGGTCGCACCCCAATAATGGGAACATGGATTTAAAAATATTATACATCCCTAGGAAGGCCCAATATAACATTATGTGCATCACTTTCAAACTGTGGATAGTTCGATCAAAAAATGAACTCCATTTTTCAAGAGCCAGTAGGTGGAAAATCACGTGATTTATTTTTAGAATTACCATATCATCTAATTTATTGTACGAGAGTACGTAAATAATCGCTAGTCTCGTAATTACTTAAACTAATTCAAACCTTTAATAGCTTTAATGTTTTCTATGTATTCCCTATATATTGCTATATATAAATCTTGAAACACTGCACATACTGGCCTATTATCTAATTCCTTATACTCATTTGGAAAAAGAATACAATCCTTTGGACATGCATTATTCTTGTTTGAGAGTAAACGTAATTTTCAAAAGTTTTTCTTTACATCATATCGAACTTTTCGTAGAACTTCTTGTGTATCCATCACCTCAAGAAATAAACTCAATGTGTCACTCATGCATGTTGATTTAACTATATCATGCTTTCATATTGAATAATCTGACATACATTTCAAATGGCTCAATCCATTATCAACAACTATAAACCTCTCGGCGTCGTTAAAAACATATAAAATTGATCACTATCTTCAATTAGATCCAATATATTGGCATCAATACATTCAGTCATCTGAATGCCCTCTAAAATAAAAATATTATTTTCAAGAGGAGTAGTTGATGGCTTTCCTTTTTCCTCACCATGAGAAATCCACACTGTCAAAAGGCCACCACTCATTAATAATGGTGTACTCTAATATGGTGTATCTATCTTCAAAAGACATATTCTGGCATCTTCTACATGAAAAAGGAATCCTACTAAAATCTGAATTATTTCTATACATCTTTCTATCTTCATAATACAATACGTCCATTCTAACCATTTCAAAACACCTTATCTGTAGACATCTTAGTTATCAATCCAAGGTCTATCCATGCTTCTTCTTCTTAATAGTTTAAAAAAGTATGTTAAAATAATAAAAAAGTGTAAATAGGAGCCATCCTAAATATGAAAGGAGACATTTTGTTTTATTCTTCTTGATTTTTCCTCAATAATTTCAACATATTTATAACTGTTTTCTTACACAAATATTTTTTTGGATAAATTTTCAACAGCATAATCACACATCTCTCACATATAACTCATAAACGTATCTTTTAAAGGTTCGTTAATATATCAAAAGAGACATCAATGAACCTTTAAAAGATCAATTTGATATACTAAAAGGAGAGTGATTAAGTTGTCAAATTTCACCGAAAAATCAGTTTTATATGAGAATGAATACCTGTTTTTTTTTGTTTATATTAAAATCATTATGGACTCCCCTACTTCAGGACCTCTGACTGAGGAAAACTAATACTTATTACATAATATACATAAATCTTATGTCATGCATATGTACATGTTGTATATGTAGGATATTGAAGATATCGATATATTACGAGAATAAGCATTAATAGGATATTTATGCATTTTAGTTGAATTGTTGTTATAAAAACAAGGAATTATATGCACGTGAACAACAGTGTGTATAATTAAATTTTGTGGACATATCATCATCATATTACGTTTTTAATTGAAAATAACAATACAAGAACAATGCATAGGGAACTCGCATTCATGTGATGTGTGGCCAATTCTAGGTGAAAAATATAAAAATATAGGGATTTTTACCCGGCAGATCCTATAATCTTTGCCAATGGCCTCTACGACCTTTGAAACATCGTAATTCCTCCCTCACCCCCGTAAACTTGCTCCATCTTACATTGTGAACCCTAGCGTTAAATTGACGTATTTAGAGTTAACTTCCTTGAGTTAAAAACGAGTTAATCTAACCAATCCAGGTTTGGACGACTAGAATTAACCAAGAAAAGAAAAAGTAATCCTCCCTCCTCTAACAGCTTCCCTTCCCACTGCACCACCGAGGGGGGCTTAGACTGAAGAAGATTGGTGGTGGTCGAGGGAGGCGAGCTGCGCTAGAGAAGAGCAGGAGCTTAAAGCTGCCGGGGGGGAGGGGGGGCTTTGCAGTGGGGGAAGGAGGGTGCTTCGCGGGGATGGGGACCGGGAGGATGCTTTGTAAGCGGCGGCACGGGGGATGGGGGGCTTTACAGCAGGGGCGGGAGGGTGCTTCACAGGGGATGGGAACCGGGGGGTGCTTTGCAAGCGGCGGGACGGGGGATGGGGGCTTCGCATCAGGGGCGAGGACCGAGGGGAGGCATTGCAGGAGGCGGTTGGGCTCTTTGCGGGAGGGTGATTCTCAAGGACGGGGACCGAAGGGGGCAGCTTCAATCGGTCAGGGGGGGGGCTTTGCAGCGGGGGCAGGAGGGTGCTTCGTGGGGATGGGGACCGGGAGGGTGCTTTGCATGCGACGGGATGAGGGGGGGGGCTTTTCAGGGGAGGTGGTCGCGGGAGGAGTGGGCTTCAAGCAGGTGTGTGGGGCTTCAACAGCAGGGGGTTGAGCAGGGGAGGGGGGGAGGTGGTGGGCGCGGGCTTCGAGTGGTTGCAGATCGAGGGAGGGGGGCATCGTGTTCAGCTGCAGGTGGAGGGGTGGGAGGGAGTGAGAGGTGGAGGGTGGGGGGCAATGACACTTGTAGTAAATTTGCTAAATAAAATGGGTACCATATAAAGGAAGATAACATAATCCGGTTAGTTTTAATGGTTAAATGGATGAGGGTTAACCACAGGGTCTTCAGGGTAAGGGTTAGCATGGTTACGAGGTCGAGGGAGGAATATCGTTGTTTCAAAGGTCGTAGAGGTCATTGGAAAGATTATAAAGTTTACCGGGTAAAACTCTAAAAAATATAATACTTTCAGCACAATAATGTTATTTACGATGAGTTAATTCGATGACTCGACATTATTTAGAACCACATTACCCCAACTATAAAATAGTGTGATTTAAAATCACATTAATTAAAGTATTTGCATGATACAATAATAGAAGCATCAATTATTGCTCCATTTTCTATTTAATTAAAAAAAATTGGATGTCATGGAGACTCAAAATCTACTCGATTTACAGTTGATGCTCTTTAAATCCTAAAAGAGTGCAAAAAAATACCTAAGAGAAATCCTAATATGTGACACCATTTAAGGCATAAGGATAACTACTTAAAACAAAAAGTACTTTTAAGGTTACTACTATTTTCTGTCATTTATTTGGTAAGCTGTGAGCAGTTCTAACCATGATCTGTGAGTGGAGGGTAAGAGTAATAGGTTCTCAAAATCTCCTCGAATTTACTATTGTTGCTACTTTCAAACCTAAAGAGTTGCAATATGGTCGATAAAGAGGCAACCAAAGCTAATGTGGCATTTCGAGGTTAAGAGCAACCATTTACCATCATTGTTTATATAAAGTGGAGATGGTGGTTTATGAGGTTATATGAATATCATCATATTTAGAAACTAATCATTACAAAAATAAAACATCAAAATACGGAACAATCAACCGACATACATAACAAAAAAACCCCACAACAGAGTTTCGAACTTATTCAAAAGCAAATTATGCCACAAGGGAAACTGAGATTAGGCCTTTGTTTATTTTGCAATAATTGAATATGCGAATATGTTTTATCGCTATCAGTGTCGGACATGCGATCTCACGACGGGCTATTATACAATAAATGTTATTGCCAATCAATCTTTAATCTAAAATGAAGAATAAATGATTTCATAACAGGTCTCTTAGTACAATTAGGGTTGTGTACCATGATCATTTTGAATCATACAGCTATTGATCCAAAGATTTGATCATAGTGGCTGGTGTAGGGTTGTATATAAGAGTTAGATTGAAGACTCAGCCACACCATCAAATGATTATGAAGAAGGGTCTCTAGCTTGAGAAGGAGATGCCAATCCTTTCTCTAGAGGCTGACATCCGACCACTTATTGATGCAGGTCCTCTACACAATAAATATTCGAAGGTGTTGGATGAGTTAGGTCAAAGAGTGTACTTAACAAGATCGAGATAACTAAGACCTATGTCATATGCAGTCACGGATAGGCATGTATCCTCTAACCAGAGACATCTGTATTAATATATGTCAAAGTATATCAAGATAACTAAGACCTATGTCGTATGTTACCAAAGATAGACATATATCATCTAACCAGAGATATATGTATTACTATATGTCAAAGTATATAAATTAGGCAGACCATTAGGTTGATTACCTAATCAAGGTTTATACACTAGCAAGTTGGTGTGTGTACGAGGGCATATGAGTAATACGAGTTATCAAAGGGATCATACAAATTCATTACTAAATCAGAAGACATGAACTCACTCATGAGAATCAGGCTAAACTAAATTCCAATGTTGGTCATCTTATTTTGAAAATAAGACAAGATTTGAAGGTATGATATATGCTTTTAGAAATCATATGATAGAGACTCGTTTACAATGATCGAATGAGAAACTTAATAATAAAATCCTAAATGAGAATGTTCAAATAAGATCATAACTTCGGGTTTATTCTAGGTCTTTCGGTATGTTGGATGTACATGTATTAGTAATACTCGAGGGTGATGTGATCTTAATCGATTGTGCAACTACAATGCTTCCATTCCAAGGAAGTGATGAAATAGGTTTGGATTTGAGAGACTCCACTAAGTAGATTAGTTATCTAATCTTAGTCCAAATGCTGGACATTGATCTGAATAAGATTCGGATGCAATGAGAAGATTTAATAATTTGTCTGACTTGATAAGGCATATGTGAGAGGTCTTCTACGTCTAGATATTAGCTTATATCTCCATATCTCGATCACTATATGTGGAATACACAGTTGCCATGTTCTTATCTCCAAGTATTCGTGGAGAAGGCACGCTATCTTTGAAAGAGTTCAAGAATAGTTCGATTAGATAGTATACGAGCATTATAAAATAAAGACAAATAATGATGATCAAATTAAATTTAATTATCATAAATAGTGTGGATGTGATTTACATTATTTAAACATGTATAGAGACATCTTGCATAACTAAATTGCATTTAATTATCATAGATGAGATTAATGTGGATAATATTATCCACAATAATCATGGATAATGAGGAAGCGATCTACAATATCATAGAGATAATTAATTATTAATATGATTCACAATTAAAGTGATTTGGATTCATATTAAGAAATTAAATGTAAATGTGATTTACATTCTGTTTTGGATGGATGAATATGATTCATAAATATCAATGACGCATTTCTAGTTATCATAAATAATTTACAAATTATCTGGTGACATTAAGTTGATAAATAATTCTATGAACAAAATTTTAATGTATTGAGATTATATTAAAGAGATTAGAGAGAGAAAATCTTTCATATCTCAAGGTGGATTTCCATCCTCCAAGTGTAGAAGGAGGCTATCTCCTTTCTTCATTTATGTAAGGTGGCTCTCTTTTTTTATTCATGAGAATGAGGTCGATTTTTATTGAATTAAATTTGTTGATGAATTTCTTCAACTTATTTTTTTAAAGTAATTATTATTGTTGCAAATTATTGCAACAAAATCTTAGTCATTGATTCAATTAGGATTAAATCAGCATTGCATCCTAGCCATCTAATTTTTTTATAAAAGGGGCTAACCCTTGTCATTTTCTCTACACAATTAAGTTAAAGCAAAAGTTGTAACAACTCTCTCTCTCTCTTTCTCTTAAGTGTGTTCTCTTTCTCTCTCTTAACTCTTAGTGGTTGTCCACCCATGGTTTGTTAAGAGCTCTTGGAATTCCATCATCTTTAATGCTCCATTCTCTTGGTGGATTTTGTACCATAAAATAAGTTCCCTTCTCGTATCGTCGACGTTTCATCCATGTGCCCACAAGTGCTCTTTCGATAGATCGAATTTGAGAAAAGATACCTCTACCTTTAGAGGCTTTTTTTATCACAGTCATGATTTAAGAGGTAATCTTTATAATTGTGTGATCATGATGAAACAACATGGGAAATGTTCCCATGTGATGTGGTTTCATCAAAAAATTATTTAATTTCTTCTGCCCAATCAACTAGAATGACTCAACCAAGATTATATATGATACGATCTCCACGACTCTGTAATGCACGAGTCTTCAAAGACTCCCTTAAAGTGATATCAGAGCCTTGATCAAAGGACTTGGATATGATCCGAACCCTTAGGGATAAGGCTTTACATACTTGCTTGCGAGAACATTGCTTTTTCCAAGCTTGTGTGATTTCGAATTGAATTTGTGCATACATGATAACAAATTTTGGGATACTAAATCATGTTTATAATGTCTGAACATAATCTTAAATGGTTTTCAAAAGGTTGGCAATAATCGGGCACTGATTCAGATATGAAAAGTTTTGGCATTGTGTTGTTTTTCCATGCCTTCCGAAATTATAACTTGACAAAATTTAGTTATTATTTTTCTATCATGAAACATGTAGAAACATACTAATTTTGTTAAGAATCAAACCAACAAACTTTCAAATTTATTTCATGTGATTCTGACTCCATTTGCCTTAGATAGGTGGTGTTTAGTGGATATAAGTCGGACGATGATTGGATCATCTTGTGACATTATTTAATGTGTTTATCACTCAATATGAATCATGCATATTGTGAATTTTACATGATTATATGATGGTACCATAATCGTATATTGAATGATTGTCTCATATTGAATGATTAGCTCATGAAAAACTCTATCTTGATACTACAAAAGTTGTAGTTCAATTTTTACATGCAAAATCACTTATTTTCTTGATATGCCTAGAAATTTAGTAAAATTTAAAATATTTTACGATAACTAAATTTATGAATGATTAATGTATAGTATCATACATGGTTGAAGATTGATAAAGCCTTTTAGTACAATTTGTATCAATTGTATTTTCTCGAATTAGAACTATGATGGTGTCTAGGCCTAGATATGCTAATGGATTTCTTAATTGGCATATTGTGCCACATTTTTAGTGGAAGATCTCCTTATTAGTATTGCCTGCACAACCTGGCCAGATCCATTTCAAGGAATGATAGAATAAGAAGTCCTTGTGTACTTTAACAACTAACTGGAATAATAAAATACACTAAGTGAAGGTGTATACTATATAGTAATATCAAGCAAATGAATTGTTTATTAGTTACATTTCTTTGATTATTAACTAATATAATCCAATTAAAGTACACATTCTAAATCTAATAGAAATAGTGGATTTCTCTTGGAAGGATTGATCATAAGAATATGATTCAAACGATCAATCAAATTTGAACAGAATATGGAGGATTATAAGATGAAATCCATGGTTCCTTATCAAGACTAAGGGTTCCATCTCCATGTATGGTACAACAGAGATTCCTATGCGAAGTTATAGCTCCAATGTACAAGCACACATGAATTAAGCTCTTTACATCTCGAAATAAGGACGTAAGCATAGTGACCCAAATGTTGTTCCCCATATAATTGAGGCAGCATTGGGTTACACATAGTGAGTTTTATTCTTGTTGACAGTTGGTTCAGTTGACAACAGGCCATTATCACCTTAAGAATGGTGGACTCGGGTGTTGATGAATCTCATATTCATTATGCTAAAATTGGTCAATTAAGCTCTGTTCCCCAAAATTCTTATGAATTTAATCATTAATAGAGCATCATTATCATACAAACATTTATAAATAATATTTGCATTTTAACATGCATAATTGCATAAAAAATCCATGTGTAAATTGGCCTAAAAAGCTGTTAACTTCTCATATTTTTAATTAATTTATCCTAACTCTAATTGACCTCAAACTACCTCCATTTTATATATATTACTAACAAGAACAAATAAAAAATATAAAAAAATTGCTAACTTAAATAAGTGTCAAATAATCCTAAAGTCTAATTTCACATCTGACGGACTAAAACATGCATATCTCCCTCATACAATGTCTGATTTTTGGCTACTCACTTTTAAACTACTTGATTTTCAAATACCTTCAAAAGAAGATTTCATAAAATTCGGAGCTCATGTGTGAAAGTTGGATTTTAGGCCTCTTTTGCACATTTTAGCTTTTTACGATTTTTAACTTGAGTTTTTATGTACATAATTAATCCTTTTAATTTTATTTATTATTCATTTGTATTATTTGATTAAAGTTTTATTAAGCAGCATAAAAATCCAAATGTATATCAAGATTGAAATCAAAGAAACTGACTGTGTCAGAGTGTTTGTTGTGAATCTCTTCAAAATTCTCATATTTCGTACTTCTATTTTATTTCCCTATTTTATTATTTACTAAAAATATAAAAAAATTATATTAATGTGTAATTAAGTGTCTTGTATTTTATCATATTTTTATATATTTTTACCCTCATTTAAAACCACCAAAAATTGTAAAATTCCAAAAAAGCTTTTTTTCTTTACACATGGAGATCACCAAAAATACCACTTTATACAAATGACCTCTTTTGCTTTTGGATTCTTCATGAAAGTTATAGATCTTGTCAAGATGAACAACTTTTATGAAGGAAAATTTTCAATCTGAGGTATGCTTCTATTTATTCTTTATTTTTCTTTCTCTTTTTAGTTTTTTTTATTTTTTTGGGTGAGACGTGGCAGCCCCTGGGCGTGCCACGTGGCACCTGATGCAATTCTCTCTCCTCTACCCCAGGTCATGTGCCCCGCACGTGACCTCTCCTCCTCCCATGTCATGTGCGTGCATGTGACCCCGCCCCCTCTCCTTCTTCTCCGTGCATGGCCACCCCCGCTATCGTTACGACCCTCAACGTCCAACGGCGCTGCCTCCGCCGGCCGTTGCGCTCCACCTGCGTGTAACACCCCCCATTGCGCTCCTCCACCTTCATGTAATGCCCCTCGCACATCTTCCCACCATTACCATGAATTCCCTATAAAATCTCGTCACCCCCTCCCTCCATCGTCATCCGTCGTTCATCAGCATAGGACACCTTCGGCGGTGACAACCTAGACCATCTTCTACGGTGCGATCTGAGGTATTGTTTATCCTCGTCGCAGCTTCCCCGGCGAAGCTCGCTTCCACTCCGGGCGCATTTTCTCGCCATCGAGACGTGCCTCCAGATACACCCCCTTCCATCTGTCCTTCTCCTCCTCTGCATACACATCCTCCATAAGCATGCTCTCGCTCCGGCCACTCTATTGTCGTTGAGCCAACACTCCTCCGCTCAACCAAACGTCGTTCCTCTCGGCCTCCGTGTTTCACCTTCAACGCCACCATTCATCTCCGCTAGATCAACGCTCCACATCTTCCCCCCTCCGTTGTTGTTCTACCTCCCAGGTCTCCCTTCTCTCCGGCCTCACAAAGGCCGGAGCTCGTCTCCATTATGTCACCGCCAAATGGATCTCTACCCCTTGTTCCCTTTGGTTTCGTCATAACCGTTGCAAGTGCCCACCATTCCCTCGCAGTCAGTTCGTGACATCCCCTGCCATTGCCATCTACCGGACTTCTCCTTGACCTCACATTGCCTCCACCTATGCACTTTGTCTCTTCCGGTCATGTGTCGACCAGCCGATACTGCCTCGCACCTTCTCCGTCACCACACAACATAAGCCACCCTCCGCCCGACAACTGCACGGCTGCAAGGAGCATCTCTCGTTCGGTCAAGAACGAGCGTGATCATGACCCTCTATCTTCAACCAACGATAGTTGTTGATCCTCCTTGATTCTACGCCCCCTGCTCGTCATGCAGCCTGTACGATCCTCGACCCAAGCCACGAGGCTCGGGTCGAACGAAGCACTCCACGGCTACCACAGAGGCTTAGTGTCTCGAGCCTCTAACTCGTACTCTTGAGCCTGCATCCATCAACTGGGCTTGACAAAGCACATGCTCGTCACATGTTTATCTGGAAAATTGCACATGCACCCTGCTATTCAAAGAAATTACAAGGAAGTCCCGCCGTTCCAGACCACAAATGTGTAGCCGTGCTTTTGGAGAAATTGCAATTAGTCCCCCTAGACTTTTATAAATTGCAGAGAGACCCCCCACAAGGAGTAAATGACAAAGAAACTCTTCTGACTTTTAGAAATTGCAGATAAGTCCCACCACGGACCATTTTGAAAGAAAAACTGTATTTTATTTACATTTTATTCTCTGTAAATTCACTTTATCATATTTTTACCTAAAACTCTGATTTTAGCGCATAATATGTCATTCTGAAGCTATTTTCATGCTCTATCATTTGGCATAGTTGGTTAACAGATCTGAGGCTATTTATTGATATTAATAATTAAGGATCTATGTTGATAAATGTAGGCTAATTATTAACATTATGCGCCATACTTTTTTTGAGAAATTAAAGATCAATTTTCCAGGGACTTTTGGTGATGATTTTAATTTCTCTTTGATTATTTTACTCGTTGATGATTGAATATATGCAGGGTCCCAATTGAGGATATTTCTATCTATTCCTCCTGTATTTATTGATAACACAAATTGAAGAATCAATTCTGGCAAGATTGCGATCATGAAGGATAGAAATTGATCTCCCATTTTTTACGTAATGAAATTTTATTTTATTGAGGATTTGATTAGAGAGATGATGGAAAATAAAAAATCATTGATAGAATCATTTTCCTTATCTCCGTAATTTACATGATTATTCAGACATATTTACCCTCTTGCATGCTTCTGGAGTTAATTTGATAAATATTTATGGATTTGATATTTTATTGATTTGTGATCAAACTTGAGGATATTAATTAACATTATTTGGATTAAAAATCTTAATCACAGATCCCGTGCAGAATTTATCCGCTCTGTTTAAAATTTCTTAGCATTGCATCATCAGCATATTTTCCCTTTATTTTCTGACATAAAAATTACTCGAGCAATTAATTAATTATTTAAATTAATTTAAAGCCATGCAACTAAAAATCATTTTTCCATGTGTTCGACCTTGGTAGACTTGCCAAGTAAAAATACTCCACAACATTCAAAAATTGTGGTTTTTGATCGACTGTTTTTCACCTCCTATACTACAAATATTGACTATTATAGAGGCAAATTCCGCGTTCATCAAATGGCATCGTTGCTAGGAAATGGTGTATTTTTAGGGTTTTAAATTATTTTTTAATTAATTTTTGTGAAACTAATTTTTATATCATTTTTCCTCCTTTCTGCATTTCATTTTGCATTTGACTCTCACTTCTGATAGTAACCACAAATTCTCTCTTCACAGACTACTCGAGAAAAAAAATTGGGATATAAATCAAGGATATGCGAAGAAGACTAAATTTTACTTTTGCGAGAGAGCGTTACTGTAGTTTAATTTTCTGCATTATTCTCAGGGTCCCACTCTCTGAACCGTTGTAATAATTCGGACTAGACTTCTTTGTGCTATGTAGGGTTTGTGTTGACTTCGCTTTTCACAGGTTTTTAATTATTTAACTTATTAACGAGTCATTGCAACCTAATCAGGCATCACTAAAAACATTTTCTGTTCTCAAGATGAATTAATTATAAAAGATAATGTGAGTAAGATAAATATTTTTGCTACTTATTTACACGTATAACAAACATGATCGAACTCATGGAGGCTACAATTCCCTTTGGTTATTCCAATAATCGAAAAAAATCAACTAAGAGAAAAAGGGAATCTCAAATGCAAACTATCCTTTATTTTTGTGGAAATTTTTTTCTTTTTTATTAAATTTTTTTAATTTCTATTTTTTAAATATCTAATTTTTAAATATTCAGTGATTTTAATTATGTAATTTTTTAATTTTAAAAAATATGATTTTCAAAATAAATTTCTACACATTAGAAAGGCAACCTTTTTGAATTTTCAAATATAACAAAATAGCTCAAATTTTAAAAAAAAATATTTTTGGATTTTAAATATTATTTATTATTTTTCATATATTTTTATTTTTTTAGGATTTTTAAAATAAATAAAGCAAGCAAAAAATGCAAACAGTGAATAAACATAACTATTTCACAATTTAAAAATACTAAATGAAATAAAAAATTACGAAAATTATTTTATGAAAAACTAGAGGAAATTAACTACTCACAGGAACTGAAATCTCATTTTTTTTATTTTTCTACAATTTTATATGATTTTTAAAATCTTGTGTGTTTTATAAATGATTAATGCTTGAAAATTGTGTAGAAATTAAAAGATACAGAAAGTAAACCACTCTTTTTTATTTTTTTAAGAAATATTCAATTTCTTATGATTTTTAAATTTCAGACAGAGAAAATGATGCCTACCGCTCCGGATGACATCTCGACTCTCCTTTCCACTATAGTCTCCACTCGCAGTTCATCTCAATGCAAGAGAGATAGTAGTTTGACTATATATTAATATTAGAGACTTTTTAGATATTTCTATTTATTATATTTGCCTTCGCCACTATATAAAGATGTAGTTTCAAAATAATATTATAGGCCAATTATTATATTGTTTCTTTAGGCTTGTCCAAAGATACATGCATCAGGATCTTAGCATGATTTTTGGGGAATTTATTGAGCAATAAAAACATTTATTTCAATGATAAAAAGCATGCGAAATAAAGTCTGAAAACACAGGGACTGAAATATAATTTCAGTAAAGTTTTATAATGAAAAATTAATTGGAAATAAAGTCTAGAAAGAATGCAAATTACCTAGTGAAACATGTTATGCATGTGACCTGGACTCTGAAAAGGGCCTCTTGTTAATATTCAAAATGTCTGGGGAGTTCTATGTAAAATTCCCATAAAAAATTGAAGTCCCTAAGGCAGACATGTTCTTTCTCTTTGTTCCTGTTTGCATTCAATGCATAGGAGATGGGGTGTCGCCCCTCCCTTCCTTCTCCCATGCCCAAGACAGGTGGCATCTTTGGAAGCGGAGGACGGCGGCTCTGGAGGCGAAGGTGCAGGGCGTACGACCTCGTGCGGGTGTGCGATCGGTGATGCTCTGCAAGTGTGGGTCCTGGCTTAGGGTCGCTCCAAATGGCGACGATGGCAGGTTGGCAACCAGGTTCGGGCGGAGGTGCTAGGCGGCAAGCGGATCGTTGAGGATGATGGCGACTGACCTGTGTGGATCCGCCCCAGATGGTGGTGTCGTGGAGCAGCATGGTGGTTGCCACGGTGGCTGTTGGACGTGTGGTGACAAGGTGCGGTGGCGCTAGCGAGTGGTGGCTGGCGACGGGCATCGCAGGCGATGGGGATGAGCGGCGCCTGCGGCGCCTCAGCCCTCTTCTTTTTTTTTGTAATGTTTATCTTTTAATTTTTTTGTAAAAACTGAAACTATAGTTTTTTTATAAATGTTTTTGTAAAAACATAAACAATAACAAAACCTTTTTATTTTTTCTACAAAACAAATGTTAGAAAAAAATACAGTATATATAATTATATATATATATATTATTTTTTATTTTTTGAAACAGAAGAGGACTCAAGCACTATGCATCATCTCTTCCTATTTAAATAAATAATAAAAACTGAAAAAGATGTGAATGAAGATCCGGTCAAATGGAAGAATCGAATTCGGTTCTTCGACCACCGTGCGTGGTTAAAATTGAGAGGTCATGGGGGATAGAACTGTTAGCAATGTGAGCCCCGGGCGAACCATTCCTACAATAAATGTTATTGTAATAAATGATTTATCAATAAAAGTTATTGATTATTTTCACTCCCTTTCTGAGATTGAATGAATGAGTACACTATAAGGCCCCTCTGTACAATAAGGGTTATGTACCATGGCTAACTTGATGATCATACAGTTGTTGATTCATTGAATGAATCATAGAGGTTGATGCTTGGGTGAATATCTAAGGAGTTAGATAGAGGACTCATCAAGCATCGTCAAATGATTGTTAAGTGATGATCTCGAGCCTGAGTAGGAGATGGCAATCCTTTCACAAATGTTTGATATCTGACTGACCTCCTGATGCAGGTCCTCTGCATGGGAATAGTGATTCGGAGGTGTCAGGTTAGTTGAATCAATGGGTTGACTTAACGAGATCGAGATAACCAAAGTCCTATGTTGAATACTGTCACAGCATAGGCATGCATCCTCTGACCGGAGACAGATGTGCTGCTATATGTCTGAGTGTGTACATTTTGCAGACCAATAGGTTGATGACCTAACCAAGGTCTACACACCGGTGAGCTGGCGTGCATGTAAGGACATATGAGTAATAAGATCTCTCAAAGGGATCATACAGGTTCACTTATGAACCGGGAGACATGAGCTCACTCATGAGGTATTGGGACTGATCAAATTCCATGCATGGTCGTCATGCTTTGGAAGCATGACATGAATTTGAAGGTAAGATATGTGCTTTGTGAAAGCATATGATCTATACCAAATCCCAGTGACCAAGATTGAGAAACGTAATGATCAAACCCTGAAGATGATAGTGTAAAAGTGATCTTTATCTTCAGAATGATCATAGGCCTTTCAGTATGCAGGATGTACATGTATTGGGAATACCTGAGGGTGATGTGATCATAAACGATTGTATATCCATGACGCTTCCATTCTAAGGGAGTGATGAAACATGTTTGGATTTTAGTGACTCCTCTCATTAGAGAAGTGACCTAATCTTAGTCCATGAATTGGACATTGATCTGAATGAGATTCAGATGCAATGAGAAGATTAGGTCTACGGTCTTGATTTGATCAAGCATCAGTGGGAGGTCCATGGGATCTGGATTTGAGATATGATCTCAACATCCAAGTCATTATACGTGGAACAATACAATCGCTCTGTCCTTATCTCCAAGTATATGTGGAGAAATCACATTATTCTCAAAGGGTTCAAGAATAATTCCATAGATCTAAGCAATGAAGAAACAATGATTAAATGTGATTTAATCATCTTGATGTGTGTAGAAATTATCCAATATAATTAAATGTGATTTAATTACCGAGGATAAGAATAATGTGGATAGAAATACCCAATTATTCATAATATGTTATAAATGTGATTTATAATGTATTAGTGAGAGTTAATTATAATTTATATTTGTTGATTAATTATTATGTGCATTGGATACACATTGTGTAATTAATTGATAATGTAAATTATATGTTATTTTGGGTTGTGAATGTGATTCACAATTTTTCAATGGTAAGATTGCAATATTCTCAAAATTAATTGTGAATTATTTTTGAAGAATATATATTATTTTTGAAGCATATATCACAACAAATTTGTTGGAAATAAATAATGAGAGATTTCCATGGAGATATGCAATCTCATGAGATTGCCTCCATTGGGAAACAAGTGGGCGGCACCCATGTCCTATTTGGAATGGGTGGCCGTCCACCATGTATATACATGGGAGATGTAATCTCCATGTATATCCTCTCCTTATTTGTTGGTGTAATTTAGGATTGTTTTATATTTGATTTTGTCAAATATATTTTAATCTAAATCAGATCATAATTTGTTGGTTTCACAAACAACAATCTTGACCATTGGATTAGACATAAATCAATCCCATCCATTGATTTTATATGTCCCATGGATTGAGATCCATGGATCCGAAAACCCTATAAATAGAGAGGCATACCATGCTCTCTAGGGCTATGCAATATTGGAGCAAAACTCTCTCTCTCTCTCTTTTCTTCTCACACGCCAACCTCTCTCTCTCTATTTCTTGGTGGCCGTCACCAACCCTAGAGTAGAGAGACTCGTCGTCGCCTTCGCCACCGAGCTGCCGCTTCGACGATCTTTCATTATCCATCTTCTTGGAGTATTGCGCTCACGAAGGAGACGTTCGATCTCGTACGACGAGATCAGGAGCATCCATGCTTGGATCATCTTGTTGGATTGCGAGGGCTACGCGGTTCATCCCCACGCTCGCAAGCAATCTCTCCGACGATCGGACTTGAGACAGGAGGTCTCTTCTCTTAGAGACTCGATCAACCACACTTCAAGAGGAATTCTTGTATACTTGTTGTGGTTATAGATGAAACGATCCGAGAATCGTTCTTAGATCATGTGGTTTCATCGTATGAAAATTTTTAAATTCCGTTGCACAGGACAACTAGTACGACTAGTCGTTCTGCGTCATATCCGATACGACGACAACACTTCCGTGATGTGCTTGAGGATAATAAAATATCCTTAAAGTGGTATCAGAGCCTTAGGTCGACGGTTTTGAATATGATTCACATATCGAGGACGACTTGGGTTCGTTAAGGTCGCGAAAGTTTTTTGTCGCATTTGATTTCGCAGATATGTTTAGTAAATAATTTCGGCCATGTTTAAAATATTTAAGAACGAATTATTTACTTGTATTTTGTTCCCCATTAAATAAGGAAACCATAGGATCTGAGTTTGCGTAATTCGGATTCCGTATGCTCGAGATATGGTTGTTTTAATGAACATGTATGCACTGTTGCGGGAACTGCAGATCTTAACATGATTAAAGAGTTAATTACTGTTTTGATCCGACTCGAAATGCATGAAATATCACTTAAGTTCTGTCCTAAATCAAGTTAGCAATCTTTGAAAATTTAGTCTATCTTATTTGGATTTAAATTGATTGAGATATGTTAATTTTAGTGAGTAGGGATCACTACTGAAATTGCAGTCCTAATCAAGAACCATGTGATTGTCAATTAATGAAATTAATTGTTATTTTCATGAAATAATTATGAAAAATATTTTTGAAATATTGGAAGATGATTATTTCCTTAATTGACTTGGCCTCAACCAATTAACTTATTAGATTTGATCTAGATCATAATTAGAAACACAATCATCAAACTTGATACTTGAATAGGATTGGGAATTTGTGTAGCAAATGTTCTTATAATAAAAAATGTTTTGATTATTATTATATGGTATAATTTCGGTTGAAGAATCGATGATCATCTCAAGTACAAATTGATATATTAGGAATTATCCTTTCCTGAGGTGGATATGGTGTCTAGTCAGAGAGCATTGGGGTTGCGGGTTGCAACGTATGTGGTCCGTCCCACTCTCGTCGGTATTGGCCATGACAGCGGGTAGGGACTCGATAATACCAGAGAAAATCAAGGTCTATTTTCTAATTATTAAAATTCAAATTAACACATACTTTGAGATATTACCGTATATATTCAAGTAAAATAATCAAGTTTGTTGATTGAATTGGATTGATAATTAATTTAATATGATTAAATTGATTATGTCCAATTAAGACACTCTAATATGAATAGAGTTATTATTTCCCTTGGAAGAATTAATTATATGAATGTGATTCATGATAATTATTTAAAATTTGAATATGAGGTGGAGGATCACATAAGTGACATCCATGGTCTCCCGTCAAGGCGAAGGGTTCCGTCGCCTGGGATTGCATGTGGGAGATGCATGCCCAAAGTGACAGCTCCTGTATACAAGCGCATCTGGATCGGGCTCTTTGCTTCTCGAAAGAGTAAGTCCGTATGCGTCGTGACCCCAATATCAGATCCTCACATTATTGGGGCGATATTGGATTGCGCATAGCGAGTACTATTCCTGTTGACGGTTGGTTCAATTAACAACGTATCAACATCGCCTTAGGGGTGGTGGGCCTTGGTGTTAAAGACCGAATTGGGAAATGCAAGTTGGAATTGCAAGGTAGAATGTGTTCCCGCTTCTCTTTATTGGAGTCGCAGATTCGCATATTATTGGGATGTGACAAAGATAAAGAGGAGATCCCAATTATTGCTAGAGATATAGTGGTAAGGGAATAAACTTTCCAAGTCGACAATGCAAGAATAATTTGATTTAAAATACCTTAATCAAATATCATAAATTTGAATATATGTTTATATGTTCTAATATAGTGCATTCTTAATTTCAGAAAATGAAGTCCTTGAACCCACTTAGTAGGCTTCTTGAGGTCAACTAATTAACCAGCCCAAATTACTCGGATTGGATCCATAATTTGGAGCTTGTTCTCTCTGCAGAGCGCATAAGTTATGTGCTCTCCGAGGAGAAGCATGAGAGCCCTAAATCCAAGGAAGAAAAAGCATACAGTGACAAGTATGATAAAGATCATGTCTTAGCTAGATGTTATATCCTGGGTTCTCTCTCCAATGTTCTGCAGAAGCAACATGTGGAGATGAGCACATGCTAGGAGATAATGCAGAATCTAATAGATATGTTTGGTGACATCAACCTCCCAGCGTTACAATATTATGAAAGAGCTTGTTCGCTGCAAGATGCAGGAAGGAACTTCGGTTCGAGAGCACGTACACAAAAAGTTTGGGTACTTGTATGAACTGGAGACTCTTGGGGACAACATGGATGCAAACATGCAAGCTGACTTCATTTTGTTGTCCTTGCCCAAGTCTTTCAATAATTTTGTGGTTTCATTCCACATGAACAAGTTGGACTTGTCGAACGCTGGTCTTCTTGCTGCATTAAAGTCTGCAGAAGACGTAATGAAGAAAGATGGTCCCATTGGCAGTGCAATGGTTGCACAGGTCAGAGGGAAGCGCGGTCGGAAGCAAGGTTCTCGGAAGGGCCCGACCCAGAAGAGAAAGAAGAAGAGTCAAGGCGTTGGCTCATCTTCTAGTTCCTCCACACTGATAGCGTCGAAGAAATCCGACGTTTGTCACCACTACAAAAAGTCGGGGCACTGGAGGCGTAATTGCCCGGAATACCTGAAGTCGTCAGACAAAGGTAAAGCCCCAGCAGGTATGAAATATACTTTTATCGTTGAAACTAGCTTTCTCGTTGGATGAGAAGGAAGTTGGGTTGTAGATTCTGGTGCTTCTGTTCATGTATGCAATTTGTTGCATTTGTTTCAGGAAATTAGAAATCTAGAAGAAGGGGAGATAGTCATCTAGATGGGATCTGATGCAAGTGTTGCAGCAGTAGCCATCGGGACTTGTCGACTATAATTATCTAATGGTAGAGTCCTTATACTTAAAGAGTGTCTTTATGTACCCGAAGTCAGAAGGAATTTGATATCTGTATCTAAGCTTGCTAGAAGCGGATATTCATTCCTTTTCTGTAATAAATTAGTCATAAATCATTATGATAAATATATTGCGGATGGTATTTTGACTTCTGGTGGACTCTATGAGTTGTGCATTGATAAATGTATCATGAATGTTACAACCACTAATAAAAACCCTAAAAGATCCAGGGAACATCTCAAATGAAATTTGGCATCAAAGCCTTGGTCATTTATCTGTTGATAGGATCAATAGATTGATAAAGGATGGACCTTTAGATTTTATATAGGTTTAACCTTTGCCCACTTGCAAACATTGCATTCAGGGTTAAATGACTAGGATGCCTTTCCGTAACAAGGTTACGAGATGCGAAGGTATTATTGACCTAATACATACCGATGTATGTGGTCCCTTCAGTACCGCGACTCGAAATGTGTATCGATATTATTTGACATTTATTGATGACCATTCGCGATACGGGTTTGTCTTCCTATTACGTCATAAGTCTGAAACCTTTGAAAAGTTCAAAGAGTTCAAGGCTTTGGTTGAGAACCAAACTGATAGGAAGATTAAGCGGATTCGATCTGATCGAGGTGACGAGTACCTCTCGGATGAATTTAAAGAATACCTTAAGGAGAATGGAATTGTTTTTAATCTCACTCCCTCTGGAACTCCCCAACTTAATGGTGTTGCTGAAAGACGCAACAGGACAATCATGGACATGGTCCGTTCAATGATGAGCAAAGCACATTTACCTCTTAGTTTTTGGGGATATGCAGTAGAGACTGCAATTTATATCCTGAATAAGATTCCTAGCAAATCCGTACCTAAGACTCCTCATGAGATATGGTATGGAACCAAATCTAGTGTTAATAACTTGAGGGTTTGGGGTTCCTTGGTCCATGCGAAGAACGTGGACGCAAGTAAGCTAGAATCTCTCTCTTGTGAGTGTTACTTCATTGGGTATGTTAAAGATGGTATTGGATACCAGCTTTATGACCCTGAGACCCAAAAGATTTTTGTTTCTAGAGACGTAAAGTTTCTGGAGAATGATTTCCTTTAAGGTCAAGACAAAGATGAAGTAGAAGAACTCATTGAATCCCCTGAGGATTCTGAGCTTCCTAGACCAGAAACTGAAGAGATAAATAAAGATGAAACACGCATACCTCTTCAAATGAGTTCAAGGGTGGTTGCACCACCTGAAAGGTATAGATTCCATGTGTCAAGTGAGACTGACATTGATCCTACTTCATTTGATGTATCACTCGCGGATCAAGACATGGATAAATGGATGATAGCAATGAAGTCAGAAATTGACTCCATGCATAAGAATGGTGTATGGACCCTAGAGGATCCACTTAAAGGAGTAAAATCCATTGGTTGTAAATGGATCTTCAAGAGAAAGAGGGGACCTGATGGGAAAGTAGAGACTTTCAAGGCACGGCTCATAGCCAAGGGCTACATATAGAGAGAAGGCATCAATTACGATGAGACATTCTCTCCTATGGCTATGCTTAAATCCATTAGGACACTGCTATCTATAGTTGTATATCTTGACTAAGACATTTGGCAGATGGACATCAAGACGGCTTTCCTCAATGGATACCTCGAGGATGATATCTACAGGGAGCAGCCCTAGGGCTTCATAACTGAGGATGGCAAAGTATGCAAGCTGACGAAGTCCATCTATGGGCTCAAGCAAGCTTCTCGTAGATGGAACATCAGATTTGACGAAACCATAAAGAGCTATGATTTTGTGCAGAATCCTGATGAACCTTGTATATACAAGAAGACTAGTGGGAGCGCCATTGTGTTCATCGTGCTTTACGTAGATGACATCCTTATCATTGGGAATGATGACCGGTGTGAAAATTTTGCTATCCCATACCTTTGAGATGAAAGATCTTGGAGAAGCCTCTTACATCTTAGGCCTGAAGTTGTTCAGAAATCGAGAAAAGAGGATTTTGGGATTATCACAACAAGGATACATTAAGAAGATTCTTGAACGATTCGGTATGGATAGTTCTAAGAAAGGATTCCTACCCTTAAGACATGGTATCCACCTGTCTAAAGGAATGGCTCCTCAAACTGTTGAGGAAAAGAAGGCCATGGCTGGATGTCCTTATGCATCAGCTATAGGAAGCTTAATGTATGCCATGATGTGTACTACGCCAGATATCTACCATGCAGTGGGAGTGGTAAGTCGTTACCAATCCTGCTATGGAGAACAACACTGGAATGCAGTAAAGAACATATTCAAATGTCTAAGACGGACGCAAGATTACATCTTGGTCTATGGAGATGGTGATCTCTAAGTCTTGGGATATACATATTCTGGCTTCCAATCAGATGTAAATGATCGAAAGTCGACATCAGGGTTTGTGTTCTTGTTGAATGGTGGTGTTGTGAGCTGGAGAAGCAAGAAGCAGGACACTACTGCAGATTCAACAACAGAAGCCGAGTACATTGCCGCATCGGATGCTGCAGAGGAGGCGGTGTGGTTGCGCAAGTTCGTCTTAGAACTTGGCGTAGTTTCCTCTAATACTCCCATCCCGTTACTCTGCGATAACACAGGAGCCATTGCCCAGGCAAAGGAACCCAGATGGCATCAGAAGAGCAAGCACGTGGAAAGAAAATACCACATCATACGGGAGATACAAAAGCGTGGTGACATCATCATCACCCAGTTGGCCTCTGCCGACAACGTTGTTGATCCACTTACCAAACCTCTAACATAGAAGGTTTTCGACCAGCATGTAATGAGTATGGGTTTAAGGATTGTACCTGAATGGTTATGAGGGCTAGTGGGAGATTGTTAGCAATGTGAGCCCCAGGCGAACCATTCCTACCATAAATGTTATTGTAATAAATGATTTATCAATAAAAGTTATTGATTATTTTCATTCTCTTTCTAAGATTGAATGAATGAATGCACTATAAGGTCCCTCTATACAATAAGGGTTATGTATCATGGCCAACTTGATGATCATACAGCTGTCGATTCATTGAATGAATCATAGAGGCTGATGCTTGGATAAATATCTAAGGAGTTAGATAGAGGTCTCATCAAGCATCGTCAAATGATTGTTACGTGATGATCTCCAGCCTGAGTAGGAGATGGCAATCCTTTCTCAAATGGCTAATATCTGACTGACCTCTTGATGTAGGTCCTCTGCATGGGAATAGTGATTCGGAGGTGTTAGTTTTGTTGAGTCAATGGGTTGACTTAATGAGATTGAGATAACCAAAGACCTATGTTGAATATTGTCACAGCACAGGCATGCATCCTCTAACCATAGACAGATGTGCTGCTATATGCCAGAGTGTGTACATTTGGCAGACCAATAGGTTGATGACCAAACCAAGGTCTATACACCGGCGAGATGGCGTGCATGTAAGGACATATGAGTAATAAGATCTCTCAAAGGGATCATACAGGTTCACTTATGAATCGGGAGACATGATCTCACTCATGAGGTATTGGGACTGATCAAATTCCATGCATGGTCATCATGCTTTGGAAGCATGACATGAATTTGAAGGTAAGATATATGCTTTGTGAAAGCATATTATCTATACCAAATCCCAGTGACCAAGATTGAGAAACCTAATGATCAAACCCTGAAGATGACAGTGTAAAAGTGATCTTTATCTTCAGAATGATCATAGGTCTTTCAGTATGCAGGATGTACAGGTATTGGAAATACCTGAGGGTGATGTGATCATAAACGATTGTATAACCATGACGCTTCCATTCCGAGGGAGTGATGAAACATGTTTGGATTTTAGTGACTCCTCTCATTAGAGAAATGACCTAATCTTAGTCCTGAATTGGACATTGATCTGAATGAGATTCAGATGCAATGAGAAGATTTGGTCTACGGTCTTGATTTGATCAAGCATCAGTGGTAGGTCCATGGGATCTGGATTTGAGATATGATCTCAACATCCATGTCACTATACGTGGAACAATACAATCGCCCTGTCCTTATCTCCAAGTATCTGTGGAGAAATCACATTATTCTTGAAGGGTTCAATAATAATTTCATAGATCTAAGCAATGAAGAAACAATGATTAAATGTGATTTAATCATCTTGATGTGTGTAGAAATTATCCAATATAATTAAATGTGATTTAATTATTGAGGATAATAATGTGGATAGAAATATCCAATTATTCATAATATATTATAAACGTGATTTATAATGTATTAGAGGGAGTTAATTATAATTTATATTTGTTTATTAATTATTATGTGTATCGGATACACATTGTGTAATTAATTGATAATGTAAATTATATGTTGTTTTGGGTTGTGAATGTGATTCACAATTTTTCAATGGCAAGATTGCAATATTCTCAAAATTAATTGTGAATTATTTTTGAATAATATATCACAACAAATTTGTTGGAAATAAATAATGACAGATTTCCATGGAGATATGCAATCTCATGAAATCTCATGAGATTGCATCCATTGGGAAACAAGTGGGCGGCACCCATGTCCTATTTGGAATGGGTGGCCGTCCACCATGTATATACATGGGAGATGTAATCTCCATGTATATTCTCTCCTTATTTGTTGATGTAATTTAGGATTGATTTATATTTGATTTTGTTAAATATATTTTAATCTAAATTAGATCATAATTTGTTGGTTTTAGCAACAAAAATCTTGACCATTGGATTAGACATAAACCAATCTCATCCATTGATTTTATATGTCCCATGGATTGAGATCCATGGATCCCAAAATCCTATAAATAGAGAGGCATACCATGCTCTCTAGGGCTATGCAATATTGGAGCAAAACTCTCTCTCTCTCTCTTTTCTCACACACCAACCTCTCTCTCTCTCTCTCTCTCTATTTCTTGGTGGTCGTCACCAACCCTAGAGTAGAGAGACTCGGCATCGCCTTCGCCACCGAGCCGCCGCTTCAATGTTCTTCGTTCTCTGTCTTCTTGGTGTACTACGCTCACAAAGGAGACGTTCGATCTCGTACGACGAGATCAGGAGCAACCATGCTTGGTTCATCTTGTTGAATTACGAGGACTACGCAGTTTATCCCCGCAATCGCAAGCAATCTCTCCGACGATCGGACTTGAGATGGGAGGTCTCTTCTCTTAGAGACTCGATCAACCACGCTTCAAGAGGTATTCCTTTATACTTGTTGTGGTTATAGATGAAATGATCTGAGAATCATTCTTGGATCATGTGATTTCATCGCTTGAAAATTTTTAAATTCCGTTGTACAGAACAACTAGTACGACTAGTCGTTCTGCGTCGTATCCGATACGACGATCACGCTTCCGTGATGCACTAGTGGATAATACAATATCCTTCAAGAACATGAACGTGGAGAGATCGAGAAAATGAGATGAAAAATCGAGATCGATGGCAAATCAAATCGTGATGGATTCTAAGATATAGATAAAAATTTGACAACAAAATAAAAAATGCAAAAAAATAAAACTATGATTAACCTATAATAAAAATAAGAGAAAATGATGGATCTCACCTTAGGAGCAGAAAAAGACTGTGATTTCCTTGAAGAAGGCCGACTCGCCGTCACCGGACAGCTCGGATTCTAGGCACCCTTCTGCAACAAGAAGACTCTCAGAGAATAGTCTCCTCTCATTAAAGATTGATCAAGTTGAAATGAGGGAGGAGGATCCATATTAATAGATAAAAATACAGAGTTTAAACTTCAAATATTTCAATGAAGATAAGAGATAAGAAAATTTGAAATGAGATAAAGACAAAAAAGGCAATTAGTGTTTAAAAATTATTTACAAAATTAACTATTTTTTTACATTTTCATCTCTTTATTAAATTGAAAAATAAATGTTTATTTTTTTATTTTTTTGGTGGTTATGTAAGAAATAACTAAATACATGTACTAAATACATTGATAACATTGTATACATAGTTAAATAAGGAGATTAGTTTTTTTTGTTTTAAAATTCTATTTTTATTTATTTTTTTAAATAATTTTAGAAAATAATTACAATTATTTACAAAAATAATAGAAATAAATATATACAATAAATGGTAAAATTTGCAACAACCATCCTTGAAAACTAACTTTTCAACCGTAACTTCAAAAATTATGAAATCACATTCATTTTAAATATAATTTAATTTAGAGTATAATGGAGTGAGTTTAGTTTAATTTGAGTTCATATGAAGCCAGAATTGATCTTTCAATTATTTCTTAATGGCTGTTTTCTGGACGTAGTTACTTTTACTTGTACATCATTTAATTTTGCAATTATTTTTATTATTTAGGGAACGTTTCTTTTACAACTTTTATTTTGAAAATTATTCAATTTAAGGTCAATTTATGTACAAATAAAATAGAGTGATTATACAAATATACATAGAAAAATATTTACAACACATTTTTTGGATTTTATGATTAAGGACCCTATCTCCCCCTATTTTATTCCTATTCGATCAGGTCAAGTCTTGACCTTCTAGCAGGATTCGGGTCATCCTGCATCTATTACATACATACAGTCTTCTTTTTTTCTTTTCTTTACCCTTATTTATTTATTTATTTTAGGTTAAAATAGTAATAAATGTACAATATTTACACACAGATGCAAGTTACTAAGAATATGGAGTTAATATTATATACATGTATTTTTATAAGGGATTTTATGCTAAAATAAATGTAAGGATGATAAAATGCAGTTTCACCATCCCCATATGCTTTACCTTTGCTAGTTCCTTAGCAAATACTTATTTGAAAGAATAAGTGAAAAAAAGAAAAAGAATGGAAAAATAATGAAATTAGGACAATACTGAGTATTAAACTTATCTTCATAAAATAGTAATATGGAGCTCTGTAAGACCTTTGGATTATTAGTGTGTCGGAACCTTAATGGGAAATGGATTTGAAACCTTACAACCTCTAAGTTCCACAAGACTCTTATTCTGGTCGCCTTAATAGTCAGGTCAGAACAAATCTATATACACAAATTCTTATGACTATGAATCTTTACTTTTACGGTGTAAGTGAATTATAGCTCCCCATCTCAAAGTAGCAAAGAAACAACCTCCCTCAATAAGGTACCTCTAGTTACCCGGTCTAGCCACTCTCTTCTCGAGGAGCGGGGATATTCCCTTCTAAGTTCAAGTACAACCAGCTCAAGAAGAGGAGATGGAGAAGAGAATGGATGGTAACGAGTGTAGCTACCTATCCTTGGATGCATGACCAGTGTAGCCAAGTGATCCGCTACAAGCTTACAAAAATTTGACTTTGAAGCTCTTATTATTATTATTATTATTTCTTTTTTTATCCTTGTATATACACTATGGCAGGCATTTTACTTTTCAATCAGGCATGTCCACTTTTGGAGATTATGTATTTGTTTTCTTTTTTTTTGAAAATATATACAAGGTGCAACATGTATTTAAAGATTTTTTTCTCTTGAGCCAGTAGACTATCCCTCTTTTGAAGCATTATTGCAACCCCACATCATCCTGTCGTTAGACTTCAACATCACTAGACCAGGTTGAGACACACTTCCCTCCCTAGAGGAAGACGAGAGGCTCTGCTAGATGTACCCCAAGCCAAAAGATTCAGCCTCCCCACTACCTCCTCCATGAAGAGTTACATATAGAGTGCTTGTCCAAGATAAGCCACGGTCGGAAAGAATCATGCGTGTGTTGTTAAATATTATACTTAGACTACTCAAGATGACATGTGAACATAGCCTTATGGGCTCAAATAATTAAGTCACTAGGACCTGAAAAGTCTTAACACCATTTCTTATAAGGTTCCTCTGAAATTAAGTTGATTAAGATACATCTAAGCTCAATTCTTCAATTTTATTCCAGACATAGTTTAAATGTCAATACTATCCTGAAAAATGCACATGAAAATGTAAGAAATATGTACAATGCAAAGAGAAAGGAAAAATTTTGATGCCATTTTCAAAATTTGAAATTTTTATGGATTTTTTAAAAAATGATGCGCATATGAAAAGAAATATTTTTTTGAAATTATTTTCTAATTTTTAGCTTTTTATAGTTTTTTGAAAAATATGCACATGTCAAAAGAAAGATTTTTTTAAATTATGTAAATTTTTATTGACTTTTGGTATTGTAATTTTCAGGGTTTTTTAATGGAAAAGGGGTTAGTAAAATATAAATAAGTATATACAATTTTTTTGTTTTTTTGTATTTTTTGTTTTTTATATATTTTTGTCTTTTTGTTTTTGTTTTATTTTTCGTTTTGTTTTTTTTTTGTTTTTTTGTTTGTGTAAAAGGTGACCAAAGTCTATATACACACGTGGATTTTACGAATTTATATACATATCCCTAAAATAATCATATTAAAAGTATGAGTTATGTCTAAAGTATATATACAATATACACGACACCCCCCTATATTTGGCTCGAACTATGTCCTCATAGTGATCAGAGAGAGGCAAAGGAAGACATAACTCGTGTTAAGTATAAACAAGTGAAAAGACTCCTATGCTACAAAGACTCTAAGAAAAGATAAAAAGAATAGAAGTCGGTGATTCCCCCTATACTTAGGATCAAGTAATCCTAAGTATAGTAGACTGTACAAATGGAAAAAACTAATGAAGAGAATGTACGGACTCAACGGAAAAAACACAAAAAAAAGATGATATGAACGACATCACTCCCCCTATACTTAGGGTAGAGTATCCATAAGTATAAGCAACAACAATAGTGATGAACATGACGAATACAAACAATGCAAATCCCCCACCCCCCATACTTAGGATAAAGCACATCCCAAGTATAACATATATACACACGGAAAGGGGTGAATGATAAAACATAAGAAGAAAGAATGAAACAAAAGGATATACAAGAGGAGTGGATGTAGAAAGGTCAGGAAGGTCGAAAGCGAACCTTCTTGCGGATCGCTGAGGAATGGATCTAACAAAGTGTAGGTTGATATTGGGGTCAACATTAGACATAAACTGATCAGGATCAACCAAGAATGTATCCTCAGCGGTTTCAGAGTGTGCATGCCTAAACCGGTCAGTGGAAGTAGTGTAGCCATGTTTAGCCTAGAATGTCTAGCAAATATCAAAGTAAAAAAGGCTCGAAATCATTATCGAAAAAAGTAAGACTAATTCCAGCATGGCGAGCCTTTATTGCATCATCATCTTTATCAAAAGGCATAAATTCCTTTATAAAAGAAATCAAATCAAACTCAACCTTATCAGTCTCATCTAAATAAAGGTGAAAAGGAATGGACTCATCAGTGAAAGCAGTCAAATCATGTCCTTCCTATCTAGTCTCAGAGTATGCCTTCCGCTCTAGGGTCTCTATTGTCTAAATCGCACGGATGTTATCAATGCATCGCCACATACTAGAAGGGGGAACTCCAGAGTCTATACTTTCCGAGTCCTCCTCCTTGAAGAGGAATTCTTGGATCTAAGTATCTTCCAACGTACAACAAAAAACTATGGTAGTATCGTCAAGGTCAAAGTCCTTGGGGTTGGCTAAAACATGCATACTCTCATGGGATGCAGGTCACCAATCAGTAATAGGTGTAGTGATCAACGCATCGCTCCCTATATCAGAATGGAAGTGAATCTCTCCTGCTCCATAATCAATAACGGCTCTCGTAGAGGCGAGGAATGGCCGTCCCAGAATGATTGGAGGGTGTTCCACAGGGGTGGAGGTCTCCATGGGAAATACGACAAATCAAAAGTGAGGTTCATGCCCTGAATAAGAATGACAACGCTTTCTAAAATACCATTCGGACTCATTATAAATCAATCCACAAATTGAACTATCATCCTAGCTTTCTTGAGAGGTCCAAGATGAAGAGATTGTACCATAGAGAAGGGTATTATATCGATTGAAGCACCACCGCCAAGGAGAGTTTAATCACAAGAATAGTCAGAGATGGAGCAACTAACATGAGGTGTGGCAATGTTTGCTTTCTTAAAATGTGGACAGTGAGATATGACATAGACAGTGGCCATGGTCAAGATGTGATGCTCAGATCTACTCCTCCGCTTTCTCTTCTTGTGTTGAGGAGCAGATAAATGGGTCATGGCCTGTTGAAGTGAGGCTTCAATGGTCCCATGAATATTGGCCACCACTTCAGGTTTAGTCAATATTTCTTGAATTTTTGGACCTTCTCCATACAAGTTAGGAGATCGGAATCAACATATACACGAGGATTTCCAAGAGTAGTCTGTACAGTGGCATCCTCGGGGTAAAAAATGGGACATGTAGTGAATGACTGTGTGGGAAAATGGTTTGGCATGGGTGCCCTCTCCTCACAAAATGAGTCATCAATGTGTCTCCTGAATCTTTTTGGATTTTTAATTTATAATCTTTTTTTATTTTGGGCACTTGCAAGCTCTCATAATTATCCTCAAGTGAATCCATATCATCAAACAGTGGAGCAGCATTCGGGATCTTATTTATGTTAAATAGATTGATAATTATCGAATTCATTTGCTCCATCATATGGTTCAAGGTCTTAAGTGTGGACAACATGAAAGGTGACTCCGAAATCCCATGATCGGGTGAGTGGAATGAGGGTGGGTGACAATCAAAGTCCGACTCCTGAAATAATGGGTTAAGCAGATATGCACAAAAATCAGAAGGAAAGTCCTCCTAAAAAAAGGGAGTAGGATCGGCTGGAGGGTGCAAGGGATCCACAAAGATCGGATTAAAATAACTCCAGTCGACCATCTCCGAAATAAGAGAAAATGATCGGGAGAGCACGAGGGTCAAATCAAAAGATGTGAACAAAAAGGTATAAATATGTAGAAGGACCTAGTATGCACACAAGAAATCAAACACAATACAAACCCTCAATTAACCAACTCAACTTAGTGAAGACCGTGAAAGCTCAGTCTCTTATCTTATCAATTTTAGAGTTAGGTGATCAAAAACAAAGTTGTATAAACATTTAGGTTGGTTTATGGGATTTGGGCACTAACCTTAGTATGTATGCGAGTAATTTAAAACGGATACAATGAGGAGGTTACTCTCCCCAAAACAATGATTTTTCATTATGTTTATTTTAGGGTTGAGTTTCTTAAAAGTCCCGAATTTTAGGCAGTTGTCACTTGGTTTGAGTATTTTCAATGAATCACCTACCTAGTGTCCAATTTGATCTTATATGAGTGAAAACAAAGAAGGAGATAGGAAATGCCAATGAGCGATTAAAAGCAATGATGCATGCAGGGGTTAAAGATGCGTACCTTATCATCATCACTCTAAATGCAAAATGATCCGCACAGAATTTAAATACAGAAAAAGAACTAACCTATATGATGCAAGAGAATTGTCCTAACAATAGCTTCTATAAACAAGCACGAACATGTTAATTTGACTAAGTCCAATACGCTCTACTTTATAGGCACAAAAATTCTTGTTTAGGATGTTTGAACCTAATTAATTACCTGGCTCAAGCAAATTAAATAAATCAATTATTAGGTAGCTTACGAAATATGCATGAAACAAAAAATAAGGCGATTAAAAAAACCGACGAGGTCCCCCAAGTGCGTCGGCACTTGGAGAAACAGACCCTACAACAAATGAATGTCCGTTTACAAGAATTAAAGTGCTAAAATAAATAAATAAATAACTATGCTCTAAATGATGGTCTCTCTCAAAATCTTCTTCTCCTCCTCCTACGCTCTCCTGCAGCTTCGAGATGAATCAAGCCGTCTCCGCTTCGCTTGGGTGCTTCGGCTCTCCTAAGATTGCCTCCTTCGCCCCGCAGGCCCTTGCAAGAAAAAGGAAAGAAAGAACATATGTAAGAGACACAATTATACAAATATGAGCACAAATAATGAAATAAATGCAGTGAATATGGGCATTGAATTAAATATCAAAAAATATAAACCAATATGTACTACTAAGATAGTAGATGAAAAGAGAAACCTAACTACCCTCGTCGTGCCTCCCCAGCAATGACACCATTCTGTTGGCTTCGTTTTTCGTGGGTTTTTAATTATTTGAATTATTAATGAGTCATTGCAACCCAATCAAGCGTTAATAAAAATTTTATTTTTTGGGTGATCTAGCTTGTAGTGAAAGCTACTTGAATCGTGCAAGCTATAGACGGATAAAAAGAAAGGAAGTAGAGAAGGATTTGAAGGTAATGAGCCTTGAGAAAGGTGTAGGATCGGATGACATCCCAGTAGAAGTATGGAGAGTTTTAGTCGTGTACGGTTTAACTTGGCTTACGAATCTATTCAATGTTATTTGGCGAAGCAAGAAAATGCCTAAAGATTGGAGGAGGAGTATCGTAGTGCCTCTTTATATGAATAAAGGAGACATTCAAAATTGTTCAAATTATAGAGGTATCAAGCTAATGAGTCACACTATGAAAATTTGGGAACGTGTGATCGAAATAAGGTTGACCCAAGTTTCTATAGTAAAAGAAAACCAATTCGGATTCATGCCAGGTCGCTCAACGATTGAAGCCATCCATTTGTTGAGGAGAACAATGGAGATTTGTAGAGCTAAATGGAAGAGCCTCCATATGATCTTTATTGATTTGGAGAAGGCTTATGATTCTGTCCCATAAGAGATATTGTGGAAAGTGTTGGAGAAGAGACAAGTACCTATCCTATACATTAACCTCATAAAGGACATGTATGATAGGGATTTATCTTGTGTAAGGACCCCGTCTGGGAAGACTAGATATTTTGACATCAACATTGGTTTACATCAAGGTTTTGCTTTGAGTCTTCTTTTTACTTTAATTATGGACGAGTTGACAAGTCACATTCAGTGTGAGTTACCTTGGTGTATGTTATTTGCTGATGATATTGTGTTAATTGACGAGACTAGAGATGGAGTAAATGAGAAGCTTGAGGTCTAGAGACATGAGTTGGAGACTAAAGGATTTCGTATGAGTAAGGCTAAGACATAACATATGGAGTGCACCTTTGATGGAAGCAACGGTAAAGGAATCGAGGTGAATATTGGTGACGATAACATTCAGAAGAGAGATTTCTTTAGATATCTAGGATCTATTCTGCAACATGATGGGGAAATCGATGGAGATATTACTAATAAAATAAATGCAAGCTGGCTAAAGTGGAGAGGAGTCTCTACTATTGTTTGTGATAAGAAAATTTATTTAAAAATTAAAGGAAAGTTTTACAAAGAAGCCGTGAGACCTGCTATGCTTTATAGATCTGAATGTTGGCCTGTGAACCATAGACATGTGCAGAGAATGAATGTAGAAGAAATGAAAATTTTAAGGTGGATGTGTGGACACACAAGTAAAGATAGGATTCGGAACAACGCAATCAGAAAGAAATTGGTGTAGCTTTGATCGATGATAAGATGCGAGAAAACCTCTTAAGATGGTATGGACATTTCCAAAGAATATTAGATGATGCACCAGTTAGGAGATGCGAGTGTTGGGATGTTGAACCGGCTAAGAGAGGATGAGGATGATCCATGAAGTGTTGGAAAGATACCATACGAAGGGATCTTAGTTTTTTGGATATAAGCTCGGGATTGACCCAAGATAGATATGAGTGGAGGCGAAGAATCCATGCAGTCGACCCTACTTAATTATGGCAAAAGGCTTTGTTGTTGTTGTTGTTTTGTTGGTTCTCAAGAGGAATTAATTATAAAAGATAATGTGGGCAAGAGAAATGTTTTTTCTACTTATTTACCTGAATAGAGAACATGATCGAACTCAGGGAGGCTACAATTCTCAAGGGTTATTCCATTTCAATAATCGAAAAAATTCAACTAATAGAATAAGGGAATCTCAAATGCAAATTATCCTTCGTTTTGTGGAATTTTTCTTTTTTTTAAAATTTTTTTAATTCCTATTTTTTATTTTCTGATTTTCAAGTTTTTAGTCATTTTAATTTTCAACTTTTTTAAAATAATTTTTAAAAATATGATTTTCAAAACAAATTTCTACACAAAAGAAAAACAACCTTTTTTTGGATTTTCAAATATAACAAAAATGCCAAAAAAATTTCAAAGAATTTTTTTTATTTTATATCTTTGTTCTTTTTTAATTTTTTTAAGAGATTTTTATATTTTTTTTAGGATTTTTAAAACAAATAAAACTAGGGAAAATGCAAACAGTGAATAAACATAATTATTTCGTAATTTAAAAATATTAAATGAAATCAAAAATTACGAAAATTATATTTATGAAAAACTAGAGGAAATTATCTACTCACAGGAACTGAAATATTTTTTTTATTTTGCAAAATCTTTATATGATTTTTTTAAAGTTTTTTAGTTTTTTGAAATTTTTTTAGCTTTTATAAATGATTAATGCGTGAAAATTGCATAGAAATTAAATGACACAAAAAAATAAACTACTCTATTTTTTTAGACTTTTTAAGCAATATTCGAATTTTTAAGATTTTTCAAATTTCAGACAAAGAAAATGATACTATTTTTTATTTTTTAATAATAACAAGTGATGATAAAATGCATTGAAAAGTTTATGCTAGAAAGATACACACATCATGATCATAACATTATATTTGGGGAATTTATTGAGCAATAAAAACATTTAATTCAATGATAAAAAGCATGCAAAATAAAGTCTAGAAACACGGGGACTGAAAAGTAATTTAGGCAAAGTTTTATAATGAAAAATTAATAGGAAATAAAGTGCGGAAAAAATTGTAAATTACCCAGTGTATTGTGCTACGCACATGATCTGAACTTTGAAAAGGGCCTCTTTGTAATATGGTTGGGGTGTTGTATGTAAATTTCCCAAAAAAATTGAATCCCTAGGAAACACAGGTTATTTCTCTTCGTTCCTATTCACATTCAACGCATAGGAGATGGGGTGCCGCCCCTCCCTTCCTTCTCCCATGCCAAAGCTAGGTGGCGTCTCTAGAAGTGGAGGACGACGACTCTGGAGGCAAAAAAGCTTGGACTGCGGCCTCGGCAGGGGTGCATGCGGTGATGCTCTGCAGGAGTGGGTCCTGGCAGAGGGCCACTCCAAGTGACGACTTTGGTGGGCAGGCGACCAAGTAGGGGCGGAGGTGCTGGGCGACAGGCGGTTCGTTGAGGATGATGGCAACCTACCTGCATGGATCAGCCTCAGATGGCGGTCATTGAAGTTTGGACGGAGGTGTCGAGGAGCAATGAGGTGGTTGCCACGATGGTTGCGTGATGTGCGACGATAGGGTGTGGTAACTCCAGCGAGTGGTGGTCGGCGCCGCCAACGATTGGGGATTAGCGGCGCCTGTCACGCCTTAGCCCTCTTCTTATGTTTAATGTTTATTTTTTATTTGTTTGTAAAAACTGAAACTGTAATTTTTTTATAGAAACATAAGCAGTAATAAAAACCTTTTATTATTTTATTTATCCTGCAAAACAAATGTTAGGGAAATATTTATATATATATATATGTGATTTTTTTTATTTTTTTGAAATAGTAGAAGACTAAAGAACGATGCATCATCTCTTCTTATTTAAATAACTAATAAAGATTTTGAAAAGACGTGAACGAAGATGCGTCGAAATGGAAGAATCGAATCTAGTTCCCCGGCCATCGTGCGTGGTCGGAGTTGAGAGATCGTGGTGGATAGAATGTCAATGTGGAGAGATCAAGAAAATGAGATGAAAATTAGGATCGATGACAAATCAAACCATGATCGATTCTGAGATTTAGAAAAAATTGACAATGAAATAAAAAATGTGAAAAAAAATAAAACTACGATTCACCTAGGATAAAAATTAGAGAAAATGATGGATCTCATCTTAGGAGTGGAAAAGATTGTGATCACCTCGACGAAGGCCAACTCACAGTCGCAGGATGGCACGGAGGCTAGGCACACTTTTGTGACAAGAAGACTCTCGAAGAATAGGCTCCTCTCACCAAAGATTGTTCAACTTGAAATGAGGGAGGAGGAGCCATATTAATAGATAAAAATATGGAGTTTAAATTTCAAAAATTTGAATGAAGATAAGAGATAAGAAAATTTGAAATGAGATAAAGATAAAAAAGACAATTAGTGTTTAAAAATTATTTATAAAATTAAATATTTTTTGTATTTTCTGTACTTTATTAAATTAAAAAATAAATGCTATTTTTTAATTTGTTTGTGGTGGTTATTTAAGAAATCTAACTATATACATGTACTATATACATATATGCCATTATATACATAGTTAAATAAGGAGATTAGTTTTTTTATTTTTATTTTTTTATTTTAAATAGTTATAAAAAAATATTTACAATTATTAACAAAAAATAGTAAAAATTGATATATACAATAAATGGTAAAATTGCAAAACCATCCTAGAAAAACAACTTTTCAACCGTAACTCTAAAAATTATGAATTCACAACCATTTTAAAGAGAATTTAATTTAGAGTACAATGAGAGTGAGTTTGGTTTAATTTAAGTTCATATGGAGCCAGAATTGATATTTCAATTATCGCGTAATGACTTTTTTTGATGTAGTTACTTTTATTTTGTACACGATTTAATTTTGCAATTATTTTTATTATTTAGGAAACATTTTTATTTACAACTTTTGTTTTGAAAATTATTTAATTTAAGGTTAATTTAAGTACAGATAAAATAGTGTGAGTATAAAAATATACATAGAAAAATATTTATAACACAATTTTTTGGATTTTCTGATTAAGGACCCTATCTCTCTCTACTTTATTCCTGGTCGATCAGGTCAAGTCTTGACCTTCTCGCAGGGTTTGGGTCAGCCTGTATCTATTACATATATACATTTTCTTTTTTTTCTTTTCTCTATTTTTCCATTCTTGAAATAATTATTTATTTATTTTAGGTTAAATAGTAATAAATGTATAATATTTACATATAGATGCAAGTTAGTAAGAATATGGAGTTAATATTATATGTAGGTGTCTTATTAGGGATTTGAAGCAAAAATAAGGGAATAAAGATGATAAAATGAAGATTCATCAATCTGTTTCATCCCTTCTATGTGGTTGGGACCCGATTTGAGTGGCATAGGAATCAGGCACATATACGCTTATTTATTTACTTTTGATTGTGCTCGTAATTTTTAGGCCAGACTTCTTCACTAACTATATACACTAGTGGATCGTTCAACTTAGTCAAATTTTTAAATCAATTCTTTCCTGCTAATAGAACTATCTTCTTAGGACGATTTCATCTGTGCATATCATTTAGTGTAATTTCAATTCCTTGTATTGCATCCCGCATGAAGAACGCGATGAATCATTGTAAGTATTTTTCTTAAGCATGCATCATTGATTCATGATTGCATTGGCTTTTTTGATTCTCCCTCCTCAGTTTTACAACTTAGGAATCAAAGGAATTGAGACTGCTCATTAGGCGTGTATTTTGTGCTCAGATAAAACTTCAATGATAACCCTAATCTAAAATTGGGATGCTAATCAAGGAGATTGTGAATAAAATTGACATAAAATTAACCTTAGTGTCTGGTGGAGAATAACGTACTCATTGTTTGTAAGGATTAGACCGTACACTTAGGACAGAGCCAAAAATTGAAAATTTTCACTCAGACTATTATTTTTAAAAATAATTAGCTACTTCTCAATGAGGGTTTCGGGTAGCCGTTTTACGGTCCGACTTCCCTTAGTAGAGTGGGAGGTTTAGAGGACACTGCGAAAGGCTCCATCCTCAAGTAACACGGGTAGCCGTCTAACGATTTGTACATACACCCATACTTGCTGAAAGTAGGTGCAACTAGTTGTATGAACTCGGGACATTCTTTGTGAAATATTTCGGTACCTAACAACCCCGCCTAATTTTCAAGATTGCTTTCTCATAAATTGAAATTGAAAAGATAAGCGATCGAGCCCTAACATGCCTTCACTAGTGTTGAGTGGGTAAATTGACAAGTTTTGAATTGCGTTTGTTTTGTGTGAGTCTTCTGTACATTTGTACGCTCTGTGGAAATTCCTTTGTACTCCAAACTAATCCCTTCTTCCATGATGGATTCTTTTGGAGTTCTCTGTTCGGAATCTATGAACAAATCCTCGAGCTCCTCAAATAATTCATCTTCTGGTTTCAAGATGGCTCTCTTCTCGAAAGCTCGTGGTATGGAGAAAACCTTTTTTTTAAAACCATGGGTCACCCCCGCACCTATAGGGATTAGTCAAGCCCAGGCTAACCCTCTCTCCTACTCCCTTCGTGCCAAAGAAATTTCATCTTTGGCAGAACCCTAAACCTTCCAAGCATGAGCCTAACTCAGATTTTTTTGCATCTGAAGGTGAAGAAGAAATCAAGATGTCTCCAAAAGAGGATGAGAACGATAATGACCCTATTCGTGCTCTTCTAGCTAGGGTAACTGCTGCTGAACAACACAATAGACTCCTTAGAGCACAAATGGAGGTGTTGCAATGCGGTGAGGCAGAAATGGAGGATACGTACCTCCCTGAATTAGATGAAGATTACAGTTTGTTGAGGCCGGTACCCCTCGAGGATGCGTTTGAACACAAACCGCATTTCCTCGCATTGTTGCCTAAGTTCGGAGGGAATAACCATGAAGAACCATACATCTTCCTCCATGACTTTGAGCTAGTCTGCGCTAACCTATGCCACCCTAGGGTTAGTCAAGACTACATACAGCTGAGAGTTGTCCTCTTCGCCATGACTGACAAGGTGTCTTTTTGGCTGAAGAACTTAGGGGAAGTGATCTCCACATGGGACACCTTCAAGACATTGTTCTTAAAGAAATTCTACCCAGTGAGTAGACTTAATCAGATGAGGATCAAGCTCACAAGCTTTACTCAACACCCGAGCGTGCTATTCCGTAAAACATCGAAAAGGTTGACAAACCTAATCCAGAAATGCCCAAGACACGGGATAAGCAAAATGATGTTCGTCCAAAGTCTTGTTAGTGGACTAGACCCTGAGACCTAAGGGTTAGTAAGTGCATCCTACGGAGGAAGCTACATGGGACGCCATGAGGACATTGTCTAAAGATGTTCGAGAGACTTGCTTAATCTAGTTGTGCACAAATCACCATACAGGTCTACATAGCCGGCTCTAAAAAGATGGTGAATAATCTGACGACCGATCAGAGCATTGACATGGGAATAATAGTTGATAATCTAACTATGGTCGAACAAATTTATAAGAAGGTCGACGAACTCCATAAATCATATGATATGGAGAAATTAGTTAAATTGCCTAAGTAAATGGAGGAATTGGCTGACAGGGTATCTAAGATGCAGATACCTGCCATGAATTTACCACATACCCCCATACACCAAATTCACTATATTCAAGGTCAAGGGGTAGGGAAATAGAGCCATTAGGGGGAACCAAGTTTTTTCCATCAAACTGAAGAAACCTCTGCTCAAACTATTTACGAGGAACCTCTACAAGTCATGGAGATAAATGGAGTCTGGTATAACTTGGAACCCATCAACTGATCGGATCCAAACTCTACTTTGAGTACTCATCCACCACAGGATCGACCCATCTACCTGCCTCAACAACAATAACAACAACGTCAGCAACACCGTACGGGTTATCAGAACCCGCAACCACAGCAGCAACATTGTCAACATCAGGGCCAGCAGGGCCAATTCAGACAATATCAGTAGCCTCAGGTCAAGCAGGGCTAGGGGTCCTCCCCTTCTCTAATCTCTCTTGAACTCCAACAAGTGCTAGAAACTTCATGATATGAGAGTCGACATAAATCGACTCTCTCGATGGAGAGATGAGGTAACTACACCCCAAATTGTGATTCCAGCTCAATTCCAAGCTAATCCAAATAGCCTCGAACAGAAATCAAGTATTAATCTCTAAATATTCCTTACCAGAATACGAGATCTTTTCACATGATGATGCTTATCATATTTCTCATGGGAGCGGAAGGACCGTGATCATGCCTGATCAAACAAAAGAATACGGTGACATAGCCCCGGTGTCTACTAAGTCACACAATCCTGAGAAATTGAGGAGGAGAGACACGAGAAGGAGAAAGAAGAAGTCCCACCCACACTACCTGTCAAACACTTCACTAATGAGGATCCCAGAGAATCAACATCTGAATTTGACAATGAAGCATCACCAAGACATCCGCAACAATTGTCGACCAATTTCCCCATTTTTAGATCAGTTAGTCCAAGTCCAGTAAATAATTTTAATTCCTCATTCAATAAAAGTGATGTTTTTTATCACAATGAGTCCATTCCTTTCCCCCATGCTCTTATGATAGAAAAGAAGAAAATATAAAAAAACCAAAAAAATGATGAAGAGATGGCTTGCATCTGTAGAGAAAACATTAAGGTCACTCTGACCATAGACAAGATGATAGAAAGAGACCTAGCTTTTTGAAAATATCTTAAGGTGAGATGCACACTGACAAGGGATAGCAAAAAGAATCCTAGCAAAATAAAGAAGCACATACTCTCTATTTCTACATCTCGCCTGATAAAAAACTACCAAGGAAGAAAAGAGACATGGGTGCACACTTTGTCACTAGCCAGATCAATGAAATCATTTTTTCATGAACATTATTAGACAACAACTCATCCATCAATCTCGTTCCCACAACTCTATTTGAGCATCTAAATCTAGGTCCTCTTAAGAAGTCTACATCCGTCCTTCAATTCGCAGATAAATCAACTAAGAGACCTAAGGGGGAGATTACAAATGTTGTCATCAACATAGAGGTACAAAATTACCCGGTAGATTTCACAATACATGACATGGATGTCCCTAGAAATTGGAAAGACTCCCAAATTATACTAGGGCGACCCTTCCTTAGAACCTCAGGAGCTGCATTGATTACATATCCAGGAGAATCCAGTTCGGAAAAGTTGAACTTAAAATGAAGCAAACTAGGTTTCAACGACCTGTTATTGAGTCTAGCACCGAGTCTGAAAACTCAGAATCTGAGGCGGAAAATATGGAAGAAATAGTTGGGCCCTCAAGATAAAACCCAACCGCAATGATTGAATCACCCTCATATGGAGAGGACATTATTGATGATTTAATCTGCTAGCTCATCCATGCATCTACGTATACTCTCGAAGACTCAGAGGCCCCTCTTGACCTGTTAGTCCATTATCCTTATAGACAATACCAGAATGAGGTACACAGATCGGACGTGGCTTTTGCCACACCACATTCCATCTTTAGCGATCCGATCACCAAAACAATTAAGATGGTGGCCGATATTGACACACTGCAAACATGCACATGAAAATCAGAATCAACAATGAGAGGGCCAGATTCTGTGAACGATACAAACTTACCCGAGCTGAAACCATTGCCCCCTACTCTTATGTATGCCTTCCTTGCAGGAAATAAGGGACAGTTTCCGATCATCATCAGTTCACATCTGACCGAAGAGTAGGAGATCCTCCTGCTCAATGTTTTAGAGAAAAAATTGCAAGGATATAGGTTGGAGATTATTTGATCTTCCAAGGATAAACCTAGCCCTATGCTGACACCATATTTACCTTGAGGATAATGTTAAACCCTGTGAATGCCAACATAAGTTAAATCCAAACTTAGGGAAAGTGGTTAAGACTGAGATCGAAAAATGGTGTAAGGATGGTTTAATATATCCCGTCTTTGACTCCAAGTCGGTGTCGCCTTTTCATGTCGTCCCTAAAAATTCGGGAATTCATATTATCACCAACAAAGAGGGAGAGGAGATTACGACATGGGTACCCACATCATGCTGTGTCTGTATGGAATACAGGCACCTGAATGCCACAATGAAGAAGGATCACTTTCCGCTACCTTTTATTGATTAAATTTTGGAAAGATTGGGAGTGAGAGAATATTTCTCTTTCTTAGATGGATACTCGGACTACAATCAGGTATCCATCACCCCCGAGGACTAGGAAAAGACTACTTTTACATGTCCTATCGACACATACACATTCATGCACATGCCTTTTGGGCTTTGTAATGCCCTTGGAAATTTTCAGCGGTGCATGATTGCGGTTTTTGCCGAAATGGTGGAATATTTCCTGGAGTTCTTCATGGATGACTTCTAGGTCCATGGTGATTCATTCTATGATTGTCTAGCACACCTGTATCGAGTCCTCGAATGGTGTAGGGAAGTGAATCTGGTGCTCTCTTGAGGGAAAAGCCATTTCATGGTAAAAGAGGGCATTATATTGGGGCATGTCATCTCCAAGAAGGGAATGGAGGTTGACCCTGCCAAGGTGGATGTCATCAAGAAATTCGAGCCACCTACCAATGTTAAACACGTGCGGTCTTTTCTGGGGCATGTCGGATTTTGTAGGAGATTTATTAAAGATTTTTCAAAAATTGCCCTACCGCTAACTCACCTTTTAGGAAAAGATACTAAGGTCCTAGTAGATCATATGTGTCTTGAAGCCTTTGAACTACTCAAAAAGAGGATCATTAAGACTCCCGTCCTACAAGCCCCTGACCGGTCTCTTCCCTTAGAGATCATGATAGACGCTTTGGACTTCACAGTAGGGATGGAATCCCATATGCTATTCCCTGTGCAAGAAAAGTTTTAGATCCAACTCAGAAAATGACATCATGTCCGAAAAGGAAATGCTTACAGTAGTCTTTGCCTTGGAAAAATTTCGATCTATACTTCCAGGATCTAAGGTGACAGTTTACACAGATCATTCTACCATTCGATACTTAATGGTGAAAAAAGATGCAAAAGCGCGACTCCTCTGATGTATACTCTTACTTTAGGAATTTGATTTGTCGATTAAAGATAAACCTAGAGTTAAGAATGTCGTGGTTGATCATTTATCACGGATCGAATATAATAAAATCCCTGAGTCTAAATCAAACCGTGAAACCTTCGCAGACAAGTCAATTTCTGTTATTGACTCTCTCCCATGGTATGTCAACATGGTCCCCAAAAAAGTTACTCAGGGTTGTCCCAAGAACAAAATCGACTGACTCATGTCAGAAGCCAGACATTACCATTGGGAGGATCCGTTCCTTTTCTATGAAGGACCGGATTGTATATGGAGGACATGTATTCCTCATGAGGAATACCACAGTGTCCTCAATCTATGTCATACCTCAGAGGCAAGAGGACATCACTCCGGGAAGAGGACTGTTGAGAAGATACAACAATGCGGATTTTACCGGACGACCTTATTTAAGGATGCCTACAATTTTGTCAGGTCATGCCCGGTCTGTCAGATGGGACGGACCATTGGTCCCAAAGAAGCCATGCCTATGCAACCAGTAATCATTTGTGATGTATTCGATGCACGGGTCATTGACTTTATGGTCTCATTTCCTAACAGTCTAGGATTTGAATATATTCTATATCTTATATAGTCTTATACCTTTATTAAAAGTAAAAAAGAGAAAATATAAAAATAGAAAATATAACAAGAAAATACAAAATCAGTAAATTAAAAATCAAAATATAAAAATAAAAAATTAACTAAAAAAATATAAAATCAAAAACCCACAAAAAAATTCAACTTGGCTAAGTATGTGAAAGGATATTGGGTTTGTGATATTTTTGTCTAGCTTGCTCTACACCTCGCTTCCTGTGTTTGACCCCTACTTTCTTGCCACTATACATTCTTAGTAGGGTATAATAAATTTTAAATCTTGCTCTTAATTGCTTGATTATTTGTGTGGTTTAATTATTGATCAATGAGAATGTTTGAGTAGTCACCTCAGCGATAGTGAGCCTGATCTGTCATGCAATTATTTAGCGATTCTCATCTTTTCGTTTTTCAAATGACGCTGTTGTCGGGGAGCATAGGCTTATAGAGTAGACCTTTGTCTTTTTATTTGCTTAGCCATTTTTTATTATCTCTTTCTATTGTATAATTGATTGTGAACTGTCTGACATCTCTTTCTTGTTTTCTTGCGAGGGACCACGGACCGAGGAGGATTACCTCAAGGGATCCTATGCAACCTTGGGAAGCGGAGCCGGCTATTCTACCCTAACCGGTAGGAGAGAGTAGGAAGAGCTTGAGATAGAGAGGATAGTTAGGATTTTTATTTTTGTGAGAGAGATACTTGATTATACAATTGTAATAATACATGTACACAGGACTTCCGATGTTCGAGCCCAATTTCCAAGTGTTTGTTCACTTGGGGGCTCACCACAGTTTTGCCACATTTTCATCGCTTTGTTTTACTTTATTTCCCGATTTTGGTTTTCTTTATATTGTGGAATGAACACTTAGTATTTAGGCTTGCTTGATCATGTAACCTAAGGCCAAACACCTAATAACCATTGCATGCACATGTAGTCGTCTCGTTTGTACTTATAAATAATTAATTGCTTGACACATAGTTTGAAACCGCACGACGTGAGAGCTCTCCATACATCGCTTGTAGGACCCATTGTGGTGGGCACCGAGGAGGCTTCAAGATCGGACTTTAGGTTTTATTATGTGTGTTTAGCATTTGGTTCTTTACGCTAGCAGTTGCCTGCTTAGGACTATTTCCGTGTGCATTTCGGCATTTAGTATAGTTTTATAAATTCCTGTTTTGCATCCTGCACGGAGAGAGCTGGGAAGCACTATAAGTCTTCTAACTGAGCATTCATCATTTAGGCACTAAGGTGAGATTTCCATCTTAGTGTCGCCTTGCATTACTTTGCCGACCTTCTCCCTCTGTTTTTGGATCAATTAGGGATCAAAGAAAAGACAAAAATCGTTAGGCGCTTGTATTGAATCTACTCAAAACAAGTGATAACACAAAATTAAAAAAAGGACTACTAAAAATACTTGACCTAAATAATATTGGTTAATTGGACTCATTGCCTTGGGGTGAGAAAAGCCCTCATTTGTTTTTAGGTTGCGTTGGAAGGTTTCCTTCCCAGTGAGGTGAGTGACGTCATAAGGATTAGAGACCAAAACCCAGTCTGTTGCTGCCTTTTGTATTGCATGGATTTTCGAAGTATTAACGCTTCTATCATGCATAGACGAGTGGGGCTTGGTCGACAATGATGACTCTCTATTGTGAAGAGCATTGACCTTGTCCGAAGTATCGAGCATAGGCCACGAATTCACGGAGCTGTTTGTCTCATCATCTTGCATCCGAGTAGGTTCTTGCACGCTCACGGGTGATTCCATTGCGAGCGAGTTCCGAAGTATTGGTTTCGCCTATCGGCTTCCTCCCTCTATTTCTTTGGCTGAGTAGGGATCCAGGAAGGGTTACAGGGACCTCAAAAAGTGCATACTACATGTTACAAAGGAGGAGGATAAGTACGTGATACTTTTCTGACAGTACTCTCGCTTCTATAGGCGTAACGCTCTAACAACTCGTTACAAGATAATTGCCTGAATTCAAATCTAAAAATCACAAAGATAATTGTCGAACCTTCACAACTTCACGGCTCGAGTTGGTGAATCCATTGCTTCGAGATTTGATTGATTAGTCTTATTAAGGTCAAGATCAAAAGCATCGCGCCTTTGCGCCATTTTGCTCTCCTCTCATTTGGCCCTTTCTCATTGTGAGCCTTCTACTGTTTTACACTCCCTTTGTTTCTTGTTGACCTCCATATCTTTCATCCATATCGATCTTCTGCTTGACCTTCGAGATGGCGACGAATGGACAGTTTAGTCGAGACTCCGTCAACACCTACATCAGTTCCATCCGCTCGCCTTCTCCAATAATTCGGGGTGATTCTTGAGAACCCAGTTCGAACTCCATGAACTGATCTCTAGACTCCCCACCTTCTTCAATAAATTGGGATCACTCTTGTCCTAAACTCTATCCATTTTGGATGGCCATTGATTTCACTCCTTATATATCACCATCCTTAACAAAGTTCTGTGTTGACCTTAACACAGAATATTTTTCTCCAACTGGTGCTGCAATTAAGACTGATTGGGGCATTCTGCCATGTGCAAACCGAGAACCCGATTCCGAGCCAACAAGTCAAGAAGAATCTGAGATGGTCGGTGGAAGGGGAAAGAGGCTGCAACCCCAACCTAAAGCTGAAGTTTACCTAGGGGAAGGGTAGTATGCCACTTAGAATGATGTCAATAGTTAGCTGCTGGCATCCATCCAAGCAATCCAGCAGCAGTTGACCAACCAAGCCCTGGCCTAGACTACCTTCCAAGATATGCTGAATGATCTGAGGAGGAGGGCCGATGCAAGAGATGGACGAAGGGAGGGAGAGCCGAATCCAGATCAAGAGTTCAATTTTGGAGGTGATGAAGTTGAACTTTCAATGGGAGGACCCGAATATGATAGAATGGACGCAGATCCCCAGTAGCTGAAGCCGCGCTAAATGGAGAGGGTTGTATTACTGAGTGGATATAAATTCCACGCCTTCACACCCACTTTGAGCTGATGCTGCAGTTTTTGTCTCTGCTTCCCACATTCCATGGAATACCACTGAGGAGCCATACATCCATCATAAGAAGTTCGGTCGCATCTGTGCCACTGCCCACTACACTGGAATTCCCTTGGGGGTAGTCAAGATGTCCGCCTTTCCCTTCAGCCTTCAAGATAAGGACCTATATTGGGTCGACCACCTGGGAAAGGTAGTTACGACCTAAGAGGAGCTGAAGTCTGCATTTGTCCACAAATTATACGCTCTCGATCGTCTAAATCAGATGCGTGCCCGTATCTCCAACTTTTTCCAGCAGCCCCATGATACTATCCATGAAGCATGGAAAAGATTCAAGGATCTCCAGGAGAAGTGTCCCCACCATGAGATCCCGAAGACCAGCCTTGTACAACACTTCTTTGATGGGCTCACACTTGAGAGCCAAAAACTCGTCGATGCCACTTGCGGTAGCTCACACTTTAATAAGGACGAGGATGTGGTGTGGAACATCTTCGAGGAAATGGCTGAAGGAGAAGTCGCTCAATCCTTGTCCCGAGCATACATGAAGATGCGCATCGCCATCAGCAAGCCCGTGAACATGGCTACTCATACCGAAGACAGGGATGAGAGCTTCAACTTGAGCATCATCGGGAGCCATATGTCTAAGGTGGACATCATCGAGAAGAGGTCACAGGACCTCAAAAAGTTAGCAGTGATTGAGAAAAGGATACAGGGCTTGGAAAAGCTCGACTTGATTTCCCAGCAGCTGTAGAAGCTTGTTTGAGCCATGAATGCCAACATGTGCAACGTTGTGTCTACCACTGCCGACCCATTTGCTGAGAAGAAGGAGCCTTCACTACATAAAGCCCCTCAGCCGACTCAACCGCAGCCCCAGCTTATTCAGCGCGTGTATTACGTGCATGTTCCGGAGCAGCCCCTGCAGCCTCAGACACAGATGGTTGTATATCAGCCAGAGTCCCAGCCAGCTTACTCCAAGCAGCTCTCTCCACCCCTGCTACTAATCCAAGAAATGAATGGTGTATGGAACAATGAAGCGTAACTGACTCGTCCTCAAGACATTTTCAAGGTCAGAACATGGGCAACAGGCCCTATCACCAGCAGAAGGAGGGAGGGAGACCTTTCCATCCCTCATATCAGCATCAGCCTTCATCTTAGGGTAACACTTGGAGGCAGAATTATCAGAACGGTCCTCAACAGTCCGGATATCGCGGTCAAGGATATCATCAGCAACTGGCTGCTCCATATCACTAGCAGAACTCACAGTATTCCTCCAACCCTCCTCACCAATTCTCACAGGGTTACTAGTCACAATCTCACCCTTTGTACCAGCACGCTAGGCCCAGTAGGGGGATTCATCCGAGATTGTGCCGGTTAATCCTGCCCTTGCCTGCCTCAAACAGTTGATGAAGAACATGGCTGAGATGAACCAGAAGATCGACGACTTGACGGCTGCTAAAACAACCATCCCTTCTCAAGTCGAAGCTAACCTGAACAATTTTCGACGCAAGGAGCAGGTAGCCGGTAGTGTCCAACCAGATTCAGGTGAATTAAATTGATTTTTATATAATGTTGTTACTCTTAGAAGCGGTAGGACACTCAAGCCATCGGTGATGACGAAGGGAAATCATCTTGCATCTGACGAGGAATCATCAGTCCGGCCGACGCAAGGGCCAAGAAATACATTTGAAGAAGCACCACCAACCAAAAAAACACAAAAAAATGAAGAAAACAACAAAATACAAAAAGATAGCAACAGCCTCGATGGAGATAGGCCAACATTGGAGAAGTCTGTACATGCCACAAAGCCAGCTCGTGACAGAAGGAATCCTGCACCTGCAATGAGTCCAACGCCAACACCAGAAGCCGAGCCTGCAATTTGTGGTCCGCACATTGTAGATGATTCTATTCCTTTTTGCCATCTACCTGTAAACAACAATATGGACATTCTTTTGAATGACATTGGTGGATATTCTGTAAATATTCATTTCCCATAAGCAATGAAAAAACACAAAAACATGAAAATTTTGAAAAATGCTTTGTCTGATCCTGCCATCATTGAAATTATTCAGAATTTGGTACTGAACATGCCATTGATGAAAGCTCTTGAGTACATGCCAGCTGTAAAGAACGGACTGAAAGATGCATGCACAACCAAGCGCAGGCCCCACGCTCATAATTCCAGGAATAAAGGTGGCAAGTCCGAAAAGCATATCATCACAATGGATACAGTTAATGAATTCAACAATCTCCTGGATAAGAAGCCAGATATGGGAGCACCTCTTGTGCGTTTTCAGATGTTTAATCAGGAGTTTGAACGCACACTTCTCGACAGCGGGTCTTATGTCAACCTGATGCCAGCCTCACTGCTCATAGAATTCAGGCTAGGACCGCTCAAACCTACAAAGATGATTTTGTAGTATGCAGACAAATCAGTTAAGCAGCCTAGGGGCTTATTGGAGGACGTAATAGTCACGGTTCAAGGAACGCAGTTCCCGGCCGATTTTGTGGTATTAGATATGGACGTCCCTGCTCCATTGCTCCTAACCCCAATAATACTTGGACGACCATTCCTGTGAACATCAAACGCAATGGTGAATTATGGGACTGGAGAAATTACTTTTGGTGCTGGAAGTGAAATAATCAAAGTAGAGACCTGTCCGACGCAGCACCACCAGAAAGAACATTTGCATCATGCGCAAGGGTGATTGAGTATTTTTAAGACTGCGACTTTCTGGCAGAAATTCAAGACACCAATCTATTCTTGGATGATAATGAGATTCGTGAACTCCTTTGCCCCGAGGAGAGATTGGAGACCGTAGTCGAGTTTCCCCTTATCGACCAGGATCAGGTACTTGCTGACATGCTAAATGAGACTTCCGTGGGGGTGATGCGCCTTCAAGATAAAGAGCAAATTATTGAAGAGTCTTGTGATGAAGAGGAAATCATTGAAACATTCTGTAAAGATTTGAATGGGGAGGCAGAACAGAGCATGGTGGATGCTGATGAGATGAAAGAATAACCACCTGGATCAGTAGCTAAAGTCATTATGAACCAGCTCCGACCCCACCAGAGTTGAAACCCTTGCCCTCCAATATGAAATATACCTTTCTTGAGGGAGAACATAACATGTGCCCGGTCATTATCAATGTGCATCTGACCGCAGACCAAGAATCTTGTCTGATGGAGGTTCCTGAACGCAACCGCAAGGCTATAGGTTGGAGAACTTCAGATCTCCACGGGATCAATCCATCTTTGTTCTCGCATCGCAGTTTTCTGGAAGATGATTACAAACCATCTCGCGAACTTCAGAGAAGAATCAATCCTAATCTGTGGGAGGTCGTTATGAAAGAAATCCAGAAATGGTGCGATACGGAATTCATTTATCCCATCTCTGACAGCAAATGAGTGATCCCTCTGCATGTGGTGCCAAAGAAATCAGGGACCACCATTGTAAAGAATGACAAAGGAGAGCAGATCACAACCAGAGTACCCACTTCGTGGATAGTATGCGCGGATTACAGGAGACTTAATCTCACCACCAAGAAGGACCACTTTCCGTTACCCTTCATTGACCAGATCTTGGGGAGATTGGCCGCGAAGGAATACTTTTGCTTCTTGGATGGATACTCTGGGTACAATCAAGTAGCTATCGGTCTTGAAGACCAAGAGAAGACTACGTTCACCTGTCCTTTTTGGACGTACGCTTTTAGATGGATGTCATTAAAGCTCTACAATGCCCCAACCACATTTCAAAGGTGTATGCTAGAAGTTTTTGCCAACATGGTGGGCAACTTTCTTGAGGTCTTTATGGAAGATTTTTCGGTCTCCGGGAAATCATTTGATCAATGTCTCGCTTATTTAGACCGAGTCTTACGAAGGTGTTACGAAGTAAATCTGGTGCTCTCGTGGGAAAAAAAGGGCAACTTCATGGTGACCGAAGGAATAGTGCTGGGTCACGTTGTTTCTAAACGTGGCATGGAGGTTGACCCAGCCAAGGTGGAGGTGATTTCTAAACTTGAGCCACCTACAACAATCAAGCAAGTCAGGTCGTTCTTGGGACATGTCGGTTTTTACCGATGCTTTATCAAAGATTTCAGTAAATTGGCTAGACCTTTGACTGAGTTGCTTGGCAAGGAAAATGAATTCATTGTGGATGACCGTGTGCTCCTTTCCTTCAATCAGCTGAAAGAACTCATCACTCAAGCCCCTGTCATGCAGCTGCCAATCTGGACTCAACATTTCGAGATAATGACTGATGTGTCAGATTATGCTATCGACGCTGTGCTCGGACAGAGGAAAGAAAATGTACCATTTTCAATTCACTATGCTAATCGAACACTCGATGAAGCCCAATACAACAACACTGTCATAAAAAAAGCGCTGCTAGGGTGGTTTTTGCCTTAGAAAAGTTCAGATCCTATCTTCTCGGATCCAAAGTGATCATCTGTACTGACCATTCGGCCATCCGGTACCTACAGCAGAAGAAGGACGTCAAACCACGTCGTATTTGGTGGATCCTTCTCCTCCAGGAATTTGACCTTGACATTAGAGATAAATATGGGGTAAATAATGTCATGTCCAACCACTTATCAAGGCTTCCTGAACCAGAATCTCCTGAGCTGAGCCTGCAACCTATCACAGAGACTTTTCCAGATGAGGTAATTCTATCAGTCACCTCACTTCCAAGGTATGCGGACATTGTGAATTTTCTTGTGACCAAGAAAAACCCACAGGATTTGCCGAAGTTGAAAATAGACAAATTCTTGTCTAAAATCCATTTCTACCACTGGGAAGATCCATACTTATTTCGTGAGGGGGAAGATTGTATCTGGAGAAGGTGCATTCCTCAAGAGGAAGTTCTAAGTGTCCTCGCCTTATGCCATGACCAAGATTCTGGAGGACATCATTAAGGCAAACGAATGATAGTAAAAGTTCTTCAAAGTGGCCTCTGGTGGCCTACACTATTCAAAGATGCAAATGATTATGTTAAATGTTGCACTGGCTGTCAAAAGATGGGTGGAACCATAGGAAGTTTTTGAATTTCATTTTTTTAGATATTCTCAAAGCATTTGGAAAAGGAATATTTATAGAACCAAAAATAAAAATGTAGTTCTTTTTTACATCGAAATCGATGCCCACACATGGTTGTACATGTGGATAACTAAAAGGAACATAATCATCAATGAGAGGTGTGCCTCCAAAAACCGCAGGAAGGCTCCATCGATTGACGTTGAATTGGCAACTGACACGATCTCCTCCAATGTTTTATAGTGGCGCTTCAACCGATGGTTCTACTTTCTTTTTGATGATTTTGATTTTATAGATTTTTTGCCTTTTTCCTTCTAGTGATTCTACTCCATCTTATTTTTCCTAACTTGACATGGTTGTTGGATCGGCTGATGCAGAAGAGAATGATTCATCATGTAAAGCTTTATTCTTCCCTTTCATTGTAGCAGTCGGTTGCAAAGTCCTACTGCTCATGAGAGTGACAGTATTAGATAAAAACAAATCATGCACATCTGACAATGTTAGACCAGATGGAACATCACAAACTACATGTTTTTATTCCTGAAGTTATCAGGGTTGGCCTCCACCTATACTGTAATTGGGGTTTTGGTGGCAGTGTGGTCATCGAGCTTCTGGCTCATTTCTACGAGGATCTTCCCCAACTAAGATGACCAATCCAAGGTGGGGTTCACAGGAGCAACCTCGATGGTTCAACGTGCTATCCACCCTTGACCCTCCCTGCTTTGTGTACAATCTGCTATACTTAGGATCATTTCATCATAAGTACAGGGGGGACAAATGACTTCTCATTCATTCATTCTTCAGTCATTGTAGTATAGACTGTTATATACTTAGTACGAGTTATGTCTTCTTTTTTTCTCTATGATCTATGAGGACATAACTCTAGTTAAGTATATGGGTGTCATATATATGCTTTATATACTTTATCCATAACTTGTACTTTCATATTTTCAATGATATGACTAATTAAAAAATACACATTAATTCTTTGAAAACACTTGTAATAAACGAGTTAAAATTATTTTCCAAAATGTTTGAAAATGGTTGGAAAATCTCTTTGAAAAATATTTTGAATGGAAAATATTTTATAAATGTTTTCAAAACTTTATAAAAATATTTTTTGTAAAAACTTCTTCTATTTGTTTCAATAAAATATCCTAAAAATCTATTAGAAATATTTTGAAATTACTTGAAAAATGGTTGAAATTTTTTTTGAAAAATCTATATATACTATTTGCAAAATATTTACAAAACGATTTTCAAGAGTTGTAAATGGTTGTAAAATAGCTTGTCAAAATTATTTGCAAAAATAAATCTTCAAAATGTTTGCGGAAATATTTTCAAAATATCTTGAGAATCTTCTGTAAATAACAACCAAAATAAGAGCCTTAGAACATGTTATAAAACATGTACGCAAATTCTATCCAAAACCTGTTGTAAATATTGATGCATTCTTGTGTAATTAATTAACACATTTCTTTCACTAATATTATTCAAAAATTGCTAAAAACTTGCAAAACCAAAAACCTATAAAAATTTTGCACTGTATTTTCAGAGTTCCATTAAAGTTTGCATAACTTTTTTTAAAAATCCACAAAAAGTTCAAAATCAGAAAATCGCATCACAAAAGCATTTTCTACATTGTGCATAGCATTTGTATTTTTCCTATAACAATTGAACAAGTCTAAGTAAAATCTGAAGATTGGAACTTGGTTGGGCCTTAATCCACTTAATCACAAGAACTTTAAGGGAACTAGAGTTGAGGCACTTCAGGTCTACTAGACTTAATTCTTTGAGACCACAAGACTTAGTTCAATGTCGTCTTGACTACATAAGTAGAATATTTCAGAACACACGCATGAATCTTATCGATATGGACCTAACTTGCACTCCTATACCCTACACTTTGCTCATATCAGATGAAGTGGTAGAGGGTTGGATTTGCCGACACGAGACACAAGCCAATGGAAACATCGAAAGTCACACATTTGTGGCCATTGCACCCCAACCTTATTCAGTAGCGACAAGGTCTAAAGACAGAAGTCTATGGGTTGCAACAATGCTTCAAAAGAGGGATAGTCTACTGGCTCAAGAGCAAAAAGTCCTCATGTAAATGATGTTGTATATAATATTAGAAATACATATTTCAAAACTCCGAAAAGAATAACTCATCAAAATTCTAAGAAAAATCAATTCCCATCAGAGTGTGTATGTAAATATAGTCAACGAACAAGCTCGAGCTTCAAAGTCAAAAATTCATTTGAGTCTCCAGCTGGATGACTTGACTACATTGTTCAAGCATTCTAGGATAAGTAGCTACACTAGCTACTGTGCATTCTCTTCGTCACATCCTCTTCTTGAGTCAGTTGCACTTGAACTTAAAAGGGAATACCCCGCTTCTCGAGGAAAGAGTTGTTGGATTAGGGAATTAGGGTTACCATGTTGGAGAATATTGACTTTTACCGCTTCAACCGGTACTACATATCACTGACACTTTATAAGGTAGACACCTAGTCATAAGGGAATGCGTATGACATTGAATTATTTTGACCTTGATTTTGAGGAGACTTGGGAAGAATCTTGTAGGTCTTTGAGGTTGTTGTGTTTTAAATCTGTTTGACTGAGCTCCAAACTTTGATTTTATGAAGACAAGTTTGAAAGTTAAAATTAATCCAAGTTCTTTCTTTTTCTTTTCTTTATTGCGCTTAGAACAAAAGTGTTTGCTAGGGACTAGCAAAGGAAAGTATAGGGGACAATGAATCTCCATTTTATCACCTTTATTCTTTCATTTTGGCCTTCAAAACCTAGCTAAATGCATGTAAATAACATTGTTTTGCAAAAAATAACATATAGTATTTATTGTATAATTATTTTATTAAAGACTGCATTTAAAGCCAGAATAAAAAAATAAAGAAGAGAAAAGGAAAAAGAAATGAAATACCAAAGGTATTGAATGACCCTAAATCTCGAGACCTAGGCATCATGATGATCGGGTCTATAAGGAATAAAGTAGGGAATATAAGGGCCAATAAATACAATAAACCCTAATTCTTAATTCATCAATAAGCTCAAGTGGGGACTCATTTTATTCTTTATTATTTACACTTCAAATAAATATACTTTGTATATAAAATTTATAGATAAAAATATATAGAAAAATATAAAATTTCATTCACATAAAAATAATACATATCGTGCTTTTTACACTCAGAATAAAAATCCAAAATCCCAACTTCACAGACATGTATCTTCTCCATACGAACTCAAAATTCATTAAAATCACCTTTAATTGTATATTACTTTTAATTAGCTTTTTAATAAGGTGGTTCATTGATTTTGGAGTTAAGATGCATGGTTAGGTTTGAACCCTTATTGTATATTATACCTGAATAAAATATTCATTTTATTTATTCTTTATTTTTTCATGATTTTATATTTTTATAAGTTTGTATATATTATTTATGACATATATACATAATTAGAATAAAATAAAACAGTGGAAATTACATTAAACAAATAAGTGTACAAAAATACATTGAGGAAATATACAAACATACAACTATATAATAAATACATATATTTAATTAAGTATACATAATACGTCAGAAAATTAGAACAAACAAATATTTGGTACATTTAAATAAGTTAGAAATATATAAATTAAATATATAATGACAAGAACCAAAATAAAAAATTAAATAAACAAAACATAGGTAAATATGCCTATAATTACTTGTAAAAAGAAGCCTATAATAAATTAATTTGTAAAAAATAAAAATCATATTAAAATACTCTATAAAATAATAAACTATCTTTATGTTTTAACCTAAAATTAAACAAATTATCTACTATTTTATTTCGAATTAGTATTAGTTTTATTTTTGATTTTGTCATTTTGCAACCACGTGGCTCAATCTGGTTGCAGCCTCAGTTGACCCACCGGTCAACTGAGGCCTCTACATCCATAGGCCTTTTAGCTTTGTTGACCACTCTATTCCCTCAATTTTTGTAGTTTTCTTTTCATCCTTTCACCTCCATCTCTTCACGACTTTTCTTCCTCGATTCATGTTGTTTCACGCCCCCTTGATTCCTTGGACATGGGGCACTGAGGCATCAGAATCGTCGGTCGAACCTCGTCATGTACATGTACCCACCTCCATCTTTATTTGTTTTTTATCCTCTTCAACCCCCAGAAACCCAAACCCTAAGTTTGATTGAGGTTCCTAGTGGCAACATGATGATACTACAGGGTTCAACGCGTGATTTGGTGTGGATTGGAGCAATCCAGGCCTTCGTTGGAGCCCCTCTGTTGTGATCTCAAAATACCACTCCTCTAGTCCGATGAGCCCTATTCCTTTCTCTTTTCTTATTCGTAGTTCAACCAATAGAGCGGTCTTGTATTTTCTCTAGTTTAATTCTGCTTTGATTTGAGTAAAATCCAAAAAATCGTTTGTCGGAGCTTCAGCTCCCACCCTTCGTTCTGTCATATCCTACTATTATCTGACCTCCGCGACGCCTCCATCAGCTTCCCCTTCTATTTCTCCACTCGACCGATCACCTAGCCACCTTTAATTCCCTCTAGATCGAAGGATCGAGGTCCCTCTGTCGTCGCTTGCCGAACCTCTCTGTTCCTTCCATAGAACACATCGAATCCACCTAAATAAAGCCTAGAATCCTTCATTTTTTTGTCGTTGTGACATTGCGCATCTTTACAGGACCTGAAGATCCCATTTGAGGGGTGTCTCCAACAAGAAACGAGCCTCTGGGAACATCAAATCTCCAGGGATCATAGAAAAAACCATAATCTTTGATTGTTGTGAAACATTTTAACTTGGCAAGTATACCAAGCTCGAACACAGGGACACAAGCCTCTTAGTCTATTTATCGAAAGTTATTGATTAATTAATGAGTGATTAAATTATAAACCTAGGTCTTCATGTAGATGTGATATGCAAATAAAATGATGCAAGGACAAGTTCATGTGATGCATGCATTTTTGTTTTGTTTTTAATGTAATTAACAATGAGATGAATGTGAGTGATATGCATGTAGACATAAATATTACCTAAAAATTGTTGGACATGTGAGGCCACAACGAGCCATTATGAAATAAAAGTTATTGTGAGTATCATTCCCTGAACTGAAATAAAGAATAAATAATTTGCATAATAATCCCTTAGTACAATTAGGGTTATGTACCATGACCATCTTAATAATCATAGAGCTGTTGATTCAACTATTGAATCATAGAGGCTAGTGCTTGGATGAATATCTAAAGGGTTAGATTGAGGACTCATCAAACAATGTCAAATGATTGTTAAAAGATGATCTCCAGCCAGAGTAGGAGATGGCAATCCTTTCTCACATAGGATGAGATCTGACTAACCTTTTGATGTAGGTCCTCTGCATAGGAATAGAGATTCGGAGGTGTCAGATTAGTTAGGTCAAAGAGTTGACTTAACGAGATCCAGATAACCAAAGTCCTATGTCGTATGCTGTCACGATATAGGCACGCACCCTCTGACTGGAGACAGATGTGTTACAATATGTCTGAGTATGTACATTTAGCAGACCAATAGGTTGATGACCTAACGAAGGTCTATACACTGGCGCGCTGGTGTGCATATAAGGGCATATGAGTAATACGATCTCTCAAAGGGATCATACAGGTTCACTACTGAATCGGAAGATATGAGCTCACTCATGAGATATTGGGAAGAATCAAATTCCATGCACGGTCGTCTCACTTTGGAAGCTTGACTGAATTTGTGGGTTTGATATATACTTTTGGAAAGTATTTGATCAAGACCCATGTATGATATATGCTTTTGGAAAGTATATAATCGATACCAACTCCCAATGATCAAATGAGAAATTTAATGATAAAACCCTGAAGTAGACAGTATAAAGTTGATCAAATACTTCGGGTTTATTCTGAATCTTCCAGTATGCATGATGTACAGGTATTGGGGAATACCTGAGGTGATGTGATCATAAACAATTGTATAACCATGACGCTTCCATTCCTATGGAATGATGAAACGGGTCAAGGAAATGCAGATTATGGATAGTGATATCAATGGTATCTGTGTATATTATAAATATGATTTATAATATATTAAAGAGAGAGCATTTTTTGTAAATAGCATTTATTAATTGTTGATGTGAATTTGATCCACATTAAGCAATTATATGGAAATGTAATTTACAATTTTGTTTGGGTTGTGAATATGATTCACATATTTTCAATGAGATGATTGAAATATTCACTAGTTAAGTTGGAATTAATTTAGTGGATGAAGTTGTAAATAAATAAGAGATAATGATATAAATTAAAAAGGGCGATAATCCACCCGAAGACATGAGGTGGCATCAGCCATGACTTGCTCATGAGTGATGCCCCATGTATTTTGGGTGGATTATTGTCATTTTAATTATTATCTCATTATCTTGTGTTTATTGTTTTTTGAATTAAATTATGTTGATCATAATGCAACATATATTTAATTTAATATGAATTTAAAAATTGTTGTTTTGAAACAACAATGATCACAGCCATTGATTAAATACACATATCAATCTAACCACTGGTTTTGTGTATGCCATGGATTGTGATCCATGGACCCCCAAAGTAGTATATAAAGAGGGCAACCCTAGCCTCTTGAACATACACCAAAAAACAACATTGTTGCGCACGTCACTCTCTCTCTCTCTGATCTCCCATTCTTACCATCTCTCTCTCTAAAGGTGGCTGTCCACCTTGGTTTTTGAGGGAAAAGCAATCACCTCTACGCCGTTGTGTTGTTGCTTCGATTGATCGTGGATCTCCATCTTTTTTGGAGATTCTTGCTCTAGAAGGAGATGTCGGATTTTGTTGGACGAAATCAGGAGATTCAAGGCTTGGATCTTCATCGAGGATTGTGGGAAGCACACGTCTCATCGTCGCACCCACAAGTCCCATCTTCTTAGATCGGACTTGAGTCGGGAGGATATCTTGCTTTAGTGTAAAAACCCTGAAAATTGAACAGGGACTAAAATGCAAAATCCAGATGGATATGGGCTTAATTGCAAATCTGCTTTTATTCTAAGGTCTAAAAAATTTATTTGATTAGTCCATTGCGTAGGGCTCGTCGATAGCTTTCCAACGAGTCCAATAATGCGAAAATCCGAGTTCAGGAGCCTGGGTTATGACCATTTTAGTAAGGAGGGGTACATGTCACATTCGGATCCAAACCCGGATCCGAATCTGGGTCGGACCCATATACCCATCCCCTTCCCCTTCGTGAACCACGCCCAAAACACCCCCAAATCCCTTCCTTCGACCTCCAGCAGTTCTCTCCTCCCTCCCCCTCGCCGGAGTGCCTCCCATGCTCGTCCGAGTTCGTCGGATCAACGATTCGAGGCTGTCCTCATTAGGAGAATGTTGAGGTCACCCCTATGTGTGATTCTCAACGTCAACGGCGTGTCGAGCGTGTCGTTTCTCTGTAGGTGGTGATTCCAAAGTTGCGAAATTTTTTGAGGTACGAAGATCCTCTCCTCTTGCTGCGGCTTCCACATGATTTTTGACCTAAATACCTTCTCAGTTAGAGCTCTTGTGATTCGGTGGCATGGGTACTACATGAAGTAGGATCCTGTTTGTTCATTTTAGATCATCTAGATAATGCAACTATTGGAGAAAACTTATGGCAACATGAGGAGTTTCCAGTATCGGTCATGCATGCTTATGTTGATTTCATGAAGTTGGCAGGGAAAAAAATATAAGAGATCTGTACGATGTTCCCCTTCTTATTGTTGCTGATCCTCACACGATTGAACTTATATGTGTGACCATTAGAGCCTTAGGCATGCCTGTGTTATGGATTTTTAAGGAGTAAATACCTGCTGCAATGAAATCATATTGTGCGTCAACTATCCTTCTCCATTTCGTCCTATTATAAGGTCTTTTGTCAAGTTCCTTACTGTAGAACTTAGTATTATCCAGTAGCATCTTAAGAGCTGCATATAAATCTTGTTGGAGCAACAAAAATTCAAGTCACAGTGGACTGAGCCTTGAGCCTCGACTTTGTAATGCCATTCTTGTATATCAAATTGGGTGTTACTAATCTGGTCACAAGCTACAGTAAAATAGTGTACCATGTATCTGTTTGTACCAAGATTAGAGTCTCAGATATACATAATATGTTAGGTACAACAGGGCCCCGACCTATAGCTTTGTAGAGTAGATATAAAATCCATGTACGTTCTACAACTCAATATAATCTATCTTCAAATTTTTACTATCAATCCAGCATGAACCTATTAATCTACCATCTGAAATGGATCCTTTGCTCACAGACTATGCAAGGAGATATCATAACATTTCTAATCCCCTTGCAACATCAAGTTAGGGCCGCGGTTTGAAAGCTTCATAATGTATGGTTCTTGCTTGAGAGAAATTCCAACAAAATCTGCCTCTGTGAATATATTTTGTGAACATCCAGAAAAAGGAAAAAAATGTACCTGATTCGATTCAATCTTAATCGATTTAATCCTATTCTAGCAATAGCAATTGCTACGAAGTTCTCAGGTGCTGAAAGTCTAATTTGATCAGAAAAGTTTTGGCCTGCTATGTGACCAAAATCTCATTATAACGAGTCCTATGTACTGCTATGATTCTGAGCATTTTATTGTATTTGGATCAGTGTTGTTCATTCAGGAGAAATGGCTTCAATTTAGTTGAAGTGATGGAACCCCATTCTTAAGTCGAGCATTTCAAGCTACAAGGAAAACCCAAGTCATGTCTATGTGTCAAAGTTGTGCATACAAATATGTATTCACAGAGGAACAACAAATGAGACTTCACCATTTAATATGCTCATGGTGAGAACATACTGATATCTGGTCATGCTTGGTACCGATCTTTGCTTTTAGAATATCTATCCATTCTGACCAACTTTCTCCAGATCCTTATACTATTTGCAGAGATCCTTTTTTTATCCTCTATTTATTCTGTCAGTTGCAATCTTATACTATGGTCCTCTATTGCATGTCACCATGAAAGGGATTTTAAACCTTTAAAGGAATAGATGTACTACAATTAGTCTGAATTACGAGGTACCTAAGTAAGCCTATCTCATTGGGAATCCATTCCCTCCTTACTCAGGGAAAATTCACAGGTTCTTCATAATTTATTTATTATCCTTATACATGCATACACCCAAGGAATGTAGTCAAGTAATATCATGATTTGTTAGATTGGGTACCCATTGTGCATATTGTCATTTAGAACTTGCTGGAACTAGACAGTAATAGGAGAGGCATAAGTGAATCAATCACAAGGTCACATCTACTATGTGCAGTTAGGCATAAGATACAAAGATCATCCAATCACGCATCTCTAATCACTGCAACTGTTTACAATTGTAAGGACTATCCTAATGTGGTAGAAAGTTTACAAAGATCGGGTAGCAGAGTAGTTGCCGCAAAGGGAGGGGCATGCACCCTTGAGGTCCCGGGTAGAAGCCTAGATGACCACGATCCCAACTGCTATTGTAGCTGCGATGGTTGGAGGACATGTTGCTTGGCACACCGAGGTGCTAATCTGACGGTGTTGGCCTCGCACTTGCGTGCTTTAGCCCGGTGCTCGAGCGCGGGCCAAGTAGTCATGGTTGGTCAGCTAGTGTTTCGCTTGTCACTTAGAGTTAACACTCATGTACGGACCAATATAGGCCACATTGGTCGGTATTCCGAGTGGGAGCGCTAAGAGGGGAGTTCCGGGAAACGTGGTTAATGAAGTTGGGAATGTGATGTGAATCTTCTGTGCATAAGGAGGATTGGGCTAGTCGTGAAGATTCGCGGGTTGGAATCAAGATTGTGAATCGGATATCAATTGTGAAGTGGAGCTAAGTGGACGTGTTGGGAACGTAGTTAGGATGCATTGTACCCCACCGCATGCCTACGGAGGCACCCAAACCCTAAGGCATTCTTTTTGCCTTAGAGTCATAGTGTGAGGTGTCACCCAGAACAAGACCACAGACTATCCACGAAGCTTGGTTACTCATATCCATATCTAATAATCATAATAAAAATGTGATTCTTGTGAGATCAGGTTACCTAGTTTCTTTCTCTTTTGCACACGTTTAAATTATATCCTGCTTGTTGTTGTATAGTTTTATCTAATTCGTATTGGGCAAATTTGCTCATAACGTACCTATGTGTGGATCCGCAGGTCCTCAACAGTGAGCAGTTTGGAGACATCACTTTTAGTGCAGCTTCACTACACTGCTTGTGGCACAGTTGATAGTAGTTTTTACTGTCTTCTTTACTTGTAGCTTCTCTGTGAGAGACATGGCATGTAATATATAATTGTGGACATCTATATTTATGCTTACATGTATTTTTGTGGACATGGAAAAGGATAATAGAATGTAATGGAATTTGTTGAATGGAAATACATGTGCTTGTGAAAAGGTTGAATGCAATGGGAAGCAATGAGGAAAAAAAATTATTTCCTTTACATGTTGCTATTTTCTCCAGCTTTTGTGAATGTCAAATATTCGAATGTGGAATTATGTACATGGATTGGTTTGCCGAGTACCCGGATCCTAGGGGCATGACAGAATGGTATCAGAGCAGTGGTACTCCATTCCATTCCAAGCATACCATTCCTCATTGGTGTTCGAATATTGGATAGTGTGAAAGTCTTCTGACCCAACACGAGTCCACAGGAGAATAACATGTTTGCATTCATGTCTATATATCTCTCTTAAGTCAAGTAACACATATGATGGTAGGATTGGGTGCATCTCCACCTTGAGGGCACTAGTTTCTCAGTCAGGGTAGTGTAGGCTACCTTGCCTACATAGTAGAATCAGCGACACAGGATCAGATGATAGAGGATGTTAGAGTTGTGCACGAGTTGCTAATGTGTTTTCAGACGAATTTCGTAGATTACCACCAATATGGGAGATAGAGTTCGAGATCATGCTACTGCCAGTCACCAAACCGATCTTTATTCCCCCGTACAGGTTGGCACCAACTGAGCTCAAGGAGCTCAAAGTAATAGTTGTAGGAGAAGTTGGAGAAGGGATTCATCCGCCTCAAGACATCACCATGGGGAGAACTAGTTCTTTTCGTGAAAAAGAAGGATGTATCCTTGAGGCTATGCATAGACTACAGGCAGTTGAACAAGAGAACAGTTAAGAATCGTTACCCAATACCACGGATTGATGATTTCTTTGATCAGTTACAGGGAGCAACAATGCTCTTTAAGATTGATATGTGTTCAGGATATCACCAGTTGAGGATCAAAGAGGTTGACGTGATGAAGTCTGCATTCCGCACCAGTTATGGCCTTTATGAGTTCTTGGTTACGCCTTTTATACTTACGAATGCACTTACCGCATTCATAGATTTGATGAACCAAATCTTCCGTCTGTACTTGGACAGGTTTATGATTGTATTCATCGATGATGTTCTAGTCTACTCCCGTGATGAGTACTAGCACAAGTCCCATCTGTGCTCGGTTCTAGAGACACTCCGAGAGCATCAGTTATATGCAAATATAACAAGTGTGAGTTTTGGCTTTCTGAGGTGGCATTTCTTGGCCACGTGGTGTCAGGGCGGGGGTATCAGTTGATCCTGCCAAGATAGAGGCAGTGTTGTATTGGGAGCGACCAAAGACGGTTACAGAGTTTTGCAGCTTCCTTGGCCTCGCCAGGCACTACAGGAGGTTTGTTAGGGGGTTCTCTCAGTTGGCTCTACCCTCACTCGGTTGACACAAAAGGATGTCCCATTTGTCTGGAGCGACAAATGTGAGTTGAGCTTACGAACGCTCAAGGAGCGATTGTTTTTCGGTACCTTAGACTTCACCGTGTACACAGATGCTTCCAAGGAGGGCTTAGGTGCAGTGTTGATGCAACGTGGACATGTTCTGGTATACGCGTCATTACAGTTGAAGAACCATGAACGCAACTACCCCCACTAATGACTTGGAGTTGGCAACCGTAGTCTTTGCATTGAAGATGTGGGATCACTAATTGTATGGGGTGACATTTGAGATTTTCACAGACCACGAGAGTCTCAAATACATTTTTGATCAGAAGGAATTGAATATGAGGCAAAGGCAGTGGATGGAACTGCTGAAAGATTATAAATGTACCATCTCCCACCATCCTGGTAAGGGGAATGTGGTAGCATACGCCTTGAATAGGCAACTATATACTGAAGGTTCGACAGCATGGTTGAAGACTTGGAATGTACTCACTACACTTTGTGAGTGGCATCAATTTGAGAGTACATCTGATGTAGTGACTATGCCAACAAAGTATAGTGGCATATGGGATAAGATCGTCCAAGGGCAACATATAGATCAGAGGATCCAGAACTTGTACCATAAATACTTGAAGGATAAATTCGACGGGTTTCGAGTCCACGAATCCATTGTATGGAATGGGGACCGTGTGTGTGTTCCAGATGATGAGGTGTTGAGGAGAGATATCTTGGATGAGGCGCATATTGCAAGACTTTATATACATCCAGGAGTCACCAAGATGTATAGGGACCTTCGCGAACACTTTTGGTGGGAAGGAATGAAGAAGGACATAGCCGAACATGTTAGCATATGTCTTACTTGCCATATGGTGAAGGCCGAACACCAGAGGCCCCCTAGGTTACTGCAGCCTCTTCCCATTCCGGTGTGGAAATGGGAGAGCATCTCCATGGATTTTGTCACATCATTGTCGCGCACCTCTGGAGGGCTTGATGCGATATGGGTCATCATTGACCGATTGACCAAGTCAGCCCATTTCATCCCGGTCAACATGACATATACACCAGTGCAGCTAGCCAAGTAATATATTCAGCACGTCATTCGGTTACATGGGATACCCAAGGAAGTTGTGTCAGACAGAGATTCCCGTTCACATCACACTGGGCAGTCTGAGAGGACCATTCAGACCTTGGAGGATCTACTGCGAGCTTGTGCAGTTGAACGGAAGGGATCTCGGAAGGATCACCTCCCACCAGTTGAGTTCACATACAACAATATCTAGCATGCCAGTATAGACATGGTACCTTTTGAGGCGTTGTACGGGAGACGGTGCACCACTCCTTTATGTTGGCAACAAGTGGGTGGCAAAGCCATGTTCACCCCACATATCATTGAGGAGACCTCTAAGGTGGTGGATACTGTTAGAAGGAAATTACTGACTGCGCAGAGCTGTCAGAAGAGTTACGCCGACCATCGATATAGGGACCTTGAGTTTTAGGTATGGTATCCTACATTCGCTCCCTAGTGGGTATAGTTCTTAGCCAATCCTGTGTGACTAAGTGTTTCTCATGATCACAGGTCGGAGACTTCGTGTTCTTACGCGTGTCCCCAATGAAGGGCTTACAACGTTTCAGTGCAAAAGGCAAGCTAACACCACATTTTGTGGGGCCATTCGAGATTTTGGCCCGTATAGGGAATCCACGACGTGTTTCACATGTCGAATCTGCGGAAGTACATCTGACATTCCCGATGCGTGATCGGCTATGAGGATTTGACAGTGGAGCCAAACCTCTCCTTCCCAGAAGAGCCAGTGCAGATTTTGGACCACGCAGTCCAGAGGCTGAGGCGAAAGGAGATCCCTTTAGTCAAGGCCCTGTGGAGAAGTCAAGATGTCGAGAAAGTGATGTGGGAGCCTGAGGCAGACATGAGGGAGAAATACCCTCAGTTATTCACATGTATGGAATTGAAGTCGTAGTCAAGTTCCCTTTCAGATTTTTATGGGAATTGCTCTCTTTGAGATTTTTATACGTTCATTTCCCGGTGAGACTAAGATTCAATGGGGTTCAGGCATTGAAATCGACTAGAGTCATCCTAAGTCTCGGGGACGAGACTTCCTTTGAGATTTTTATGATGTAAAAACCCTGAAAATTGAACAGGGACTAAAATGCAAAATCCAGATGGATATGGGCTTAATTGCAAATCTGCTTTTATTCTAAGGTCTAAAAAATTTATTTGATTAGTCCATTGTGTAGGGCTCGTCGATAGCTTTCCAACGAGTCCAATAATGCGAAAATCCGAGTTCGGGAGCCTGAGTTATGACCATTTTAGTAAGGAGGGGTACATGTCACATTCGGATCCAAACCCGGAACCGAATCCGGGTCGGACCCATATACCCATCCCCTTCCCCTTCGTGAACCACGCCCAAAACACCCCCAAATCCCTTCCTTCGACCTCCAGCAGTTCTCTCCTCCCTCCCCCTCGCCGGAGTGACTCCCATGCTCGTCCGAGTTCGTCGGATCAACGATCCGAGGCTGTCCTCATTAGGAGAATGTTGAGGTCACCCCTATGTGTGATTCTCAACGTCAACGGCGTGTCGAGCGTGTCGTTTCTCTGTAGGTGGTGATTCCAAAGTTGCGAAATTTTTTGAGGTATGAAGATCCTCTCCTCTTGCTACGGCTTCCACATGATTTTTGACCTAAATACCTTCTCAGTTAGAGCTCTTGTGATTCGGTGGCATGGGTACTACATGAAGTAGGATCCTGTTTGTTCATTTTAGATCATCTAGATAATGCAACTATTGGCGAAAACTTATGGCAACATGAGGAGTTTCCGGTATCGGTCATGCATGCTTATGTTGATTTCATGAAGTTGGCAGGGAAAAAAATATAAGAGATCTGTATGATGTTCCCCTTCTTATTGCTGCTGATCCTCACACGATTGAACTTATATGTGTGACCATTAGAGCCTTAGGCATGCCTGTGTTATGGATTTTTAAGGAGTAAATACCTGCTGCAATGAAATCATATTGTGCGTCAACTATCCTTCTCCATTTCGTCCTATTATAAGGTCTTTTGTCAAGTTCCTTACTGTAGAACTTAGTATTATCCAATAGCATCTTAAGAGCTGCATATAAATCTTGTTGGAGCAACAAAAATTCAAGCCACAGTGGACTGAGCCTTGAGCCTCGACTTTGTAATGCCATTCTTGTATATCAAATTGGGTGTTACTAATCTGGTCACAAGCTACAGTAAAATAGTGTACCATGTATCTGTTTGTACCAAGATTAGAGTCTCAGATATACATAATATGTTAGGTACAACAGGGCCCTGACCTATAGCTTTGTAGAGTAGATATAAAATCCATGTACGTTCTACAACTCAATATAATCTATCTTCAGATTTTTACTATCAATCCAGCTTGAACCTATTAATCTACCATCTGAAATGGATCCTTTGCTCATAGACTATGCAAGGAGATATCATAACATTTCTAATCCCCTTGCAAGATCAAGTTTGGGCCGCAGTTTGAAAACTTCATAATGTATGGTTCTTGCTTGAGAGAAATTCCAACAAAATCTGCCTCTGTGAATATATTTTGTGAACATCCAAAAAAAGGAAAAAAATGTACCTGATTCGATTCAATCTTAATCGATTTAATCCTATTCTAGCAATAGCAATTGCTATAAAGTTCTCAGGTGCTGAAAGTCTAATTTGATCAGAAAAGTTTTGGCTTGCTATGTGACCAAAATCTCATTATAACGAGTCCTATGTACTGCTATGATTCTAAGCATTTTATTGTATTTGGATCAGTGTTGTTCATTCAGGAGAAATGGCTTCAATTTAGTTGAAGCGATGGAACCCCATTCTTAAGTCGAGCATTTCAAGCTACAAGGAAAACCCAAGTCATGTCTATGTGTCAAAGTTGTGCATACAAATATGTATTCACAGAGGAACAACAAATGAGACTTCACCATTTAATATGCTCATGGTGAGAACATACTGATATCTGGTCATGCTTGGTACCGATCTTTGCCTTTAGAATATCTATCCATTCTGACCAACTTTCTCCAAATCCTTATACTATTTGCAGAGATCCTTTTTTTATCCTCTATTTATTCTGTCAGTTGCAATCTTATACTATGGTCCTCTATTGCATGTCACCATGAAAGGGATTTTAAACCTTTAAAGGAATAGATGTACTACAATTAGTCTGAATTACGAGGTACCTAAGTAAGCCTATCTCATTGGGAATCCATTCCCTCCTTACTCAGGGAAAATTCACATGTTGTTCATAATTTATTTATTATCCTTATACATGCATACACCCAAGGAATGTAGTCAAGTAATATCATGATTTGTTAGATTGGGTACCCATTGTGCATATTGTCATTTAGAACTTGCTGGAACTAGACAGTAATAGGAGAGGCATAAGTGAATCAATCACAAGGTCACATCTACTATGTGCAGTTAGGCATAAGATACAAAGATCATCCAATCACGCATCTCTAATCACTGCAACTGTTTACAATTGTAAGGACTATCCTAATGTGGTAGAAAGTTTACAAAGATCGAGTAGCAGAGTAGTTGCCCCAAAGGGAGGGCCATGCACCCTTGAGGTCCCGGGTAGAAGCCTAGATGACCACGATCCCAACTGCTATTGTAGTTGCGATGGTTGGAGGACATGTTGCTTGGCACACCGAGGTGCTAATCTGACGGTGTTGGCCTCGCACTTGCGTGCTTTAGCCCGGTGCTCGAGCGCGGGCCAAGTAGTCATGGTTTGTTGGCTAGTGTTTCGCTTGTCACTTAGAGTTAACACTCATGTACGGACCAATGTAGGCCACATTGGTCGGTATTCCGAGTGGGAGCGCTAAGAGGGGAGTTCCGGGAAACGTGGTTAATGAAGTTGGGAATGTGATGTGAATCTCCTGTGCATAAGGAGGATTGGGCTAGTCATGAAGATTCGCGGGTTGGAATCAAGATTGTGAATCGGATATCAATTGTGAAGTGGAGCTAAGTGGACGTGTTGGGAACTTAGTTAGGATGCATTGTACCCCACCGCATGCCTACGGAGGCACCCAAACCCTAAGGCAATCTTTTTGCCTTAGAGTCATAGTGTGAGGTCTCACCTAGAACAAGACCACAGACTATCCACGAAGCTTGGTTACTCATATCCATATCTAATAATCATAATAAAAATGTGATTCTTGTGAGATCAGGTTACCTAGTTTCTTTCTCTTTTGCACACGTTTAAATTATATCCTGCTTGTTGTTGTATAGTTTTATCTAATTCGTATTGGGCAAATTTGCTCATAACGTACCTATGTGTGGATCCGCAGGTCCTCAACAGTGAGCAGTTTGGAGACATCACTTTTAGTGTAGCTTCACTACACTGCTTGTGGCACAGTTGATAGTAGTTTTTACTGTCTTCTTTACTTGTAGCTTCTCTGTGAGAGACATGGCATGTAATATATAATTGTGGACATCTAATTTATGCTTACATGTATTTTTGTGGACATGGAAAAGGATAATAGAATGTAATGGAATTTGTTGAATGGAAATACATGTGCTTGTGAAAAGGTTGAATGCAATGGGAAGCAATGAGGAAAAAAATTATTTCCTTTACATGTTGCTATTTTCTCCTGCTTTTGTGAATGTCAAATATTCGAATGTGGAATTATGTGCATGGATTGGCTTGCCGAGTACCCGGATCTTAGGGGCATGACATTTAGAGATCTAGTTATCGCAACCATGCTTCAAGAGGTATTTATAATGCTTTGTGGTTTGATGAAACGATCCAAGAAATGTTCTTGTGATCATGTGGTTTCATCTCATGATTTATTTTTTTTAATTCCCGCTGCCCGGAGCAACTAGTGCGACTAGTCGCTCCTGGTCGTATTCGATGCGATTATCACGCTTCCGTGATGTGCTTGAGGATTCTTCCACTTATCCTGCAAGTGGTATCAGAGCCAGGTTGTCGATGGTTTTGGATGAGATCCATGAACCTACGAAGATTTGGGCTCGTTTGGGTTCGTGAAGATTTTAGCATTTCAATTTTCGCAACCATGTCTTGTGTTAAAATTCCGGCCCTGTTTAAATTGCTTAAACACGAAATTTTAAATTTTATAATGTTCCCCATTAATTAAGGAAATAGTATGATTTGAGTTTACGTGATTTGGAATCCGATAACTCAAGATATGATCTTTTTAATAACCATATGTCAACTGTTTCGGGGATGATGATTAGTGATGTAATTAAAGAGTTAATTATGGATCCTAGATGCCTGGAAATATATAATACCACTTGGGTTCTGTTTTAAATCAAATTGGAGGACAAAATAAATCTAGTTTGCATTAGTTGGATTTAAATTGATCAAGTTATGCTAATTTTAGTGAGTAGGGGCCACTGCTGGAAATTAACAAACTTGATCATGAACCTTGTGATTGTCATTCAAATAAATTAATGAAAATTAATTGTTAATTTTCTGAAATAATTATTGATAAATATTTGAGAAATATTTAAATATGATAATTATTTCCTTGAATGACATTGCATTAACCAAAATGATAAGATAGTTGATCTTGATCACAATTGGTTAATATGAAATTTCCAACAAACATTATTTTCATGAAAACTCTTGTTTATCCTACAATAGTTGTAGGACAACTTTTACATGCAAAACCTTGTTGTTTGAATAGGATCGGGGATTTGTTTAGCACATCTCGTTATAATATTATCAACATGGTTTTGATGAATATTATATGGTATAACTTCGGTTGAAAAACCGATGAACATCTCAAGTACAAAGTGATTGACTCGGCATTCTTTTTCCCGAGGCAGATATGGTGCTTAGTCGGGAAGCATTGGGGTAGCAGGTTGCACCTTGTGTGGTCTGTCCCACTCCCGTCGGTACTGGCCATGACAATGGGTAGGGAACGAATGATGCTTGAGAGACCATGATGTATTTTCTAATTATTAAAATTCGAATAATACGTGTATTATCTATATTTGTTGGATATTAATTGGATCATTAATTTAATATGATTAGATTAATTAGAATCCAATTTAAATTAAGATACTCTATTATAAATAGATGTGTAATTTCCCTTGGAAGAATTGATCATAATGAATGTGATTCATGATGATTAATTAGAATTTGAATATGATATGGAGGATCACATAAGTGACATCCATGATCTCCCGTCAAGGTAAAGGGTTCCGTCGCCAGGGATTGTATGTAGGAGATGCATTCCGAAGTGACAGCTCCTGTATGCAAGCGCATCTGGATCGAGCTCTTTGCTTCTCAAAAGAGTAAGGCCGTATGCTAGTGACCCCAATATCGAGTCCTCATATTATTGGGGAGATATTGGATTGCGCATAGCGAGTTCTAATCCTGTTGACAATTGGTTCAATTAACGACGGGTCAACATCATCTTAGGGGTGGTGGGCCTGGATGTTAAAGACCGAATTGGGAAATGCAAGTTGGACTTACAAGGCAGAATGTGTTCCCGCTTCTTTTTATCGGAGTGATAAGTTCTCATATTATTGGGATGTAACAAAGATAAGGAAGGAGATCCCATATCTTGCTTGAGATATAATGGTAAGTATATCTCTTACATTGAATGTGATTAAGGGAATGAACTTTCAGTGTTGACAAGGCAGAAGACAACTTTGATATAAAAACTCCTAAATCAAAGTAAAATATGTATATATAAATATTTACACATATGCAAATTTCTTATTTCAGATAATCCTTCATTAAACCCACTCAATGTTATACTCAATAATAGCCAGTAAAATATCATGGATCGGACTCATGATCCAGATATTGTACTTGCAGTTGGACACATAATGCATGTGGTTGCATTGTGCAAGTTTCCTCAACATAATGAGGTATGACAATTAAATAAGACAATAAGACATCACCTTAGGGTTCGTATGTCTCTATAGTCTTGATATCATCAAGTGTACTTTGAAAGTGGCATGTCGATGATGATCGTAATTGTCGAATAATCCTTATAAAATCAAAGAAGATGTTTTGGCATACATATGTGCTCTAGACATTTAATCATGAATGACATGGTTCTCTGCATTATGCAGAATGGTAGCTCGAAAGAGATGATGTATTCAAAATGTTTGAATACCTACCTGAACCAATGTTTTAAGAGTTTAGATGGATGTAGATATGATGAGTGTCATCATTCTACTTTCTATACTCTAGTCACCCATGAAGATTCATAATATTCATATTGTATGAATTTAATGAAGCATGTGTAAATGTTGAAATGCTCTTACATTGAATTCTTTTGAATTTAACATAATAGATCCTTAGTCTTAAAGCAATGGTTGTTTATAGATAAAGGGAGCACAGTGGAAGCATGGGTCAGACCCAAGATGAGAAGGATAGTCAAAGAGTTGACTGTACTTCTATGACTTCCATATGACATCCTAAGAGTTGGATAAATGCCAATACTGCAATAAGTTGGTGTGTTGATAGTATGACTATCAAGTCTGTCTAGAATCCTTGGAGAAGGACTCGGATAGAGCATCAAAATAATCTACGTAAATCATTGATATTGACTTGCTTATTGAATAAGATAAAGTCTTATAATTGTATCTCAATCTTCTAACAACACTTGCAATGGGTTGCATATGTTTTAGGAGACTGGAGAATTTAATCTTCAGGTTTAATAGTCATCTACATGGATTTTGATGCAATTGTTGCAACAATCTCTATTAGATATATGGACTTCATATTTTCAATGGGAGAGCCCTTTGTCTTAGAGAATGTCTCTATGACCTAGATATAAGAATACACTCATAGTTTATTTCTAAATGTTGGAAATAAACATGAATTATGGAATAAACCTATCATAAAGAGTTATGATGGATATATTTCAGATAGTAATCTAACATCTAGTGGACTCTACTTAATTAGAAAATTTAATAAATGGTTCATTAAGATTTCTAATACTGAAAGTTAAACCTTATATGATCAATAGGAGGATAAAGATCATTTGACAATGATCTAGCATCAAGCCTTGGACGTTTGCCTGTTGATTTGATCAATAAACTAGTAAGTGATGAAACTTTAGAATGTCTAAAACTTCAAAACTAACATACTTATGAATATTGTATTCAAAGTAAAATGTCCAATACACCCTTCTCTAAAAGGTGTAAGATGTCAAGGTATTCAAGATCTCATACATATTGATATACGTGGATCATCTATATCATAATAAACATTATGGATATGTGATATCTATTGATGAGTATGTATGATATGAGATGTCATATCTTCACATAAGAAACCTTTGAAATGTTCAAAGATTTCACAATTTTGGTTTAGAACCAATGTTTGAAGAAAGATGAAATGAATTTGATCTAACTTAGGTAGCTTGTACCTGTTAGACAAATTCAAAGAATCCCTTATGGAGATACGAATATCATTTCTATCTCACTCCTCCTGATAAACCTAAACTCAATAGAGTTGTAGGGAGATACAATTGGATCATGTGTGACATGATTTGATCAATGATGAATTTTTAGCATAATTATCCCTTAGTTTCCAGGTATATATGTGTAGTAGAGACTACAATATATATCCTTAATAAGATTTCATGCAAGTAAGTTGGAATTGAGCACTACAGAGTGCTATTTCATTAGGAAAATAAAGAATTGTATTGGATACCTACTTTATAACCTTGAGATTCTTAAAATATCTCAGCTCTGAGAATGTGATTCTTAGAGGTTGAGACTCTTGAGAATCAAGATGAAAATGAAGTAAAGGAACTCATTCAATCTTGAAAAGATAATGAGGCTCCTGAAATCGGGAACTAAAAGGACAATTAAAAACGAAACACTAATACCTCTTCAAATGAGTTTGAGGATGTATTCCATGTGTCGATTAAGTCTGACAATGATCGGACTTCATGTGATGAAGCTCCTGAGGATCATGACATGGAAAGATGGATATTAGCAATAAAGTCTATAGTAGACTTCACATACAAGTGTTGTATATGAACCCTCGAGGATCCACCTATATGTGTAAGAACCATAAAGGTGTGAATGGGTCTTCAAGAGAAAGGGAACATGACGAGAAGGTAGAGACCTTCAAAGCACGGCTCGTAGCCATAAGCTACACACCAAAGAGAAGACATCGCTTGCGATGAGACTTACTCTTTAGTGACCATGCTAATACCCATCATAATATTGCTAACCATAGCTACACAACTTGATTATTGCATCTTTAAGATGTAAGTCAAGATTGTATCCCTCTATGAATACCTCTCTAAGGATATTCACATGAAGTAGCCCTAGGGCTTCATGGTTGAGGAAAGAAAGATGTGAAAGCTAAAGAAATCCATCTATGAACTTAAATAAGCTTCTTGTAGCCGAAACATAAGATTTGATGAAACAATAAATGTTATGATTTTAGATAGAATCTTGATGAACCATGTGAAGCTTAGTGGGAGTGTCGTTGTGTTCATCGTGCTAAATGTAGATAATATCCTAATCATTTTAAAATGATATAAGGATGATAATAAGTGTTTTATGGATATGGCTATTCCATACCTTGAGATATGATCTCATAAGATGCCTCTTGGATCTTAGTTCTGAAGGTGTTCAGAAGCAAAGAGAAGAAGCTATTGGGACTGTCACATTTGTAGTACACCTTGGACAAGTTCCATTCTTGGAAAATCCCAAGGAAGGCTTCCTTCCCTTAAGATATGGTATTGACCTATCTAAAAGGATAGAACCTCAAAGAGTTGAGGAAGTGAATGCTAGAACTGCTTGCACTTGTGCATCAGTTACAAGAAGCTGAGTGTATGCTAGATGTGTACAAAAGTCAGATGCCTGCCATGCAGTGGGAGTAGTAAAGTGTTGCTAATCCTACTATGGAGATAAAAACACTTGATTGCAGTAATAACAAAATCTTCAAATATGATAAGACTTTCGAGATAGTAATCTCTAAGTCTTATCTTCAAGAAATTAAGACTATAGAGAAAGTGATCTAAAAGGTCTTAGTTTTGGTTATCTTTGGAGATAGAGATCTCCAGGAATAAGGGTATTCTGATAAGGATTATGGAAATACTGGTTATAATAGATACTGAGCAATAGTGTCAAGGACACTATAATTGCTGTATCAAGATTGAGTATTGGTTGCATAAGATGCAACATTTGCATTGGATGCGAGCATTGTTATTGGGGATATGCAAGTACCGTAAAAGGACTTGGCATAGTCTTGCGGGAAGGGAGTGACTGATCAGCTTACCTAGCTAAATAGCCTATGATTGTCACATGAGTGTGGGTTTAAATGATTAGCCCATTAATGGCTCTTTGGGCAAGTAGGAGATTGTTGGACATGCGAGCCCACGGCGTGCCATTATGCAATAAATGTTATTGCGAATATCATTCCCTGATCTGAAATGAAGAATAAATAATTTGCATAATAGGTCCCTTAGTACAATTAGGGTTATGTACCATGGCCATCTTAATAATCATACAACTGTTGATTCAACTATTGAATCATAGAGGCTAGTGCTTGGATGAATATCTAAAGGGTTAGATTGAGGACTCATCAAGCACCGTCAAATGATTGTTAAGAGATGATCTCCAGCCCGAGCAGGAGATGGCAATCCTTTCTCACATAGGCTGGTATCTGACTAACCTCTTGGTGTAGGTCCTCTGCATAGGAATAGAGATTCGGAGGTGTCAAATTAGTTAGGTCAAAGAGTTGACTTAATGAGATCGAGATAACCAAAGTCCTATGTCGTATGCTGTCATGATATAGGCACGCATCCTTTGACCAGAGACAGATGTGTTACTATATATCTGAGTATGTACATTTGGCAGACCAATAGGTTGATGACCTAACCAAGGTCTATACACCGACGCACTGGTGTGCATATAAGGGCATATGAGTAATACGATCTCTTACAGGGATCATACATGTTCACTACTGAACTGGAAGACAAGAGCTCACTCATGAGATATTGGGAAGAATCAAATTCCATGCACGGTCGTCTTGCTTTGGAAGCTTGACTGAATTTGTAGGTTTGATATATACTTTTGGAAAGTATATGATCAAGACCCATGTATGATATATGCTTTTGGAAAGTATATGATCGATACTGACTCCCGATGTTCAAATGAGAAACTTACTGATAAAACCCTGAAGTAGACTTCTGAGTCTTCTAGTATGCAGGATGTACATGTATTGGGAATACCTGAGGGTGATGTGATCATAAACGATTGTATAACCATGACGCTTCCATTCCTAGGGAGTGATGAAACGGGTCTGGATTTTAGTGACTCCTCTCAGTAGAGAAGTAATCTGATCTTAGTCCAAATGTTGGACATTGATCTGAATGTGATTCAGATGCAATGAGAAGATTAGATTTGCGGTCTTGATTTAATCAAGTATCTATGGGAGGCTCGAGATCTAGATTTGAGATGTGATCTCAATATCCAAGTCACTATACCTGGAACAATACAATCGCCTTGTCCTTATCTCCAAGTATCTGCGGAGAAAGCATATTATTCTTGAAGGCGTTCAAGAATAATTCCTTTGATGAATTATGTATCCAAGCAACAAGAGGTTGATAATTAAATAAGATTTAATTATATAGTATAATGTGAATAAGATTCATATTATAAGAATGATTATTCAAGATAATTAAATGGGATTTAATTATCAAGGAAATGCAGAGTGGATAGTGCTATACATGGTATCTGTATATATTATAAATATGATTTATAATATATTAAAGAGAAAGCATTTTTTTAAATAGCATTTATTAATTGTTGATGTGAATTGGATTCACATTAAGCAATTAATTGGAAATTTAATTTACAATTTTCTTTGGGTCGTGAATCTGATTCACATATTTTCAATGGCATGATTGAAATATTCTCTAATTGATTTAGAAATAATTTAGTGGATAAAGTTGTAAATAAATAAGAGATAATGATATAAATTAAAAAGGGAGATAATCCACCAAAGACATGAGGTGGCGTCACCCATGACTTGGTCATGGGTGACCCCCCATGTATTTTGGGTGGATTATTGTCATTTTAATTATTATCTCATTATCTTGTGTTTATTGATTTTTATATTGAATTAAATTATGTTGATGATAATGCAACATATATTTAATTTAATATAAATTAATAAATTGTTGTTTTTGAACAACAATGATCATGTCCATTAATTAAATACATATATCAATCTAACCATTGGTTTTGCGTATGCCATGGATTGTGATCCATGGACTCCCAAACTAGTATATAAAGAGGGCAACCCTAGCCTCTTGAACATACACAAAAAAACAACATTTCTGTGCATGTCACTCTCTCTCTAATCTCTCATTCTCGCCATCTCTCTCTCTAAAGGTGGTTGTCCAGCTTGGTTTTTGAGGGAAAAGCAATCGCCTCTACGTCGTTGTGTTGTCGCTTCGATTGCTCGTAGAACTCCATCTTCTTTGGAGCTTCTTGCTCTAGAAGGAGACGTCGGATTTCGTTGGACGAAATCAAGAGATTCAAGGCTTGGTTCTTCATCGAGGATTGTGGGAAGCACACATCTCATCATCGCGCCCGCAAGTGCCATCGTTGTAGATCAGACTTGAGTCAGGAGGATCTCTTGCTTTAGAGATCTAGTGATCCCAACCACGCTTCAAGAGGTATTTCTAATACTTTGTGGTTTGATGAAATGATCCAAGAAATATTCTTGTGATCATGTGGTTTCATCTCATGATTTAAATTTTTTTTAATTTCCGCTGCCCGGAGCGACTAGTGCGACTAGTCGCTCCCGATCGCATTCGATGCAATCATCATGCTTCCATGATGCGCTTGAGGATTTTTCCCCGTATCCTTCAAAAATATCATATCAGTGAGTGTTAAGTTTAGAGATATTTGAGCAATAAATTGAATAATGGCAATTCAAAGTATTGAGAAGAAGATATTATGGATCACAGAATATAGCATAAATAATTCAATGTTAATTTAGGAACTTACATAAGCCATTAGACAGATAATGAAATAAGCTTCAAAACAACACTAAAAGTAACTAAAACAGAGATTAGTTGCTCAAGATATTAAAGAAATGGTTCTGGGACATAAATGTAGCAAAAACATCAAAATAAATAGACAATATCACAAATAGGTCCCTAAAGGGACATATTTGCAATTTCGGAAAACCAAAGGGGGCCCATTGTAACTTTTCCTGAAGGTTGGGCCCTTTTTTCATTTTAATACTCCGGCGAGACATCCCTGAAATTTACCCCATGCACGTGTGAGGCACGCACATGGAGGACTTTTTGCAAATCCAAAGAAGTCTGATGGTATAGATGCAATTTTCCCACCCACACATGATGAGTACATGCACAGCCATGCTCGGTGGTGATGCAGCTTCGAGAGGCATGTGGCAGTTGCTGGTGCTTCGGCGGGCGGCTTGGTCTATCGAGCATCCCGGTAGGAGTGTGGTAACGTGGCATCATATGGGACGTTGGATGGCCGTTGAGGGATGGCCATCCAACGGTATCTGCTCTTCCTGGTGCTTACCCTTCACCTCTTCAATGGTGGCACAATTTGACCTTCGGTGAATGGAGTACTCCTCGTCTATTCTCCTCCTACACCGGTGAAGCTCCAGGAAGCTTCATTCTTCACGATGATGATCGTGATGAGAGAGGACATGGAGGCCAGTCATGGTGGAGCAACATGTAGTAACCATGTTTTCTCACCGGAGAAGAAGTCCTATAACAGAGCCTTTCACTAGATTCTGGTCATTGATGATTCAACCTGCAAGAGATGCTAAGGAATAGTCGAAGCATGCGATATGAGTAAAGTGAGCATCCAAAGGGCAGAGAAAGCGTGGACTCGATGAGTTCTTCTCCGACGAAGCAGTGAGAAAAGGGGCGAAGGTGGTGGTTCTGACAGAGAGAGGATGTGGTATGGACCCCCCGTGAAGGTCGGGGATGTCCGGCGAAGTTTTGGGTGTGCTGATTTGATGGTGGGACTGTATGTGTGCGATGGATTAAATTGGAGAAAATGAAAGAAAAATAAGGAACAAGTACCTAGAGGTTTGAGTAGGAATAAGGTGGATGGAGGTTTGGCATAAGTCTTATGGATGAGCCTCGGGTCATCACACATGTTGGGCATCCAATCCAACGATCTCAACGGTGGCTGAGCACCGTGGCTCGGCTATGACAGCCAAGGATCACACTTGGAGGTTTCAGACCATTATCACCTCTTTGATTCCAACACCCTATGTCACAGGGATGGGAATAAGGGCTCGGCCGAGCTTCGTGGAATGGTGGATGAGGGTGACGGTGGTGGAGCAGGGGTATTTAAGGTGGTGGAGTTCATCTGTTACAGAGGCGGACTGCTGTTTTGAACGGTTGATAATGATGATCTGGAGCAAAGGCTCGATGCGTTAATTGATGCGTGAAGATCAGGGGAGATAGGTGATAACTAGGGAAATCTTAGGGTCATACGGTTTCACACCCCAACGCCGACCGATCGTACTTCCATGATCAAATCCGAGCAGCTGGAACCGAAGAGGTATTGCGCGATAAGGGCGCGCCACGTGTCAAGTGGACGGCTCACAACCGTCCGATCCGCCCTTTAGTCTAGGTATTTTGCACTATTAATCCTGGCTATTTTTGTATTTAATACTTAGAATTAAAACTATCATCTACAATTCAAACTTTTTGTAAAATTTACAACTAGGCCCTCATATTTATTGTTATTTAAACTTTAGTCCCTATCCACATCACCTTACGTGACTGGGACACGTGATTTTGGGCATTTTGCATTAAGAACCTCAAACTTTTATATATTTGCATTTATAGCCATGTGTGTAGTTGTTTAAATATATTTGTGGGTCATTTGCACTTTTGCCTTGTCGGTTTTGTTATTTGCAATTATACCCCTGGGAACAACAGAACACGTGCTTCGCGCATGATTTCATTGGTAAAATTGCAACCATGCCCCTAACTTTCTGTATATTTGCATTTAGGCCCTTGCTAGTAGTGTAATTTCTTATTGTTTTATCTATTTATTTCATGTATCTATAAATTGCTAAAAAATTCACAAAAATCATCATAAACTTCTGTTGCATTGTAGATTCACGGTATATTTTTGTTTTCTATTTTTATTGCATTTTAGTATTTATAAAAATTCAAAAAAAACACATTTTCAGCATTGTTTGCATTATAAAATCCATAAAAATTATATAAACCTCTTAGAAAAGTCCAATATATATATATATATTGTTCATTTTAGTGTGTTTTAACTGCTACCCAAAAATCATTAAAAATTTCAAAACAAAACTCCTAAAAATTAGAAAAGCCCAAAAATCTTCCTAAAAATATTAAAAATTCCAGAAAAATCTTAAAAATACAATCTTTGCGTCTGATTTTCCTTATTTTATTACCTGTAATATAAAATTAAATTGGAGAATTTTTGTTACTATTTTCTATTTTATTTCTCTATTTTAGTTTCATATCTTTAGTTTCTCCACTGTTTTCAGTATTTTTGACTCTAAAAATACCAAAAAAATTAGGAAAAAATCTAGAAAAATCACAAAAACATTAGAAAAATACAAAAAGACCAAAAACCTTTTATTTCCTGATTTTTGAGTATTTTTACCTATTTTGACTAATCCATTATCTATCTCTTTCTTACTTTGTATACATATTCTATTACTAAAAAGAAAATATAAAAAAATATAAAATATAAAATGAAAAAACAAAATCAGAAAATTAAAAATCCAAATATAAAAGTACAAAATCGAAAATCAAACAAAAATATTTAAAAAATTAAAAACCCACAAAAATTTGCTAATTTGGCTAAGTGGTTACTAGATCTTGTGTGCTACTTCTGTTAGCTAGCTCTACAACCTTGTTTCTTGTGTTCGACCCCTACTTGCTTGCCACTATACATTCTTAGTAGGGTATAATAAATTTTGATCCTTGCTCTTGATTGCATAGTTAATTGTGTGGGTTAATTGTTGATCAGCGTGAAGGCTTGAGTAGTCGCCTCAGCGACAGTGAGTCTGATTTGTCAAACCATCATTTAGCGGCTCTCGTCTTTTCATTTTTCACTACGCTAGCAGGACTTTGTTTGTCACTCAACAGAATTATACTATTATATAGAAGGAGATGCTAGTCGTAGTCTTTGCTTTAGATAAGTTTCAATCTTATATTCTCGGATCACCTCTCCGGATTAGAGCATCTTATACTATTACATAGAAGGAGATGCTAGTCGTAGTATTTGCTTTGGATAAGTTTCAATCTTGTATTCTCGAATCTAGAGTGACTATTTACATTGATCACACTGCCATACGATACTTAAAGGCTAAGAAGGAATCCAAGGCACACTTGAATAGACAGATCCTTCTACTCTAGGAGTTTGATATTGAGATTAAGGATAAGCCTGAAGTCAAGAATGTGGTGGCAGATCACCTCTCCATATTAGAGCATCTTGAGGATTCTAAGACAACCACACTATCACTGAGACGTTCTCAGATGAGGAGATTCTTACTATCACCTCTCTCCCATGGTATGCTGACATTATGAACTATCTTGTTGCCAAGAAAGTTCCACAAGATTGGACCAGGAAGCAACTTGAGACTTTCCTAGCGAATGCCAAGTCGTGCCATTGGGAAGATCCCACCTTTTACCATGAAGGGGGGATAGTGTCTTGCATCAGTGTATTCCTCAAGAGGAGATCCACAACATCCTCACTTATTTCCACAAGCTTGAGCAGGAGGACATGACTCTAGGAGACAGACATCATAAAAGGTTCTCTAATCTGGCAATTGGTTGCCAACACTCTTCAAGGATTCAGATGAATTCGTGAAGAGGTGGATTGAATATCAGAGGATGGTAGTTGCGGTCATACAGAAAAGATGTTGATGCAGCCCATTCACTTCTGTGAGATTTTTGACACACGGGGAATCAATTTTATGGGCCCATTCCCTAAGAGTCAGATATTTGAGTACATTTTGTTGGTTGTAGATTGTGAGTCATTGGGTTGAAGTCATCCCCGCCTGAGCCACTGATGTGAGGACTATATGCAGATTTTTGAGGGAAAATATCATATCAAGATTCGAGGTTCCTAGAGTTTTGATTTCTGACGGGGGACTCATTTTATCAACGACATGGTAAGGGCCCTTGTTAACAATTTCAACATAGACCATAGAGTTTCCTGTCCATATCATCCACGTATTAATGCTCTTGTTGAGGTTTCGAACCAGGAGATCAAGACGATATTGCAGAAGGTTGTTCGCCCAGACCGAAAGGATTGGTCACAACTTTTGGACTAGGTCTTGTGGGCCTATAGGACATCCTTCAAGACACCTTTGGGGGTATCTCCATTCCAACTCGTTTATGGCGAGCCATTCCACTTATCTATTGATATTAGACACAAGTCACTATGGGCAGACATAGAGATATTATTGGATCTAGAGAGTGTACGAGATCAGAGGAGAGCAGAGTTAGCAGCCTTAGAGGGGCTTAGAGATTCAACCTTTTTGAGTAGCCAACAATATAATGATAGAGTGAAGATATGGCATGATTCATAAATCAGTCATAAGCAGTTTGAGCCTGATCAGAGAGTATGGCTATTTGATGTACGATTGATATTACTTCCAGTGAAATTACAAAGTAAGTGTAAAGGTCCATATTTCATTAGAAAGGTGCACGACAATGGCAATATTGATATATATGAGTTGTCTTCTGAGTCAACCTTTTAAGTTAACAGTCAACGCCTAAAGCCTTTTCATGATCATGACCCATTGACCGTTAATGTTGCCTCAAATCATTTTGTATGAAAGGTGCTTTTGATTTTTATCTTATGCATCTCATACTGAGTACACTTCTTTCCACCTCTTTGTATATCCGTGTTGTCTATATTCACTCATTCATTCTTCCATTTTGTTTAACTCTCCATGCCTTATCCTATGATTTTTGCTATAGTTAGGATGCACTTTATCCTAAGTATGGGGGGTGTTGAACTTGTGTTGTTAATATACTTGTTCATCATATTATCTCTGTTTCGTTGCCTATACTCAGGAACATCCGACCCTAAGTATATGGGAGTTAATATCTATTTTTCATTCCTTTTATTACTCACTTACTTGTCCCTCAACTGTTGATATTCTTTTCTATACTAAGGACATTATACCTTAAACATGGGGGGGGAGTCGAGTAACTGATTGCATATATTCTATTCCTTGGTTTTCCCTTTTGTACAGTCTTTTATACTTAGAATTATGTGATCCTAAGTATAGGAGGGATCATTGACTTCTATTCAATCCATTCATTCTATGAGTTGTTTATGTATAGGATTCTTTGCACTTTTCTATACTCAGCACGAGTTATGTCTTCCATTCTCGTTCTTTTTTATCACTGTGAGGACATAGTACAAGCAAAGTATGGTGGGATGTCGTATATATTGTATATATACTTTAACCATAACTCGTACTTTGTGGTTAATAACAAAACTATTATTTATAAAATAGGTATAAAAATATTTTGAAAAATGTTAGCAAAAATGAGCGTAATTATTTGTAAAAAGTTTTGCAAAAACTTTTTGTAAAATATTTGTAAAAATATTTTTTACAAATTTTTGTAAAATATTTGTAAAAATATTTTGTTTGTAAAATGATTGCAAATTATTTTGTGTATCAAAATTATGTATATGGTATAAGTGTTTGTGAAATGTGTGAAAGCAAAATGTTTGCAAAAAACCAGATTCTTTGTAAAGAAAACACATACTTATTTGTAAACTTTGTATATAAACTCTTGTACATAAAATCCCTTCATAAAATTCTTATAGATAAAATCCACTTGTAAAAATTGTATATAAAACTTCTAAATAAAACCATTGTAATATGTACATATTTTTGTAAATATTTGTAAAAACTTCCTTTCTATTAAAAACACCATAAAAATTGAAAAAGATAGAATCCATAAAAATTTGTAAAAATTCTTTGAAAAACTTTTCAAAAAGATTTTTGTATTTTATTTTCTTTTCTTTTCAAATATTTTATAAATATTTCTTGCATGTGAATATGCATTTTTCATAATAGTATTGACATTTAATCTAGTTTGGAATAAAATCAAAGAATGGTGCTTGGTTAAGACCTTAATCCACTTAATTTCAGAGGAAACTTATAGGATTTGGAGTTGAGACTTTTCAGGTCTTAGCGACTTAATTCTTTGAGTCCACAAGACTATGTTCATGTGTCATCCTGATTGGTATAAGTAAAACACTTAGCAATGCACACATGATTCTTCTAGACGGTAGCTTAACTTGGACAAGCACTCTACACGTAGCTCTTCATGGATTAGGTGGTGAGGGTGATGAATCCTTTGGCGTGGGATACCACACAGGTGTGTAATAACTAGTGGAGCCATCTGTCTTCCTCTAGGGAACGTACCACACATGTGTGTAATAACTAGTGGAGCCATCTGTCTTCCTCTAGGGAAGGTAATGCATCTCAACTTGGTCTAGTAGCATTGAGGTATAATTATAGGATGTCGTGAGGTTGCGATAATGCTTCAAAAGAGGGATAGTCTACTGGCTCAATAGGAAATACTCCTTATGTGCATGCTGCACCTTGTAGATATGTTGCATATATATGTTTAAAAAAATGCAAAAACTCCAAAAAAGGGGGACATGATTGATTGAAAAGTTGATGAATCCCTCATCGATCATCATTATTCAGTATTTTTATTCTTAATTAATAAGATTTTCCTGACAAATCTTCATTAATTCCACATCTCTCAGAATAAACCAACCTGTGTAAAATTAAGCTATATTTGTTAACCTATTTTTATTGTATTTAATTACTAACTTTTCTTTGTTTTTATATTCTATTAAAAATCCATAAAATTAGATTAATTATTGTCTATATTTATCTTGACCATTAAAAGAAATAAAAAATACAAAAAATCTCAAAACCATAAAATCAATGTTTTTATCTATTAAAAATAATCCTCAAAATTCATCTTTGTACAAATGACCTCTTTTGACTTTTTGTACAACATGAAACTTGTAGATCTCATCGAGATCTACAACATTCATGTTTTGACTTTTTTTCCTAATTTTTCTTCCTTCTATTTCTTTTGGATTTTTTCTATTTTTTGAATTTTTTGGAGCGGCCACGTGGCACCCTCTACACCACCCACGTGACCTGGTCCTCCTCTCACCACCTGACTGTCTTTTGGGTCGTTAGGTCATTGCTAATCTACCTCCATCTTGGCCATTGGTTCCTGCTTGATTCTTGGCCATCTGATCATCCTCTAGCGTCCCATCAGAACCGTCCACTTCCGCCTTCATTTCCATTGCACAATGATCTCCCATCCTGCACTTCATAATTGCCTATGTGGTAGCACCATTTTCCGCCACTGATTGCTTCCTCCACCCTCGGATCTGCTCAAACCCACCTTCATCTCCACTACTCATCACGTCTTTTTTCTCCATAGTTAGATGAGGCCCCCTTGATCTCATCTCAACCACTCACACCCACCTGCCCCTCAATCGCAGGACCATCATTCATCCTATGTCTCTCTGATCACGACGTTACCTGCTTCATATGTGCAGTTGGATAGGACTCCAACCCTCATCTAGACAACCCGCCCCCGCCTTTACCCTTGCCATTAGATCGGATCATTTGATCGGATCTAAAGCACCCGTTTGTGCCTTTACACGGGCTGTTGGATCGCAAGATCCAATGTCTTCGCCTCGCCTCCTACCTCCAGAACATCCCTTCCCTTGGAATTACACCTTGTGAACTACCTGCCCCCTCCATTTTTAAACCTCACCTACGGCCATCTCTCTGCTCCCAAACGATTGCCCCTTGTAGTCATTTCCTCTGTCTCCCGCGCCTAATCCCCAGCGCCCTCACCATCACTCCACGTATCCTTCATTCTCCCATTCAAAACCTTGCTCCTCCACTTGTAGCGTTCACTCCCACCATTACAAACAGCCCTCCTCTGCTCGAGCACCCTCATCCACCAACCATGGGCAGATGCCCAGCTTCCTCCGCCCTTTAGTGACAGTGGAGGGTGCTTGTTGAAGCGATAACAACCTCGCAGCCCTGGTGACATTCTCAGTTGCCCTGATCGAGTAGTGGCAGCCTCGCTTGCTGTCCGAGCTATCCATCACGGCTGACTGGATTTGAGCGAAAACCTCGAGCTACAAGAGAGCTCAGCACAAGCCTCTGACCGCCATCTTCCTCTCTAATCTCAAGTTCCTTCTTCTCCAATGTTTTCTTTGACTTTTCTCTAAATTTATCTATTGTCTACAACTAACTCCACCACCGCATCATCATATCTACACCATCACCGAACACTCACCACCTTTGTCAACACTCCCTACCACCCTCTCCCTTCCCAAGAACCCCTCTCTGCTTTGCCCCTTTTCTTCTCAGGCACACCGGAGAAGAACTCACTAGGGCCTCGCCTCCTCCCATCCACAGCCCTCCATTCACTTCACTTCACACCTATATAGTTCAGGTATGCGCTAACACATGCAGATCCTCAATGATCGGAATCTACATCACCTCTCTTATCTCAAGCTCCGTCTCCACTGTGGTTTAGTCGATAGCCCTCTCTAGCCACTCACGCGCCTTGCCCACTACTCAAGCTTCATTGTCGACTCATCAGAAGTCTACATGGACCCTTTGCCCATACTCTTGAGTAAGGAGGGGCTCGGGCAAGGTCACCGAAGCCCATAATCATCGCCACTCCTCTAGAAGATGATGAAGTACATGCATCGCTGGATGGTGCCTTGCGGTGGCCATCCAACAGGCCAGATTGAGCAATGTCGCCTCCTCCGAGGCAACGAAATGTTTTTTAAGAGGTATTAAAAATATTCATAAGGTATTTACTATATTTAAGAATAATATAAACTATAAATAGGTATATAATACAATATGATATATTATATATAAATATATCTAAAAATAATAAAAAAATGCAAAAAAAACTATTTTTGATTTTTTTTATATTTTCCTACTATTTTTGTGATTTTTTAGGTATTTTTGCTAATTTTTAGGAATTTTTAAAGTCCAAGATAAACAAAGTCAAGGACTTAATAAATAGGTCGGATTGTTTTGATATTTAAAAATACAAAATAAATGCAAAAAAATCAAAATTAAGTTTAATGTATAGTAATATATAGGAAATAGGAACAAATATTTTCAGGTTTTTGAATAGTTTTTCAAATTTTATAAGGTTTTGGAGCTTTAAATTTTAAAAGCTTACTTTCTATTTTATAAAATGCATAAAAATTATAAAAATTATTTTAAAAATTCAGAAAAAAAATAGTGAGTGTTTGTTTGTGTGTGCTTTACTTCCAATACCAGTTTTGCTTTGAAAATCGTCAAAAAAATCCTAAAAAATACAAAAGACTCAAAAATTATAAAAATCATAAAAAGTATAAAAAAAACAAAAAAAACAATTTCAAGCTTTGTGTATTGTTGTTTAAAGTGCCCAGAAGCATCCACGTGGTCCAAGTCGGGGCTGTCTCCCGAGCCTAGCTCCCTCGCATGTCCCGTATGGGAGGGGCTGAGTGAATTGCATGAAAGACTCAGGAATTTTCCGATATTACATTAAGGTCCCCAAACACATGCTTCACGTGCATGCTTGGGTATTTTACAAGGAGGCCCTCACAGCTTTTGGAAATTATATAAAGGCCCCCAGACTCTATGGAAAAATTACAAATGGGCCCTGCAAGTTTTTGAGATTTGTAAATGGGTCCCTCTATGGACCGATTTGCAATATCTATCTTTTATTTTTCTCACATTTTTATTACATTTATGCTCTTGCACTGTTTTTAGCATAACTTGAGCATATGGACTCTATTTTAATTGATTTCAATGCCATTTTTGAATCTTGATTGGTACTTTACCTAATGATATATGTTATTCATTAAATTGACACTTAACTCAATATGCTAATTTTTGGAAATTATACAGTGTATCTTGCTCTATAATCATCTTCCATTTGCCACCCTTAATTTGTATGCTTCATGTGTCGCTAAAATCGATCTTCATTTTAATGCTCAAATATTTTAAGTTTTTGGTTGTGAATGCATATCATTCATATTACACATCACATTTAATTACATGGAAAAATCAAATAAAAAATACATGCATAACTCCTTGCATTGTTTTATCTGCATTTTCTTGTGCATTTGCATGAAGACCTAAAACGAGAAGATACTCACTCTTGAATTAAACAATAAAATTCGATGAATAGATGAAATGGCTTGTGTCCCTATGTTCAACCTTGGTATGCTTGTCAAGCAACAATATTTTCCATATATCGGAAGGTGTGGTCTTTACATGGCCAAAATCTGCCTCATGTACTACGATAATTTTAGATAATTATAGATGTAGATTTTGCAATCATCAAATGGCGCCATTGCTGGGACACGGCTCATCTTAGTTTATTTGTTGAATTTTATTGTACTATTCTTGATGTGAATATTCAAAATTTATTTCTTCTCGTCGTGTTTTTTTGCATCAATTCATGATTATTTTTCTTGATATTTTTTAACATTATTCTTTAGTAGCAGGACCCATAGATATCGAGGACGCTTGATCTACTTGGAGGTGTGGAGTTGGGAGCTCCCACTGCAAGGAGACACAAAAGAAAATCAAGATAGATTCAAGGAGCCATAGTCATCACATTCATGCATTTTGTTGTAAAAAAATATCTATCATGTTCATTTTTAGCGGTCCTCGATCAAGGGCTCGCATGTATAAAAAAAGAAAAGAAGAAAAAAGGTAGATAACTAAATGATCTACCACACACACACACTCTCACACATCTACATCTGTATACTCCCCACCCTGACCTTCTCTATACAAACACACAATGTATACACCTCCCACAATCATCAACCCCCCTCCCGCATCCACATTCTCATCTGTAAAAATTCACCCTCCTCCATCCTTCCATCTCCTCTAGATTCATATGTATAGAATCACCTCTAACCCTAACAACCACGGACCCCCCCCCCAGCAAAAATTCCAGATCTTTTACTTGGGCTATTTTCAACCTAAGTATGGGGGGACCCGATTAAATCATTCGTCCCTCTCCCTATTTTCTTATACTTAGGTCATTTTTGACATAAGTGTAGGGGGACCCTCCGACTCAGTTCTGTTATATCACCTTATATTTAACCAAAGTTATAGATTCATCACTTATGTTATGAGGGTATAGCAAAAGTTAATTATAGGGGGTTATACTGTATATTACTGTATATATACTTTAGCCATAGCTCGTGTTTTAAACATTTTGAAAACTTCTTGGGCTTGGTTTAAGTTGACTAGTGAATTGTTGTTAGTAAAAATTCTTGTAAAATCTTTCAAAAATTGAGAGATCAACTTTTTGTAAATAAAATTAACCTTTTTAAAAACTCCTTAAAAATTTGAAAAAAAATTCTTAGGTAGAGGCTTTGACTACTAGGCTTAAAAATGAGTAGCTACTCGTTGGTGAGGGAACTTCAATCTCCCTTAGCAGAGTGGGTGGTTTAGAGGATACTGTGTATGGATTTGTCCTCAAGTAACACGGGCCCGTCTAACGATCCGTACTTATACCAATACTAGCTGGAAGCAGATGCAACTATTCATTAAGCATGTGCATGTCATTACCTCTTTGAAGAATTAATTAAAAATGGAAAAAAAATAAATTCATAAATATTTCAAACATTAAAAATCACAAAAAAAAATCACTAGCTAAGGAGTTGGTGTATTCCTGACACTTCACATTCACTCCAGGCTTAAGGATTTTTGAAGACACTTGATTTATGAGATGTTGAGAGTCTGAGTTACCAGCCTTAGTCATTAGGGTTTTTTAAACTTAATAATCCACATTTTCCTAGTTTTGAGTGCTATATTGCACTCTTCATCTCTACCCTCTAAAGAATATGATCAGCACAACACATTCACAACTACAAGATTTATGAGATGAGTTGAGTTATCGCTTAAGGAACTATGACTAGTGATTTGAGTCTAGACCCAATCTAATGATACTCGAGGATGGGATAAAGTTAATGAAGGCTTCAAGAAGCATGAGTGTCAGCAAAACCATAGCCAGTATGTGAACAAGTTCACGTGTTATATCTTAATATTCACTTATGTACCGGGTGTGACGAAACATAATTAATTTTTGATCAGTGTGCGCCAACTCTAGGTAAAAGCAGTGGAGCTAGCAAAAAAGAAAAGAAAAAATAAATATTCAAAGAAGAGATCTATCATTACAAGGCAAATTCAAAAAATCTTCCACCTGTGACGAGCGCTCCCAACCATTTTCAAAGTGTCCACTTGGACCGAATGCTATTAGGACAAAGGGTTTAGGCTAGCACCATAAAAGGGCTCTGCATCATATAGTGATACAGTCCGGGTGTTGAAGGTATCTTAGATACTCAAAAGAGACACACCCCGGTGTACTCCTATAAAAACAAGTACAAACGACTCTGAATTCTCTTGATAGACACATTGATCAAAAAAATAAAAATACACAAGTGTTGAGTAATAAGGCACTCGAGAGGCCCCTTGTTTCAATGAGAGGGAGAGAAAAATATACACAATCCTATGCCCTCCATCATATGGCCATCCATCTACACTTACAAGTCTGACAAACTAATGAGACGGTTGACTGAAGCTAGAACAGACTTATTCCCTAGTGTTGAGGACTAGGGCTAGAGGAGAATCTCCTGGAATGGAACTTTGGGTGATGTCTCGACTCAACTCTCATGATTGCAGTACATTAAATTTCATATCCATATATTTTATGTACAAACAGAGTTTGATAATTAGAGAAGTTGGATTCCTTCTAACTAGAGCAAGGTTGAGCCAAGAATTTTAGGATTACATAAAATGAGGGTCTTCCATGAATTGAGCCTTGAAATTTTCACATGCATTATCAGGAATTAGTTGAGCCTTGAAATTTTCATATGCACTGTAAGGAATTAATCCAACTCCTTTATTCTCCAGATGCTCGAGGACAAGCATATTTTAAGTATGGGGGTATGATGAATCCCTCCTGGATCACCATTATTCTATATTGTTATCCTCAATTAATAAGAACTTCCTGACAAATCTTCATTAATTCTGCATCTTTAAGATTAAACCAACCTGTGTATAATTAACTAATATTTCCTAACCTATTTTTATTGTATTTAATTACTAACTTTTCTGTGTTTTTCTATTCTACTAAAAACCATAAAAATTAAATTAATTATTGTCTATATTTATCTTGACCATTAAAAGAAATAAAAAAATACAAAAAATCTCAAAACCACAAAATCAATGTTTTTATCTCTTAAAAATACACCCAAAAATACATTATTGTATAAATGACCTATTTTGACTTTTTGTTCAACATAAAACTTGTAGATCTCATTGAAATCTAAAACTTTCATGTTTTGTCTTTTTCTGAATTTTGCCCCTTTCTATTTCTTTTCAACTTTTTTATTTTTTCTCTTTTTCAAATTTTCTGGAGAGGCCACATGGTGCCCTCGGGACCGCCCACATGTCCCGCTCCTCCTCTCGCCACCCGATCGTCTTCTGGTTCGTTAGATCATCGATAACTCGCCTCCATGTTGGCCATTGGTTCTCCCTTGATTCTTGGTCCTTTGATCATCCTATGGTGTTCCATTAGAACTGTCCACTTCCTCCTTCATTTCCACCGCACGATGACCTCCCATCTTGCGCTCAAGAACCGCCCATGTGGCAGCACTATTTTCCGCCACCCGGTTGCTTCCTCCACCCTTGGATCTTCCCAAACCCGCCTTCATCCCCACCACTCGTCATGCCTTTCTTCTCCATCGTTAGATGAGACCCCCTGATCTCATCTCAGCCACTCATGCTTGCCTTCCCCTCAACTGTAGGATCATCATTTATCTTATGACTCTTTGATCACCATGTCACCCGCTTCATCTCCGTTGTTGGATGGGACTCCAACCCCCATCAAGATTGTCTGCCCCCGCCTTTACCCTCGTCATTAGATCAGATCATATGATCTGATCTAAAACGCCCATCTGTGCCTTCATCTGGGTTGTTGAATCGTGAGATCCAAAGGTTTCGCCTCATCTTCCACCTCTAGAATGACCCTTCCCCTGGTGTTACGCCTTGCAAACCACCCGCACCCTTCTATTTTTAACCCTCACCTCCGACCATCTCTCCGCTCCATAAGGCCGCCCCTTGTAGCCGTCTCCTCTGTATCCCTCACATAGCCCCCAAGCCCTCACCATCACTCTACGCATCCATCATTCTCCCATTCAAACCCCTCTCCTCCACTTGTAACGGTCACTCCCACCATTACAAATAGCCCTCCTTCGCCTCTGAGCACCCTCATCCGCCAAACACAGGTAAATGCCCAGCTTCCTCCACCCTCTGGTAGCAACGAAGGGCGGCTGGTGAAGCGATAACGACCCCCGACCCTTGATGACATCCTCAGTTGCTCCAACCGAGTAATGGCATCTTTGCCTATTGTCCGAGCTCTCTGGCATGGTTGACCGGATTCTAAGCGAAGACCCCGAGATTCATGCGAGCTCACCACAAGCCTCCGACCGCCATCTTCCTCTTTGACCTCCAAGTTCTTCTTCTCCCATGTTTTCTTTGACTTTTCTCTTAATTTATCCGCCATCTGCAACTGACCCCACCACCGCCTAATCATCTCTACACCACCACCGAACACCCATCACCTTCGCCAACACTCCCTACCACCCTCTTCCTTCCCCAGAACCCCTCTCCGCTCTGTCCCTTTTATTCTCAGGCCCACCGGAGAAGAACCCACCAAGGCCTCGCCTCCTCCCCCATGGCCCTCCAATCACCTCACTTCGTACCTATACGCTTCGGTTATGCGCTAACACCTACAAATCTTCAATGGTTGGAATATACATCGCCTCTCCGATCTCAAGCTCCGCCTCCAGCGTGGTTTAGTTGATAGCCCTCTCCTGCGACTCCTGCGCCTTGTCCGTTGCTCAATCTTCATCACCGGCTCTTCAAAAGTCTACGTGGGCCCTTTGTTCGTATGCTCGAGTAAGGAGGAGCTCAGGAAAGGTCACTAGAGCCCATAATCGCCTCCAGTCCTCCGGTAGATGATAAAGAACGAGCATTGTTGGATGGTTCCTTGTGGCGGCCATTCAATGGGCCACATTGAGCCACGTCACCCCCTCTGAGGCAACAAGGCTCGGGAGGCCTGAGCTATGCATCGAAGCAACCAGAAGTATCCACGTGCCCGAGCTGGGGCTGTCTCCCGAGCCTAGCTCCCTTACGTGCCCCGCACGTGAGGGGAAGGGTAAATTGCATGAAAGACTCGAGAATTTTCTGATATTACATTAAAGTTCCCACGCATGCCTTGGTATTTTATAGGGAGGCCCGTGCAGCTTTTAAAAATTACATAAAGGCCCACGCATTCCAAAGAAAAATTATAAATGGGCCCTGCCTGTTTTTAAGATTTGCAAATGGGTCTCTCTAGGGTCCAATTTGCAGTATTTTTCTTTTAGTTTTTTCACATTTTTATTGTACTTATGCCCTTTCACTATTTTTAGCATAACTTGAGAATATGGACTCTGTTTTAATTGATTTCATTGTCATTTTGAAGCTTGATTGATTCTCTTGAATTAACACTTAATTTAATATGCTAATTTTCGGAAATTATATAGTGTCTCTTGCTCTATAATCATCTGTCGTTTGCATGCCCTTAATTTTTATGCTTCATATGTCGCTAAAATTGATCTCCATTTAAATGCTCAAATATTTCAAGTTTTAGGGTATATTTGTACATGCATATCATACATATTATATCTTACTATTAATTGCATGGAAAAGTCAAATAAAATTTACATACATCACACCTTGCATTGTTTTATCTGCATTTTCTTCTGCAATTGCATGAACACCTAAAATTGGTGCTCCGGATACTCCTTATATTGAAGCAATGCCGGACCTTCCTTCTTCGTGTTCTTCCGAAGACTTTTACGTTTGTCGATTAAGAGCCCACATCCCATACTTGATCAAGACCATTCACTCATTCCCACAAGATGACAGTCTGATCAGGTCCTGCATTAGATTTGTGTCGCACGTCATCTCCTTTTCAGCACCATCAGATCTGCAACCAACGACCATCAACATCGTAGGTCAGAGAGCTACCATGTGTGTGCCACATGTCCTACGAGGGTATATTGCACTTTTAACCATGTTATTTCCCATATTTCGCTTTAATACAATAAATGTAATATATAGTTGTGAACGTTTGCAGCTACGACCTTATAGTTCGAATATTTGCATTTAAGTTCATTTGAACAGTACTTACGTGTCTGCACACGTGTTTTCATGGTTATTTGTAAGTTTCTCCATGTGCTTATATGTGTTACTGAATAGAAGAAGTTTTCGTAAATTACAAGTATGCCCGTGTAAGTCTGTGTCACGTGTTGTGCACGTTTTAGCTTGGATTTTTGCATGTTCGGCCCCCGTATTTCCATGTGTGTTATTATTTGGTCCTAGAAGTGAAAATATATACAGATAGGTCATTTGTTTACCACTTGATGTATGTGTCTTCTATTAGTAGAAATAAATATTAATTTGTCTCCAAAAATTCTCAAAAAGTTAAGTCAAGCTCCTGTTTTGATGTTCGATCTTGCATAAATTTTTTGTTGGAAATTAATTGTATTTACTATTATTAAAAAATAAAAACAAAAGAAAAATCCCCTGTTAGACCTAGAAATTTCATAAAAATTCAAAAACTCCTTACAAAAGTCTTAAAAAAATTGAGTGGCTTTATTTGATTTATTTGAATTTTTATCCAATTTTGTTGCATATACTTTATACAAACCTAAAAATTTTCAAAACCCTAAAAATACAATAAAAATTATATAAAATCATAGAAAAAAATCAAAATTTATATTCTTGGTCTCTGTTTGTAGACATTTTCACATAGTTTTTAATAAAATTGGTTTCTAAGAGTTTTGACACTTTTGATATTTTTAATTTGCAAAACACTCTAGATTGTGCACTATTTAGTTTTTTTCTCGGTTTTTTTATCAAATACCAAAATCATCAAAAAAATCTCCAAAAATTACAAAAACATCAAAAAATTATTGAAAACACAAAAACATTTTTACTTGATTTTTCTAGTTATTTTTACCCTATCTAAAGAATACAAAAATAGAGTTTGTGTTCTTTATTTTTATTACCCTTACTTTAAATTTTTTAAATTTTGCAAAATTAAAAACCACAGAAAAGAAAATAAAAATCCTTTTAATCTTTGTGATTTGACTACATAAGTTTAATTGTGCTCCTTGTGTTTGATCTTGGTCCCTATACCATGTTAATAAAAGTAGCTTAGACCGCTATTTTACTTGCTTGATTCGCTTGTGGTTGAATAATTTTCTCGATTTTGACTCAGTTAGTTTGGGTGACACGACACATTAATTAATTAACTTACCCTAGTTAGCCGGGCTATCTTCACAATTCATCTTTGCTTCCAAAAGTTTTAGAAGTTCTTAATACTAACTATCAACCTATGTTACTAGCTTTAATATATGCAAATGAGAAAGCTTATAGTCAATTTATCTCTTTAAAAGATGTCTATATAATGGGTTTACCTTATGTTTCAAATATCGACATGTGTAAATCATTATATTCGTTTAACTCGACAACATTTCTTTCTAACTTGTTAAAGTTGTATTCTTTTGATTACATATACAACAAACATTAGGATATGTATTCTTCAACGTGATAACCTTGTAAAATTGATCCCTTGGGTCTAGTGCATTTAAACATAAAATCTTTCAACTTCTTTAAGAATCTTTCAGTTAGATACTTTTATCCGTACTGAACTGGACCACAATTTTTTTTCATTAGAAATTTACAATCAAATGCATAATAATATCAAAGAAAACTGGTGGAAAAGTTCATTCCAAGAACGTATGGTAGTAATGATTTCCTTGTCAAAACTCTCTAAAAGCTAAGGATTGATTATAGTAGAACAAATGTATTTGAAATATAAGTCGACATCTATTAATGGAATCGGAATCAGAATTAGTAATAAACATGGTTAATTGAGAGAATACTTGCATAAAAACATGACAAGTATGACTTTTTAATCCACCAATCTTTGTTAATTATTCATTTATACATTGTGCATCATTCGATGAAAATCCGTTTGAAACTTTGCGGTTGTTTAAATATGATAAAATATATTCATGTTTCATCGAAGTCAAAAATAAAGAGCATATGGTAAAGAAAATGCACCATTTTTTATCAATATTGGATGTAAATGTTCTCAAATATCTAATTGTTTCAAATCATTTAAACTGCAAAACGGTATCTATAAGAGAATCGGTAAAAATGAAAGCATGGATTTTTTCATTACGTTTTTTCAATATGCACGATTATGTTATGTCTAATTGTAAGAATCCTCTAGTAAGGCAATTCTATAAAAAAATATACTTATTTTCTTAAAGTTCAACCTAGTTTGACTTCTCGCGGCTTTAACAACTTCTCTAGTACTATTTGACTTGATTACTAAAAAGTTTTTTTTGTACGGAGGAGGTTGTTCTACTTTTAAGACATAATTTTCTATCGAAATTGTTCTAAATTTCACTAAGATGCAATCTATTTATGATTTATCATTGTACTACAAATTGGACATAATCAGCCAATGGAAGCAGCTTGTACGATCGTCTTTAAGGTCGTAAACATGGCCCGATGCCATGGGTCAATACCAGGGCTGCGACCCCTCGATCCCTTACTCTCCTATCTGAGGGAAGAGGGAGAAGGGTAGGGTTATTGCCTGTGTGTAGGTGGACAAGTGGTGAAGACGTTCGATGAGGGGGTATTTAAAGAAGGAACTCGGTACTTCTAGATGGCTGCCGGCGAGGTTTACCACCGAGAGTTTGCCCTAGAGGATAAGAGGTGGTGGTCAGAGGGCAATGCATGGTTGATGAATCTCGTATTCATCATGCTAAAATCCACTCTTTAAACCCCTTGCTTAAAAAACCAATAAAAATCACCAATAATTCCTTATTATTATATTGTATTATATTGTGCATAATTAACCTACCATTATTGTATTTAATTACTTTGTAATTATTTTATTATTAAAAACTCATTAAAAAAGTAGATTGATTAATTTTCTATAAGTTCCTAACCCTTAAAAAGATTAAAAACAACAAAAAAAATATCAAAAACCCAAAAATCGGTGTTTTTAACCCTTCAAAAATACCCCCAAAATTACTTTTTGTACAAATGACCTCTTTTGGATTTTTGTCCAACTAAACATGTAGATCTCGTCGAGATCTACAACTTTCATGTTTTGAATTTTTCCTAATTTTACTCTAACTATTTCTTTCTTATTTTTCTTTATTTTCATTATTTCGAATTTTCTGACGCAACCGTGTGGCGCTCTCTGGGCCGCCCACGTGGCTGCCTTCTCTTCTCGCCACCTGGCGTCATCTCTAGCTGTTGGATCTCCCATAGATGCCTCCATCTCAGCCCTCTATTTCCACTGCAACCACAACCGTTGGATTTCACCACCAGATCAGATCCAAGCCACTCCCTATTACTCCACTAACAGCCACCCGATCTTCTTTCATCCAACACCTCTCAATCCTCCACGTTGCCCATTCTCCCTTCGCCCTTGGATCAAGCCCACTTCTCCATCCTAGCCACTCATTTCTCGTCCCATTTCAGTCGTCTGATCTGATCCCTGATCAGATCCAAGCCGTCCCCTAGTGCCTCACATACAACCCCTCGATTCCCCATCATCTTATGCCATCCGTGGTGCCACGTTATCCTTTCACCCTCAGTCGTGGACGACATCCTAAGTATCATCGGAACCACTCGCCTCCCCCCATTTCCTAGCCACACGATCGATCTAATCGATCAAATCTCAGCCTTCCGTCTGTGAAGCTCATTCCCTACCTCCCTAACCCCCCTCCAGCTGTTTCACCTCACCGTTGTGACGCCCCTTCCTATTTTGGAAGGCGCCACAGCCACTTCCTCCCTTGTAACGGCTACCTACACGTAACCCTAAGACCCACCATCTTCACACCTCCATCGATGCACCACCTACATTACTCCCTCACCATCAAACCACCATTAACCCCCCCCCACCACCACCACCACCACAACGTAACCTCCGAGCTCCGCCACCTATAAATCACCTCCCTCAACCACCTTCATTCCTTGTCCATCATTCCAAGCGTTAGCCTAGCTTCCCCTGCCCCTCTAGTGACAGCGGGAGGGGCTGTTCGTCGAGGCGACGATGACTCTCTGCCTCGGTATCGACCCGCAACCAATATGGCTATGTCGTGGTGGCTCCGCACCACTCGAGCTCGCCGGAAAGATCACCCAACACGTGTGAAGAACCTCGAGCTCCAAGAAGCTCGACCACAGGTCGCTTCCTCCACCGAATTCCCCTCTCCGATGAGGTACCCTCCTCTTAACTTTTTCCTCTATTTTTCCTAATTTATCCAATGAAACCACTCAATTTCACCCCCATCGGACCATCCTCTGAGCTCTGCCTCATGACCCTCATTCGGCCAACTACTCTCGATCACCACTCCTCTTCTCTAGAGCCACCCCTGCTCCGATCCATCTCCTCCTCCATCTCGTTGGAGAAGTAACACATACCATCACATCATGTCACCCCATGGCCCTCATTCACCTAACAAAACTCGACTCACTGCATGTGCATGCCTAGGCTACCCTTCTAACATCAGCATGTGCACACATCATCAATGGTCGGATGTCGCACCTGAGCTCCGACTCCAAGATCCGCCACCAGTGGAGCTCCATTTATCAGTCACTCGAGACACCCTCGGAGTATCGCCACACCTCCAACACCTTCGTAGACCCCTCAGCCTTCTTCTCTGACCTTCAGGCAAGCGATTGGCACATGGAGGAGCTACCAGCAGGTCACGGGATCCCTCCTCCGGCAGCCACGGTGGATGATGATGCTATAGTTATTGTCCGATCCTCACGATTGGACGATCTCGATGATGCCACGTGGTCAACCAAGCCTCACACTAGGCTGACAGACTCGGGTGACCCGAACCAGACACGGAGCCACAGATGTCTGCCATGTATTTGTCGCCCGAGCCTAGCCTCCTCGCGTACACCGCACGTGGGGGCTAGGTAAATTGCAAGAAACACCGGAGAAGTTTTAATAATTACATATTGGTCCCCTGGTGCGTGCCTCACATGCGTGCATGGGTATTTTATTGAGATGCCTAGCTGATTTCTAACATTTGTAAAAAGGTCCCTGCGTACAATGGCAAAATTATAGAGGACCCCTGCACGTTTTTATTTACTGCAAACGGGTCCCTCCATGGACCTATTTGTGATATTATCCTCTATTTCTTCGTACTTTTTATTGCATTTATGCCCTTGCACTATTTCCTTCATGACTTGAGCATCGTAAGGCTAATTTGCATTATTTTAGTGTCATTGTGTTCCTTGCTTCATCATCTATTTCATGGCATGTTTAATTTTCTCATCTGACACTATTTTAAATATGACAAAGCGTCCCTTGCTCAAATGTCTCTGCCATTAAATGGATATTTGTTCATAATTTTTATGCTCAAAATGACTTTGAAACTGAATAATATTCTGTGCTCATATCTTCTAGGGTATATTTGTAATCCTTTATTTTGCATGTTTATTCCTTGCATTCAGCTTTGCATTATTTTCATGCATCACTCTAAAATTACATAGAAAAGGCAACTAAAAATACATGCATCATCTAATTGCATTATATTCCTCATCTGCACGAATACCGTATAATTGAAAAAATATTCACACATACTCTTAATTGACCGAAATTCGATAGATAAATTTAAAGTAGCTCATGTCCCTGTGTTCGACCTTGGTAGACTTGCCAAGTATAAATACTCCATAACATTCAAAGATTGTGGTTTTTGCTCACCAAAATCTGCTTCCTATACTACTACAATTTATGACTATTAAAGAGGCGGATTACACGTACATCAAATGGTGCCATTGTCGGGGACACAGCTCGACTTTATTTATTTGTTGAATTTTTATTTATTTCTGTGTTGAATATTTTCAAAATTTATAGGTCTTCTTTTCATGCATTATTTTTGCATCATTTCTGCTGATTAATTTCCTTGCTGTTATTCTAACATTTCTCTTTTGTGGTAGGGCCCATGAAGATCAAGGATGCTTGATCTCCATGGAGGTGTGGTGTTGGGAGCTCCCACTAAAGAGGCTGCAAAAGAGTTGATGGAGAATTAAAGGAACTTTTGTCAGCTCTGCTTGCATTTACATATTGTAAAAAAAATTGTTGCATGTGCATTTTTAACAGTCCTCATTAGAGGGCTCGCATGTTGTAAAAAAAAAAGAAAAAAGTAGATCACTATATGATCTACCCCCCCCCCATACACACACATTTGCACATATACACTCCCTCCTCTTTGTATCTTTTAAACAATCACTCCCCCCTCTCATCTTTCTCTTAATCATTTGTAAAAAAAACCCAACCCCCTGTGAAAATACAACCCTTTCCTTCCTTATTCCATGCTACATCAAGAAACGGCTACTCCACCAAACATGAAAAGGTAACCTGGTGTGGATTTCCTATCATCCCCTACGAAATCTACATCAGAGTATCCTACTACTTCAAGCGAATCATCTTGATACACCAGTTTTAGATGCAAAGTTCCTTTTAGATATCAAAGAATACTCTTTATAGCTTCTCAATGTGTTGGTCCGAGATTACTTTGATATTTACTAACTAGGCTAACTTGAGAAGCTAAGTCAGGTCTAGTGCACATCATTGCATACATCAGATTCCCCACCGCTTGTGCATATGGTACATACAAATGTTTTTATCCCTTTCTGAGACACTGATTCTTGTTGAGTCTCTTTCCCATCACAAGTGGTGTTGGTGCTGGAGTGCTATTCTACATTCCAAATCTCCTTAATATAGTATGCAAATATCTTTCCTAACTATGGCTCAATGTCTTTGAGTTCATGTCTCTTGTTATTTGAATTCTAAGAACTTAGGCTGCTTCGCACATGTCCATCTCAAAATTCATTGCTCAATTTATGTTTGATTTCATTGAGCATTTGTATGTCATTACCTGCGAGCAGAATTCCATCTACATACAATGACATGATTGCAAACCTCCTCCCACTTTTCATAACATAACCATAGTTAACCAATTTATTTGCAATAAATTCAAATTGGATAACATGAAATTTGAGATACCATTTCCGTGAAGACTGCTTCAAGCTATATAATGACTTTCTTAACTTGTAAACTATTTTCTCCTTACCTTTAACTTGAAAGCCATCAGGTTGTCACATAGAAATCTCCTCCCTTAATTTCCCATTAAGGAAGGTCCTCTTCACATCCATTTGGAACAATTCCATATCCATATATGCGACTGTGGCTAAGATCATCTAAATAGATGCAAACTTAGCTACTAGAGAGTAGCTTTCCCGAAAATATACTTAAGCTTGCTGAGTATGACCATTGACAGCTAATCTGGCTTTGTATTTGTTGACAGTACCATCGACTTGGTACTTCTTCTTGAATACCCACTTACATCCTATGGATTGTCTGCCTTCTGGTAAATCACATAGCTCCCATACCTTGTTTCTCTCGATTGAGTCCAACTCATCCCTCATGGTAATCGTCATGATTCAGACTCAAGAGAAGCCATAGCTTCATCAAAGGATATGTGATCTGTACAATCCATGACATCCTCATCCATGGTGTAACACAATGCCTCACATCCATAGAAATGGTAATCTTCCATCAATGTGAGCTGTGTTATGGGTCTTTTGTTGTCGATACTCGTACCAAGATTTAGTTGGCCAATATACGCTCTCATAAGTGTTGCATTCAGCTCATATTAAGCTAGTCTAGCCCGTATTGCATGCATTGAATCTTTGATGCGGCTAAAATCTAATTGCGGTTTTTGAGTGAAAGTGTTATCGATGTAGAAAACCGCAAAGAGATCCTAGTCGATCAAACAAAGATCGGTTTTAAAAACCTACACTATTTATTTAACCAAGTAAGTGTGCATGGGTCGAACTCAAGGAGGTAAAATAGGGTATTTTGATTTTTTTAAGTGAAATATTTTTTTGTGATTTATTTTATCTCTTCTTAAAGTGATCAAGGAAAAGTATATTTTTTATGGAATTTTTATTTCAAATTTTTATTTGATTTTATACTTTTCTAATTTTTATTTATTTTTCAAAGTGATATTTTTCAAACAATTTACCTACTATATAATAGGTGAATTATAGGTGAAATTTATCTGATACTATATAGTAAGTAAAAGGGAACGAGCAACGGGCTCGAACAACAAAAAAATCAAAACGGAGTCAATTTGTGACAAATCAAAACACGATGAAAACACGACAAAAATACACGAATATTACTGGAAAACCTGACTGGGCTAGTTGCGTAACTCCCTAAAGAAATCTAAACAGACCCCCCTAACTCAAATCCTTTACTTAGGCTATTTTTAGCATAAGTATAGAGGGGACCCAATTCATTCATCCATCCCTCGCATTGTCTCCTTATACTTAGGTCAATTTTGACCTAAGTATAGGGGGTCCCTCCTCCTTAGTTCCACTATATCACCTTATATTTGACCAAGCTATGGCTTCATACCACTTATGCTATGAGGGCATAGAAAAAGTTAAGTACCATGGGTATATTGTATATTATTGTATAATTACTTTAGCCATAGCTCATATATTTTTAAACTTTTTGAAAAACCTTTTTGGGCTTGGTTTAAGTCAACCTGTGAACTGAGTTTTGTAAAAATCTTGTAAACATGTTTTCTTAAAAATAGAGGGATTAACTTATCGTAAATAACCCTTTTAAAAAAAACTCCATAAAAATTTGAAAAATTAAAAACTTTTCTTGATTGAGACTTCGACTATTAGGCTAAGTAGCTACTTTTAGTGAAGGTACTTCGGTCTCACTTAGCAGAGTGGGTGGTTTAGAGGACACTGTATATGGCTCCGTCCTTAAGGAACACGGGTCCGTCTAACGGCCCGTACTTACACCCATACTGGCTGAGAGTAGATGCAACTATTCATTTGAGTCTGTGCCAGTCATAGTCTCTCAAAAAGAATTCTAAAAAATGAAAACTAAAATCAAAAAAATTTGCAAAAAAACACTAACCAATGAATTGATGTATTCCTGACACATTCACATTCACTCAAGGCTTGAGGATTTTGAGGACACTTGATTTTCGTGGTCTTGAGAGTCTGAGTTAGCATGCCTTTGACATTAGGGTTTTGAACTTAATAATCCACACTTCCATAGTTTGAAAGATTTGAACGCTATATTGCACTCTTCATCTTTACCTTCAAAAAATATGATCAGCACTTCACTTTCACTGTTGTATGATTGATGAGATGAGTTGAGTTATCACTTGAAGAACTAGTACTAGAGATTTGAGTTTAGACCCGATCTAGTGATGCTCGAGGATGGGATAAAGTTAATGAAGGCTTCATGAAACATGAGTGCCAGCAAAACTTTAGCGAGTATGTGAACAAGTTCATGTGCTATCTTTTGATATTTATCTATGTGCCATGGTGTGATGAACCTTAATTTAATTGTTGATCAGTGTGCTCCAACTTTTGGTAAAAGCAGTGGAGCTAGCCAACAAATGAAAAGAAGAAAGAAATGTCCAAAGAACAGCTCTATCCTCCAAAGTCAAATTATAAATGAGCTTCCTCCAATGGCGAGCGCTCCCATACATTTTCAAAGTGTCCACTTGGATCAAGCGCTAATTAAGACCAAGGAGTTGGACTGACACCAAAAAAGGGCTCTGCATTGTAAATGATACAAGTATGGGTGTCGAAGGTATCTTAGATACTCAAAAAAGACACACCCTAGTGTACTCCCAGTAAAACAAGTGCAGACGACTCCAACTCTCTTGACGGACACACTGATCAACAAGCTAGAAATCTACATGTGTTGAGTAAAAACGCACTCGAGAGGCCCATTATTCCGATGGAAGGTGGAGAAAAATAGACATAATCATATGCCCTCCATCATATGGCCATCCATCTACATCTCAAGTCTGACAAACTAATGAGACTGTTGATTAAGGCAAGAATAGATTTATTCCCTAGTGTTGAGGATGAGGTCGAGAGGAGAGTCTCCAGGACTGGAACTAGTGATGCCTCGACTCGACTCTCATGAATGCAGTACACTATATTATATATCCCTATATTATATGTACAAAAAAGAGAGTCTAAAATTAGAGAAGTTGGATTCCTTCCGACTAAAGCATGGTTAAGCCCAGAATTTTAGATCACTTAAATTTAGGATCTTCGAAAAAAATTGAGCCTTGAATCTTTCACATGCACTATCAGGAATTAATCTGACTTCTTCATTCTTAATATGATCGAGGACGATCATGCTTTAAGTATAGAGATATGATGAATCTCGTATTCATCATGCTAAAATCCACTTTTTAAACCCCTTGCTTAAACAAACCAATAAAAATCACCAATAATCCCTCATTATTATAGTGTATTAGATTGAGTATAATCAAACTTTGATTATTGTATTTAATTACTTTGTAAATATTTTATTATTAAAAATTCATAAAAAGTAGGTTGATTAATTGTCTATAAGTTCCTAACCCTTAAAAAGAATAAAAACAACAAAAAATATCAAATGCCCAAAACTCAGTGTTTTTAACCCTTCAAAAATGCCCCCAAAAATACTTTTTTTGTAAAAATGACCTCTTTGCATTTTGTCCAACATGAAACTTGTAGATCTCATCAAGCTCTACAACTTTCGTGTTTTGACTTTTTCCTAATATTGCCTCTAATTATTTCTTTCTTTTTTTCTTTTTTTTTATTATTTTGAATTTTCTAGTGCAGCCACATGGCGCCTTCTAGGCCGCCCACATGGTTGCCTTCTCTTCTCGCCACCCGGCGTCATCTCTAGCCATTGGATCTCCTGCAGATGCCTCCATCTCAGCCCTCCATTTATGTTGCAACCACAACCAGTGGATCTCACCACCAGATCAGATCCAAACCACTCCCTAGCACTCCACTAACAGCCACCCAATCCTCATTCATCCAACGCCTCTCAATCCTCCACGTTGTCCCTTCTCCCTTCATCTTTGGATCAAGCCCACTCTTCCATCCTAACCTCTCATCGCTCATCCCATTTCAGTTGTCTGATCCGATCTCTGATCAGATCCAAGCCACCTCCTAGCGCCTCACTTACAACCACTCGATTCCCCATCATCATATGCCTTCCCTCGTGCCACATCATCATTTCACCCTCAGTCGTGGATGACATCCTAAGTCTCATCTGAAACCACTTGCCTCTTCCCATTTCCTAGCCACATAATCTATCTAATCGATTGAACCTCGGCCTTCCATCTGCACCCTCATCATAGCTGTTGGATCATTAGATCCAATGGCTGGAAGCTCATCGCCTACCTCCGTAACATCCCCAGTCGTTTAACCTCACCGTTGTGCCGCCCCCTTCCTAATTTGGAAGGTGCCACAATCACTTCCTCCCTTGTAAAGGCCATCTACACGTAGCTCTAAGACCCACCATCTTCGTGCCTCCATCGATGACCAGTCCAGGCATTAGCCCAGCTTCCCCCACCCTCCAATGACAACGAAGGGGCGGTTCGTCGAGGCGACGACGACTCTCTGTCTCGGTATCAACCCGCGGCCAATATGGTTCTGTTGGGATGGCTCTGTCATGCTCGATCTTGTTGGACCTATCTCCCAGCACGTGTGAAGACCCCCGAGCTCCAATAAGCTCGACCACAGGTTGCTTCCTCCATCGGATTCCCCTCATTGATGAGGTACCCTCCTCCTAACTTTTTCCTCTGTTTTTGCTAATTTATCCTATGCAACACTCAATTTTACCCCCATCGGACCATCCTCTGAGCTCTGCCTCATCACCCTCATTCACGTCGACTACTCTCGATCACCACTTCTCTACTCTAATGCCACCCCCGCTCCGACCCATCTCCTCCTCCACCTCATCAGAGAAGGAACCCAGGTCATCGCCTCCCGCCGCCCCACGACCCTCATTCACCTCACAAAACTCCACGCACTACACGTGCATGCCTCGGTTACCCTTCTAACATTTGCAGGTACACACATCGTCAATGATCACACGTGGCACCTAAGATCCGACTCCATGCTCCGCCACCGGCGGAGCTCCATCGATAAGTCACTCGAGACACCCTCAAAGCGTCGCCACACCTCCAGCACCCTCGCGGACCCCTCAATCTTCTTCTCTGAACTTCAGGCAAGCGTTTGGTGCACAGAAGAGCTACCAACATGTCACTAGATCCACGCCTCCTCCAGTGGCCATGGTGGATAATGATGTCACAGTTACCATCCGATCCTCATGATCGGACGGTCTCGATGACGCCACGTGGTCAACCGAGCCTCACATCGAGCCACAGACTCGGGTGACCCAAACTAGATACGTAGCCACGGATGCTTGCCATGTGGACCCGAACCAGCTTTGCCACCCGAGCCTGGCCTTCTCACGTGCACCGTGTGTGGGGGTTGGGTAAATTGCAAGAAAGATCGAAGAAGTTTTGATAATTACATATCGGTCCCCATGCGCGTTCCTCACGTGTGTGTCTGGGTATTTTACCCCAGCCAGTTTCTGACATTTGCAAAAAGGTCCCTGCGCGCATTGGCAAAATTATAGAGGACCCCCACCGATTTTTGTTTATTGCAAATGGGTCCCTCCAGGGACTGATATTTATCCTCTATTTCTTCATACTTTTTATTGCATTTATGCCCTTACACTATTTCCTTCATAACTTGAGCATCGTATGTCCAAATTGCGTGATTTTAGTGTCATTTTGTTTCTTATATCATCATCTATTTAATGGCATGTTTAATTTTCTCATCTGACACTATTTTAAATATGATGAATTTTATAGATACATAGTGTCCCTTGCTCAAATATCTCTGCCATTAAATGGATATTTGTTCGTAAATTTTATGTTAAAAATGACTCTGAATCTAAATAATATTCCGGGTATATTTGTAATTCTAGGGTATATTTGTAATCCTTTATTTTGCATGTTTATTCCTTGCATTCAACTTTGCATTATTTTCATGCATCACTCTAAAATTACATCGAAAAAGCAACTAAAATTACATGTATCATCTAATTGCATTGTAATCCACATATGCACAAAGACCTTAGAATTGAAAAATTATTCACACACACTCTTAATTGACCAAAATTTGATAGACAAATTAAAGTAGCTCATGTCCTTGTGTTCGACCTTGGTAGACTTGCCAAGTATAAATACTCTACAACATTCAAAGATTGTGATTTTTGCTGACCAAAATCTATCTCCTATACTACTACACTTTATGACTATTAAAGGGGCGAATTTGGCGCTCATTAGTGGTCAAGGGGAGTTAGAGATATATCGTGGAGTGGTTGGTTGATGGAGAGGGTGAATGGGGTGGTTGGGAGAAATGGGTGAAATCAAGTAGTTGCGAAGCACAACATCATGCGGAAGAAGAGTTGGAAGTTACGGCCTACAGGTGATTCAGATGTCGCTGGATCAAATGATCATACAACCTAAGATCGGCGTGATCGAGCGACTTGGATATGATTTGAAGGTGTGATCAAACGAGTGAAGGGGAGAGCGAGCATGGAAGGACTATGGCCATTTGATCTAGATGACCAGACTATTGTGGAAGGAGGTGGCTGAGAGAAAAGGGATGGGCCATGTGGCCGGAGGTGGAGATGACACGTGCCTCGATAGGAATTAAAAAAATAAAAGTATAGTAAAATAGAAATAACATAGTTGGTATCAAATCAAAAAATGTTCAAAATGAACTTAGTAGATATTTTTAAGATCTACAATTTTCATGTAGACTCTAGAGTCAAAATACATCATATTACATAGATAAATTTTTGTATGTCTTTTTAAGTAATTAAACATCCTTATTTTAATTTATTTTGTGACTTTTTTATTTTTTATTTATAAATAATATAAAAAAATACATATAGTATAATTCTATTTTTATGGATTTTTTATAATCAGAAAGCACATAAAATAAAAGTACAATAATAGGTTTATTTGTGTATACTGACTAGGGTTAGTTATATACAAAGAGATTTGTTAATATTAGTGATTTACTAATGAATATTATTTATTTTATTTAAGTAAGATGGAAAAAATGAATAATAAGATGATAAGTCATGGATTTATCACCCCTAATACTTAAACTTTGATCGTCCTCGAACAAATATAGAATGAATAAGTTGGTTGAATCCTTGACTGTTCATGTTACTATAAAAGAATATTCATCCTTAACTCTCAATTTTAACAACCCTAAAAATCAAAGTTGAACCTAAAGTTAGTCAAAAGGAACTCAACTACTCTAATCATCGGACTATATATACATACATGTAAAGTAAGGGCATTACATTTAGTGTTGACTGTGTATATAAATGGAGAGTCAAAACGTCGCCCAAGGTTTTAGTCCGAGAGACTCTGTTAAAGATCCAATCCTCAACACCGTGGAATAAATCATTTTTTGCATTCAATCCACTGTCGCTTTTGTTGTAAGACTTAAAAGCGTAGATGGAATGCCAGTTTATGGAGGGAATAGGAATGTGTCTTTTCGTGTTCCAAGGATCCTCTTGAGTGCCTTATTAACTCAACACATGTATTTTTGGTGTTGATCAATGTGTCTGTCAAGAGAATATTGAGTCGTCTGCACTTATTTTTTTGGGAATGCACTCAGGTGTGTCTCTTTTGAGTATCTATTATGTCTTCGACACCTAGACTCGTATCATTATACGATGTAAATCCCTTTTATAATGCTAGCTCAACTCATAAAATCCTAAGATTTTGGTCCAAGTGGACACTTTGAAAAGTTTGGGAGCACTCTCCTTTATTAGAAGTTCGTTGTATACAACTTTGTAGTGTATGAGATTTTTCAAGCATTTTTCTTTCTTTTCATTTGGCTATCTTCACTACTTTAATTAAGATTGGCACATTGATTAACATTTTTAATGATTTCAACACACCCTGGTACTTAGGTCAATATCAAGAGATTAATGCAATAACTTGTCCTCATACTGGCCACGGTTGCCAACACTCAGGTTTTATGAAGCTTTCATTGACATTTTTCCATCCTCATACATCATTAAATCAGGTCCAAGCTCAAATCCCCCACCACAGTCCTAAGGTGAAACCTCAACTTATCACATCATAACTGTTGTCATGCATGTGAGGTGTTAGTCATATTCTTTAAGGTGGAGACTAAACATGCAATATATATATATATATATATATCAAACAAGTGAAGCATGAATTATTAAGTCATAGACCATAATGACTAAGGATGGTTAACTCTGAATCAAAGGACCGCATAAACTAAGTGTTTTGAACTCATTAAGTCTTGTGTGAATGTGCAAGTGTCAATGATTCATCCAACTTATTAGTTTATGATTTTTTTTATTTTTAAGTTAGCTATATTTACAAAACAATTGTTAGTCTCATTTACACCCTTATTTTGAAAAGATCTTTGAAAACCTTTTACAAACCATGTCACATAAATATAGATTTTCCAAACAATTTACAAATGATTTTTCAAGACAAGTTAAATCCTCACTTTTACAAACCATTGTAAAATATTTTTCAAAACAATGTCATATGGTTATAAAATTTTTCAAATCATTTTACAAATATTTTACAAACATATGTCAAAATATATTGTACTCTCAGCCCAAAATGTTTTGATTTTTTTCAAAATATGAGCTATTGCTAAAGTATATATGAAATATATATGATACACCATCTATAATTAGCTTGTGTTATGTCCTCATAGCACTAGGTGATATGAAGCCATAGCTTCTGTTAAATACATGGGAATATACGAGAATTGACTCATAGTTTTCTGTATAAGAAGAATAAAAAGAAGAAAGTCAATGAGTAATGAATAGAATTGGGTGGGACTCGGGCCCCCCTATACTTAAGCTTAGAATAGCCTATTGAATGAAAGAGAAGGGATCTATGGTGAACAATTAGAGGACTAAGTCCCCCTATACTTAGGCTGACGGGTAGCTTAGCATACTTGGAATTAAAATTTCAACCTAATCTGACATCTTAAAGCTTTAACAACTTCTTCGGCACTATTTGACCTGATTACCAAAAGGTTTTTGCAGGTAGGAGGCTGTTCTGATTTTAGGACATGATTTTCTATCGAAATTATTTCGAATTTCGCTATGATGCCATCTATTTATGGATGAGAGAAATCTAATGTGTATATTTTATTAATTTTATCTAAACATAAATTATGGGTATTATCCACATAAAACAAGCATGTTAATTTCCCTTTCGTACTCCAGTCCAACAAGTTAGCAAATGTTGGAAAGTCATTTATTATCGACAAGAAAGATGCTTTCATTTGAAATGTCTCGTTCTTCTCAAGGTCATAACTCAGAACACTAGAGTCCCACAACAATCGTTGTTTCTCAATTAGAGGTTATAGATCTACATCAATTACATTACATGGTTTCAAACTGTAACTAAGAGTGATATCATCATAATTAAATTTCATACACATTCAAAGATACAAATTATAAATTTACAAAAAAAAACCAACAAAATCGAATATGACAGTAACTTTGATTTGAAAGAATTGAAACCATCACAGGAAAGATTTAGTCTAATGCTTTTTTGTTCTGTGACAAACTCGTGAAACTTGGAATCGATTGATTTCCACTTCCCCAAACTAATCAGATTGATGAATGCATCATTCTTCTACTTTATACGGAAATCTTAGCAAAATCCCCTCAATAATTGATAATTAAATCTCCTAAAATTAATTTATTAACATTCTTTAACTATGCTAAAATTAGGGTTAAAACCTACAAATAAATAATCTATATTTTTTACCTTGATTGAGATTATTATTTATGTACAAAATAATTTATTTTAACCTAATTCTTTCTTTAATATATTCTTTAATTAATTAACCACTTTGCATAAAGAATTAAAACTCATAAAAATCAAAAAATTACAAGAAAATACAAAAATCTAATATTGTATATTTTGTACATATTGTATCTTTGTGGTTTTATTTTACAACTTTCTAGATTATAAAAAAAACCCATAAAAATTACATTTATTACATATATATTATTTCTAAATTAATTACTTGATTAAAACCCAATTAAAAAAACTATTACAAAAATGTGATATTTTATTATCTATAGAGTACCTCCAGAAATACGTTTTATACATATGACCTCATTTGGTTTTGAGTCCTTCGCGAAAGTTGTAGATCTCGTCGAGACAAGCAACTTTTATCTTTATCAATTTTTGATTGACTTCATTTACTATTTTTTGTTTTATTTATATTTAATTTTTATTTTTATTTAATCCTCAATTTTATTTATTTTTTTATTTATTTTTAATTTTATTAATTTTATTTCACATTTATATCATTTTTATTTTTAGTTTTCCCTATTATTTTCCACCCCTCTTTCTTCCCCTTTTCTCTCCTCTCTCTCTCTCTACTCTAGGTCACGTGCTCCACACGTGACCCCCTCCCTCCCTCACCGTACGTACAATGTATGTGTCGTTTCTCCCCTCTCCCGGCACATGTGTGACACGTACCGCCTCCCTCTCCTCTCATGCGCCGATCGCTTGCGCCTCCTCACCCTCCGTCGCAATCATTACACAACCACCCCTCCTCCTTCCACCTCCCGCAACGGCTAGCGCTTCGCCATTACGCAACCACTCCTCTCTTTGTAAATGTCGATCCTTCTCCTCATAACCAACGCCCGAGCCCCCTCCTCCTATAAAATTGTTGCCCTAGTCGCCCTTGTTCACAATCCACCACAAACCAGGAGAGAGGAAGAGCTCGTGGATCTGATCCGGTGACAACGTATTGCACTTGGTCGAACGACGACCCCTCTCTTCTTTAGTGAGATCCGCATAGCTCTGCTCCATGTTTCAGCCTTACAAGTTGCTGCCTGAAGTTTGACGAGCCAAGCTGTTGAGCGAAAACAAGGATCTCGTACTTCGAGAATCCTCCACCGGCATCTCATACACCAAACTTTTAGGTAAAATCCTTCTCCATTCTCTCTCTCTCCCTCTTCCTCTTTCTTTATCTCCTCTGTTCTTCCTCTCCTTCTAATTTCGCATGCTGAGCTATCAGCTCCTTCTCAACATGTACCTTCATACTCCACCGCCTAGCGACGACCTTCCTCTTTGTTATCGACTTTCACCCTTCACAACTCTGCCCCTTAACCATCGACTTGCTTCTCTAACACACCGTTCCACAACTGAGGTCTGTATCGTCCGCTGAAGCTCCCACCTAGGCCTTGCCAACACCATTGACACTTGCTTTCTCCATCTTCATTGTAGATCTCCTCCAAGCTGCCTCCACAAAGGTTGACCTCTGTGATGCGCCACCAGCTCTGTCCAGCTGTCGCCCTCGTGTTTTGTGTTAGTTGATTGATCGACTCCGCCTGCTCTACCACCGCCCGACATCCTATGCCACCATACAGGCCTATTTCCTCCACCCTCGGGGTATGCATCGCCCGTCTTCCATCGTTTCGGCTCATCCCTTCATCGGTGCTCCTCTACCCGACGTCAACTGCACAACCACCAACGGATCAATGCCCCCACCTTGATCCAAGGTATTTAAAGAGCACACACCTCCTCCATCAGCCTTGATGGGCCCAAGACTGTCCTACGAGCCACATGTAGGCTTAGGAGCCCTTGCCTCCGCCCATACTTTAGCCTCTGGCACTCAAGGTTGTAGCTAAAGCCATCTGTCTTCGTGATGTGGTGCCTCGGGCACCGCACCTCAACCGTAGACTCGAGGCTTCACCTAAGCCTCTCCCGTACAACCATAAGGAGGTTCGATCCTCGATCTTGAGTCACCTCATCCAAACCACACTATGCACGTGCAACGTCACCAAAGCCCTCGAAAGTCCAAAAATTTACAAGGGGGTCCTTCCTAACAAAGTCATGTGCTATGCACCTGTGGGAAAGTTACATCTACACCCTTGTGGGTTTCCCATATTATATATAAGTCCCTCCAGGGACCTTTTTGAGAAGAATTATTTTGTTTTTTATTGCATTTTAGTCCTTGGATCTTCATTTCATCATATCTTTCTCATTTGAACTCTGATTTTTACGCATAATATGTCTTTTCAAAGCTAGTTGAATGATCTTGCATTCTACATATTTTATGAACAGATTAAATGCTTCTTATTGTCACTTATTGTTTGAAGATCACTTTGATCAATGTGGGCTCTGTTGTGAGGATTATTGACATATTTGTAGATATATTTTTGAAGACAAATTGAATCTCTTTTGCATAGTTTTAACCAAGGAGAATAATTGATTGATTTCCTTGGTTATTTATGTTTATTCATTGAGGATTAAACTGTATGGGAACTTGATTAAATTAGAATATTATTTTGGGATATCAGCTGGGTGAACTTGACATATTAGGGCAAGTTCTTTTTGAGGATTCTGACCTATGTTTACAAGGGTTCCAAGAAGGAGGGTTAAATACTTATATCCATGATAATTATTTGTGGTTAAAGAAATATTTATTTGAGGAATAATCACTGGGAAATCATACCATAATAACTTGAGATGTTTCATGGATCTCTTAGCTTATTAGATTGGTATTTATTGATCATATAGACTATATCTTGGAATAGAATTGAATACATTTCTTGGATTCCTTATTTTTGGTTGGTGAATTCTTTTGAGTAATAATATATCATTCTTTTTATTGGATTAAAATCAAAGTCACGAACCTTGTGCTTCATCATCTTCCCTGTCTCTTTTGCTTGTAGTTTCATCACCGCATTTCCTCTATTTTATTTTCACTTTATTTTCTAACACGGATATTAACACAGCATTCAATTAATTATTTAAATTAATTTAGAACCATGTAACTCGAAATCGTCTGATACTTGTGTTCAACTTTTGTATACTTCCCAAGTAAAAAATATTCCATAATATTCAACTTTTGTGGTTTTTGATGAATCCTTTTTCACCTCCTTTACTACAATTAATGACTATTAAAGAGGTGGAATCCACAATCATCAAATGGCATCTTTAGTAGGGAATGGTGAATTTTTAGGGTTTTAGGTAAATTTTTGTAATTAATTATTGTGAATTTAAATTCTATGTCATTTTTTCCTTTTCTTTTATTTTTGTTTTTACATTCTATTTTATTTTTGCATTTTATTAGCATTTATCTCTTACTCTAGATACTAATCGTATTTTCTCTCTTTGTAGATAACTTGGCGCAAATTTATTGATAAAATACATGGAACTGCTAATAAGACTGTCAATTTTTTTGTGAGAGAAAATAAGAATTACTTTATTTTTTGTATTATTTTAGGAACACTCTAAAATCTAATCTTTGTAATAATTTGGACTGAACTTTCTGTTGTGTATCGGGTCTATTTCAACCCCTTCTTGTGGTTGGGAGCCGAATTAAGTGGCGTAGAAAGTAGGTACACATATACTAGCTCAAGTTATTTATTTTTAATCATGCTCGTAATTTTTAGGACACACATTTTCACTAACAAGATGCACTAGTAGATCATTTAGACAGCCAAATTAAATTCAATATTCTTCTCACTAATAGAACAATCCGCTTAGGATGTTTTCATTTGTGCATATCATTTAGTGTAGATTTTAATCCTCTTGTATTGCGTCCTACATGAAGAATGCGAGGTATCACTGTAAGTCTTCTCTTTAGCATGCATCATTGATTTAACACTTGCATCGACTTTCTCGATCCTCTCCACCTTAGTTTTACATCTTAGGATTTAAAGGAATTAGGGTTGCTCATTAGGCTTGATATTTTTGTGCTCATCTAAAACTCAAGTGACAACCCTATATAAAATCAGGACTGTTAATCAAGGCAACTGTAAATATACTGACTTAAAATTAACCTTGTATTTGATGGAGAGAAGCCCATTCAATGTACATATGAGAGAATCGTACTCTTAGGGTAAAACCCAAAACCTAGTATCATCGTATTCACACTTCTCATAGATTATTTATCACTCGGTTAAAATCGAGAAGATAAGAAGCTGGACTCTTATGATCTTCACAACTGTTGAGTTAGTGAAAGATTGGGTTTGACTTGTGTTTGACTTGCATACATAAAAGTCCTTGCAATTGCAAGCATATCGTGGTTTGCAAATCCTTCTGCATCCCTCTCTTGAGAAGATGTTGTCTCATTGGTCTTCATACCCAGACTCCGTGGGCCCATTGTACATGATCAGGACCTGATACCCTTCATTCCAGCGGGGGACCCTCTCTTCGAAACTGATCTGCCTCAGCCATCATTTTCCTCTACTCCATACATTCCACCCCATACTTGCACCTCTTATTTGATTAGACCGCTTGTAATTTTTGAATATCATATGGACATAATAGAGTGGGTGGATCTAAGGATGGAAAATGAAGTAAGAAATTTTGACAGAGAAACGCGATTATCGGAACTATGAAATACACACCTTTTGAACCAATCCCACTCAGGTTGACTATCTTCCTGAGTACAACTAATTTTATAATTCATGAGAAATCCAAAGTTAAGAAAATATGACTCATGATCAGACTACAACTATAATGAATAATCAATACTCCTCTCAGAAATACATACCATAGTAACAACATGTGGAGTACAACAAGTCATGAAATATTTGAGGATGACATAACTCGGATCAACCGAAGAGAAGATGACTTGAGTAGAAAAATATATGATGCCATTTAGTCAATGAAAAATCAAGAAGTGAGAACATCACATGGTGAACCACAGATACATCATGTGACATACACTCAGATACAATCATCACTGATCTTTGACCAACCTACTGACCATTACACCAAAAACATCAAAAAAATTGAAAAATAGAAAAATAAAAAAATGGACAACTGTGAAATGAAAGCATTTTGTAAGAGTATGGTCTAATAGATTCCATTAATCAAGGCCATATAGTATGTTCCCGATTTGAAGAGATTTGTAAAATGTCAATTAAACCCTAGGAAGACGGGCAAGAAACAATCAAGGACTGAATATCATATCATATCTATGTCTAGTTCTTTGGTGATGTATCATAAAACCAAAAGTTGTAAAGTCAGGCGGTTGACTCGGATCACATATGAAATTGATGATTTCATATTCACTCATGTTTGGTTATACAACGACTCCACATTAAACATCCTTCCAAAGTGCATCTTTGATCAACTCGAGCTCGAACAACTCAAAAAGACTAGGATGATTATTCAACTGCCAGATCGATCTACCAAAAGACCAGGAGGAATTATTTTTATTATCATAAACTTCCGAGGTGACAAGCATAAAGTGGACTTTAGTGTCCTTTGACACTAAGCACCATTGAGAGTTGTCTAAGTCTCCTATTATCCTAGTACAACCATTCTTAACCTCTGCTAACGTAATTATCCATTGCAAGAGTCATGATATAAGATTCTCGAACACGGACCACAACGAACAAACCCTCAATGACATGCCTAACCCTGAGACAACCCAACTTGCCATCGATAGTTGTGATCTGGAGACGACCACTTTACATGATCAAACCTCTCCTCATGAAACAACGACACAAACCCTAGGAGAGATATCTGAGAGACTAATTCTTGGACTGATCTCTGATTCTCACCACGCCCCCATGCCTGCTACAACTCTTATTAAGAACAAATATACAATAATTTATGAGGAATTGGACCATGTGTATGAGGATCATCAGGATTATTTGAGTGACCCGAGTTTTGAGTCTATAATAATTCATGAAAGACTTGAACCATACAAGGAGCCGACTCGTATGCTTGAGGAAACCTTTTATGTCACCAACACTCATGGATATTAGAAGATGGCCTCTTCGTCCCCAGCCATCACTCATATTGCCACTAGATACAGGCTAAATCCATCAAAACTTGTCATGACCCTACAAGAATAGGTCGATTTTTATAGTGATTCATCTAATGAGGAACCCATAAATGCCATAACGGTTACTCATGATAACGAGAAGAACTTTTAACGTCCTACCAATGGTTTCGTACATAAACAAATTGATTAAAAAAGTCACCTTTGACCTTAGAAATCATGTGATTTCTGAAGAGTACTCATCTGGTCCTGAAGTGGTTCATCAAGTAAGTGCGATCAGTACGACAATTATCAAAGGACACTTACCTCTAGTTGACCATGTCGGAGATCCTCGGTATATGACAATTATTCTTCTAGGGATGACTCTAAGGATGGTTGTATTACTACATCTTCTCCCCTTCACCCCATTGCACACCTCCATACTATATCCCACCACACTCTCGCAAGAAGGTTCGTCGGAAACCTCCTTGACCCCCTTGTGCATCCATCTCAAATCTACTGATTCCCCCACTTGTACTTATTCAATCATACTTAGGTTGACTTGATCTTCAATATAAGGGGACTGATATCAATGTGTATACATCATTTCCATTCTTTCTTCTCACCCTCGACCGCCTCATTTTTGGTCTCTTGCTATAATTAGGACCTCAAAAGCCTAAGTATAGGGTGTGGGTTGACTTCCTTTTTCTTTTTCACTCAATTATGCTTGGTACGAGCTATGTCTACATTTCACTTTATGTCATGAGGGTATAGGAGGTTGTATATATATTCTATATACTTTATCCATAGCTCGTACTTTAGTTATTTTCACATCAAAAATCAGGTATGAGTTTAAATTGCATATACGATACAAACTTTCTTGGTGTAAATAATAATTATTTTTCAAAATTTTTGTAAAAAATAGGGGGTATAACAAGTTAAAAAATTGTGACTATTTTGACTACTTGATTAAAAATGTTTACCTACTTCTCAGTGAGGGAACTACGGTCTCCCTTAACAGATTGGGTGGTTAAAGGACAACGTGTAAGGCACCATCCTGAAGTAAGATGGGTAGTCGTTCTACGGTCCGTACTTACACTAATACTGGCTGAAAGTAGATGCAACTAGCCATATGAATTTGGGATAGTCATCGTGTCACTCTCTTAAAAAAATAAAAAATCAAATATCATAGTCAATCAAAAACCTTTTATAAAAAAAACTAACTTAAGATTTTATCCCTTACACTTCCACTATCACTCAAGACTTAAGGAATAAAAGAAACTCATATTTTTAAGGTCCATTGATTCAAAGTTAACTGACCTTACTCAATAGGGTTTGAAACTTAACAATCCATACTTCCCTAGTTTGAAAGTTATGAGTGTTATATTGCACTCTCAATCTCTACCTTTTAGGAATATGATCAGCACAACACGTAAATAATTGCATGATTGATGACATGAGTTGAGATTTCACTTAAGGAACTAGGGCTGGAGATTTGAGTCTAGGCCAATTTAATGATGCTCGAGGATGGTATAAAATCGATGAAGGATTCATGAAACCTGAGTGTTAGCAAACCCTAGCCAATATGTGAACAAGTTCGCATGTTATCTTTTGATACTGACCTATGTGCCAAGGTGTGATGAAATTAAATATGTATTGATCACTGTGTGCCAACTTGGTAAAAGTAATGAGCTAGCTTACAAAAAACGTGAATAAAAAGAGCTCTCAAATACAAAGTCAAATTCAAAGAGCTTCAAGAAAAGCAAAGGTAAGTACTCCCAACCATTTCGAAGTGTCCACTTAGACCAAAGCTAATTATGCCAAATGAGTCGGGTTAGTACCTCAAAAAGGGTTCTGCATTGTAAGCGATACAAGTCTGGGTGTAAGTATGTTAGATACTTAAAGAAGACACACCCTGGTGTACTCCTTGGAAACAAGCACAGACGACTCAACAACGCTTGGCGGACACACTGATCAACACCAAAAATATCTACATTGAGTAATAAGGCACTCGAGAGCATACTTGTTGCAATGTGAGGGAGAGAAGAAAATACACAAACCTATGCCTTCCATTAACTAGCTTTTCATCTACATTTTCAAGTTTGACAAATTGTTGAGACTGTAGATTGAATGCAAGAATTGATTTATTCCCTGGGGTTGAGAATTGGTTTTTAAGGAGAGCCTCTAGGATCATGACTTTGGGTGATGTCGATCTGACTTTCATGATTGCAGTATACACTAAACTTCATATCTCTTATTTCATATGTATAAATAGAGAATCCAATAATTAGAGAAGTTAGATTCATTTTGAATAAAGCTTGGTTCAACTTAGGATTTTAAGACCACTTAAAATAAGGATTTTTAATGAGACAAGTCTTGAAATTCACGCTTACACAATCAGGGATTCAACCTTCTAACTCACTAAAAATTGCTTGGGGACAAGCAAAGATCTAAGTATAGGGGTGTGATGAATCCATGATTCATCTACTTTATATGGAAAATTTAACAGCCCCTTAATAAATCACTAACTAAATCCCCTAAAAATAATTTATTAACATTTATTAATTGTGTTAAAATTAGGATTAAAATCTATAATTAAATAATGTGTGTTTTTGACATTGACTGAGCTTATTGTTTTATGTACAAAAATGGCTTATTTTGATCTAATTGTTTCTTTAATACATTAATTAATTAACTAACTTTTCATAAAAAAAATTAAAACTAATAAAAAGGACAAGAAAATAAAAAAACATGACATTTTATATTTTGCACATAGTTTATCTTTGTGATTTTATTTTACAATTTTCCTATAAAATCTATCTTTGTGATTTTATTTTACAATTTTCCTATAAAATCCATAAAAATATATTAATTATGTATATATTGTTTGAAAATTAATTCACTAACTAAAATCCATTTAAAAGACAAAAATCACAAATTACAAAATTGAGGTATTTTATTATCTATATAGTGCCTCCAAAAAAATACATTTCATACAGATGGCCTATTTTAGTTTTAGGTCATTCATGAAAGATATAGATCTCATCGAGACAAGCAACTTTCATGTTGACCACTTTTTGTCTTGACTTCATATTTTTTATTTTTTTTTCATATCTAAAATTTATATTTATTTAATCCTTACTTTTATTTATTTTTATTTTTTATTTTAATTTAATTTATTTATTTCACTTTTATTTAAGTTTTGTTTTTAAGTTTTTCCCCTTTTATTTCCCCTTCCCTCTTTCTCCTCTTCTCTCTCTTCTCTCACTCTCTCTCTCTCTCTTCACTCCAAGTCACGTGCTCCGCTTGTGACCCCATTCCGTTCTCCCTCCCTCCCTCACCGCACATGATCAAGGGGATTGTACGTTTCACGTATAGTGACTTGGATATTGAGATCTTATCTTAAATCTAGATCTCAGGGACCTCTCAAAGATGTTTGATTAAATCAAAGCCGTAGTTCTAATATTCTCATTGTATCTGAATCATATTCATATCAATATCCAACATTTGGCCTAAGATTAGATTACTTATCTAGTGAGAGGAGCCATCAAAATCCAAATTGTTTTATCACTTCTCCAGAATGAAAGCGTCATGGTTATACAACCATTTATGGTCACACCACCGTCGAGTATTCCTAATGGCGTACATCTTGGATACCAGAAGACCTAGAATAAACCCAAAGTTTTAGATCACTTTTAGATTGTCTTCTTAAAGGTTATCATTAAGTTTCTCATTCGGTTATTGGGAGTTGGTATCGACAATATGCTTTCCAAAAGCATATATCATACCTACAAATTTTTATCATGCTTTTAAAGCAAAATGACCATGCATGGAATTTGATTGGTCCCAATATCTTCTGAGTGAGATCATGTCTTCCGGTTCAATAGTGAACATGAATGATCCCCTTGAGATATTGTGTTACTCATATGTCCTTATATGCGCACAAGCTCGTCAGTGTATAGACCTTGATTAGGTCATCAACCTATTGATCTCCCAAGTGAATATACTTAAACATATAGCAATACATCACTACGTTAGAGGATGCATGCCTATATCGTGACAGTATACAACATAGGTCTTGTTTATCTCGATCTCGTTAAGTCCAATCTTTGATTTAACTTATCTAACACCTCTGAATCTCTATTCTTTTGTAGATGTCCTGCATCAAGAAGTGGTTAGATATCAACCATTAGAGAAGAATCGACATCTTTTTTTTCTGGTTGGAGATCTTTTCTTAACAATCATTGACGATTCTTGACGAGTGTTCAGTTTAACTCTTTAGATATCATCCAAGAACTATCCTCTATGATTCAACATTTGAACCAGCACCTGTATGATCATTATGATAGAGTGGTACATAACTCTAATTGTATAAAGGGACCTATTACACAAATTAGTTATTCTTCAGATTAAGGAGTGAATTGAAATAATATTTATTGCATCATGGCTTGTCGTGGGCTATATCTTCAACAGTTTTGATGACTCTATCAATTTTAGACAATTTTACTATCAGAGTTGTGGTACCCTGATACGCACATTCGTAGTATTACAATTCCGATTGCATTAAATTCCTGTATAGCGACAGTCTTCCGACTTGTCATGAGTCCGAGAAGGGAAATTGACATTAGAATTCAATCACCATGTATGTCACCAATTTCATTAAATTCATATTATACCCCAAGAAGAGAAAAGGTGTATATGATAAGTATCTGCAAATGGCACTTTTATGATAAAAAATGGCTCTCATGTAGAGCCATGGCATCCCGACCAGATCAGGGACGACTGACCAGCTAGCACGCATATTGACGACCTCACTGATCTTCAGCAGCAGCAGGCTGCTATGCGAGATCAACAGGGTCATATTTTGTCTCAACAAACGGAGATTATTGATAGATAAACAGACATGGAGCTCAAATTTGAGGAGCTATCAGATTCCACCTACCGTCCATCTCACGACGACACATGCCAGGACTAGCGACAGTCAAGAGATACTACATCGTCATTTCAATGATCCACTTGAGGAGATACCAGAGCATGGAGTTGAGGATTCATACTATGACAAGGAGCAGGACCCTGTAGAATTTGCAGACAAGGATGCATGCGAGTACTCTGCTATCTACGGGTATCAATCAGTGTTTACTTCTTACCAGCGGGTCAATGTGCCCATTTTTTAGGGAACCAGTATGTCATATGTTGCTGAGTAGTGGATCAAGAGAGTGATAAGGATGATTCGCGCACCACGAGACACGTGGTTATCTTTCATGGAGTAATCACTGACAGATTTCACTAAGAGATGGTGGGACGCAGTAGTTTCTGAGTTGGGCCGCGAGCCCACATGGGATGATTTTGAGACACGATTTAGATCCCACTTCTTTTCTGCAAAGTGGAAGGAGTCCCAAAGTCGACTTTTTGTAGAGTTTCACCAGGGACAGAGGACAGCCATGGACTAGTTCATCAGATACACTGAGTTGTCACGGCATACACCAGCACCTGTAGCATTTCCAGAGGAGAATCTGGAAAAGTTCATCAGAGGCATGATGGAAGAGGTGCAGGAGAAGTTGGTCGGATTGCGTATTACTTCCATCTTTGAGGCTACTAACACAACGAAGAAGTTTGAGGACATCCGAGAGAGATGATTTGGGAGCTCGTCTGGAGCAGCGCATAGACCACATCGATCTTTTGGACCGATTAGTCGACCATTTGAGCAGCATAGGTCATCCAAACATTTCTGACCTGCGGTTTTATCATTCTCAGGCAGTGCTCGTTCATCTCCATCGACTACCTTATGAGGAGCACTTATCGGACGTGGCATAGATTCCGCTCAACCATCTAGGTCGCAACGAGCAAACAGACCCCCAGCAGGACCGGCTCGGAGCACAAACACAACCACTACATCTTCCCGACCAGTCCGATGTTACTTGTGCCATGAGTGGGGACATTACTGGCATTATTGTCCCCGGAGATCTGGTGAGCCTCATCCACAACCTTCACAGTCGTAGCCTCAAGCATAGCATTCAAGGTGTTTCCGTGGTAGGAACTCCAACTTCAGAAGGCAATAGCAGAGACAGACACAAAGTGTAGCAGGTTCTAGTACCGCACCAGCCAGACAGGGTCATCTACATACAGTGATCGAGGAGCATGCACGTTCAACAGCTACTGTGGTGAAAGGTATGGTCTCAATCTTGGGACAACCTTTCCATATTTTGTTTGATTTTGGAGCGACACATTCCTTCCTTACATCGAGATTATTAGTTTTCATTAGGAAGAGTGACAGAGACTCTACCTTCTCCATATCACATCCGTCAGCCAGGTGGCCAGTTATTTGTCATTCCGCTGATAGTCAGACACTTGCCAGTACTGATTGGTGGTCATGAGATGATTGCAGATTGGTTACTCCTATAGCTTGATGAGTTTGACTTGATTCTAGGCATGGATTGGTTATAAGCTCATCATGCTCTTGTTGATTGCTTTAGGAAGATGATTGTCTTCATGATTCCAGACTTGCCCGAGTTCACTTTTGAGTGCACAATACATGACTCCAAAATGTAGTACATTTCAGTGTTGCGAGCTCAGCAACTTGTTGACCAGGGTTGTGATTCCTATCTAGATTTTATTCAAGAGGTAACTGATCATGAGCCGATGGCATAGGATATCCGTGTAGTGTTAGACTACCCATATGTGTTTCCTGATGAGCTATCGGGATTACCTCCTGAGAGAGAGATCGAGTTCGAGATCACAATACTACCTGATACACAACCGATCTCGATGGCTCCTTATTGTTGGACATGTGAGCCCACGGCGAGCCATTATGCAATAAATGTTATTGCAAATATCATTCCCTGATCTGAAATGAAGAATAAATAATTTGCATAATAGGTCCCTCTGTACAATTAGGGTTATGTACCATGGCTGTCTTAATGATCATACAACTGTTGATTCAATTATTGAATCATAGAGGCTGGTGTTTGAATGAATATCTAAAGGGTTAGATTGAGGACTCATCAAGCACCGTCAAATGATTATTAAGATGTGATCTCCAGCCTGAGTAGGAGATTGCAATCCTTTCTCACATAGGCTGATATCTGACCGACCTCTTGATGCAGGTCCTCTGCATAGGAATAGAGATTCGGAGGTGTCAGATTAGTTAGGTCAAAGAGTTGACTTAACGAGATCGAGATAACCTAAGTCCTATGTTGAATGCTGTCACAGCATAGGCACGCATCCTCTGACCGGAGACAGATGTATTGCTATATGTCTGAGTGTGTACATTTGACAGACCAATAGGTTGATGACCTAACCAAGGTCTATACACCGGCGCGTTGGTGTGCATATAAGGGCATATGAGTAATACGATCTCTCAAAGGGATCATACAAGTTCACTACTGAACCGGAAGACATGAGCTCACTCATGAGATATTGGGAAGAATCAAATTCCGTGCACGGTCGTCTCGCTTTGGAAGCTTGACTGAATTTGTAGGTTTGATATATACTTTTGGAAAGTATATGATCAAGACCTAGGTATGATATATGCTTTTGGAAAGTATATGATCGATACCAAATCCCAATGATCAAATGAGAAACTTAGTGATCAAACCCTGAAGAAGACAGTGTAAAATAGATCTTGATCTTCGGGTTGACCATGGGTCTTCCAGTATGCAGGATGTACAGGTATTGGGAATACCTGAGGGTGATGTGATCATAAACGATTGTATATCCATGACGCTTCCATTCCGAGGGAGTGATGAAACAGGTCTGGATTTTAGTGACTCCTTTCAGTAGAGAAGCAATCCGATCTTAGTCCAAGTGTTGGATATTGGTCTGAATGGGATTCAGATTCAATGAGAAGATTGGATTTGCGGTCTTGATTTAATCAAGCATCTATGGGAGGTTCGTTCGATCTGGATTTGAGATAATATCTCAATATCCAAGTCACTATACATGGAATAATACAATCGCCCTGTCCTTATCTCCAAGTATCTGCGGAGAAAGCACATTATTCTTGAAAGGGTTCAAGAATAATTCTTTTGATGAAATATCCAAGCAAGGACTTGATGATTAAATGAGATTTAATTATCAAGCTTAAATATGAATATGATTCATATTGTGAAAATGATTATCTAAGATAATTAAATGGGATTTAATTATCAAGGATTAAGAGAATGTGGATAGCACTATCCATGATATATGTGTGTTATAAATATGATTTATAATATAAATATATAAGAGAGAGAACTTATGTAAATAGCATTTGTTAATTAATAATGTGGATTGGATTCACATTTGTTAATTAATTGGAAATGCAATTTACTAACTAGTTTGGGTTGTGAATATGATTCACATAATATTCAATGGCATGATTGAAATATTCACAAATTAATTTAGAATTATTTTTGTGAATATTTTTTGTTATTAATTAAGGAATAATTAAATAAATAAAATGGAGCAATAACCACCTTCATAGGTGGCGTGACCCATGAATGGTTCATGGGTGACGCCCCCCCTTTTTAGGAGGGTGGTTAGCTCCATTACATTTATCATATTATCTCTTAGTTAATTAATGTTTAAATTGATGTTGTTGTTTTTAACCAACAACAAATCATGGCCATTGATTTGTCATGGACCAAGCATATCCCTTGGATCCATGTGTCCCATGGATTGAGATCCATTGGATCCTAAACTAGTATATAAGGAGGGCTAGGGTAGCCTCTCCATGGTACATCATTAAGAGTTGTACAAGGTGACAACTCTCTCCCTCTCTCTTTCTCATTCTCGCCCTCTCTCTCTCTTTCTCTTCTCCATTAAGTGGCCGTCCACTTTGTATTGAGAAAGGAGAGACTCTCGGCTTCTTCTTCGACGACTCGTGGATCTCCATCTTCTTTGGAGTTGCTTACTCTAAAGGAAGACGACGGATTTCATTTGACGAAATCGGGGGAGCCATCGCTTGGATCTTCATCGAGGATTGCGGGAAGGAACGTGACTCATCATCACGCCCGCAAGTGCGTTCTTCGTGGATCGGACTTAAGATAGGAGGATCTCTACTTTGGGATCTCACGATCACAACCACGCTTCAAGAGGTATTCCTTGTACTTTGTGGTTTGATGAAACGATCCGAGAAGTGTTCTCGTGATCATGTGGTTTCATCTTTAAAGTTAAAAAATTTTAATTTCCGCTGCATCTAACATCTAGTACGACTAGTTGCTCCGATTGCATACGATGCGATCGACACGCTTCCGTGATGCGCTTGAGGATTCACAATATACTTCAAGTGGTATCAGAGTCAGGTTGAATAAGTTTTGGATATGATCCATAGACCTTAGACGATTTGGTTCTTGAAAGGGTTGCGAAATTTTTACTGCATTTCAATTTTTCGCACCTCTGTAAAATTGAATTTTTCGGCTCTGTTTAAAATGTTTAAACACGAAATTTTCAATTGGATTTTGTTCCCCATTAAACAAGGAAACCATAGGACTTGAGTTTACTAAATTTGGACTTTATTTGCTCAAGATATGGCTTTTTGAATATGACTATATTCACTGTTGCGGGAACTGCGGATTTGAACGTAATTAATGAGATGATTACGGTTTTAATCCGCCTTGAAATGCGTGAATTATCACTTGGGTTATTTAATAAATCAAATAGGCAATCTTTGGAAACTGAGTTTGCATTTTTTGGATTTAAATTGATCAAGATAAGTTAATTTTAGTGATTGGGGGTCACTGCTGGAAATTAACATTTTTGATCTTGAACCTTGTGATATGTCATTCAATTATCATGATGAAAATTAATTGTTAATTTTCTGGAATAATTAGTGATAAATATTTGTGAAATATTTAAAGAGATAATTATTTCATTGAATGACACTTGCCTAAACCACAATGATGAGATATTAGATCTTGATCATTGGTTCATCAACAAACATTGCCTTCATGAAAACTATAGTTTATCCTACAATTGTTGTAGGACAACTTTTACATGAAAACCCTTTTGCTTGAATAGGATTGGGGATTTGTCTAGCAAATCTCCTTATAATCAAAAATGTTTTGATTTATATTATATGGTATAATTTCGGTTGAAAAACCGATGAACATCTCAAAGTATATGATGGTCTATCTAGTATTATCCTTTCCCGAGGCGGATGTGGTGCCTAGTCGGAGAGCATTGGGGTAGCGGGTTGCAACGTATGTGGTCCGTCCCACTCTCGTCGGTACTGGCCATGACAGCGGGTAGGGACTGTATAATACCGGAGACAGACAATGTGTATTTTTCTAATTATTAAAATTCGAATAATACGTACTTTGAGTATATACCTACTATTCAAGTAAAAGACATGTTTGTTGATTGATGTTTGGATTGATGATTAATTTAATGTGATTAAATTAATTATATCCAATAAACACTCTATTTTGAATAGATGTGTATTTCCCTTGGAAGAATTAATTATGTGAATATGATTCACAATAATTAATTACAATTTGAATATGAGGTGGAGGATCACATAAGTGACATCCATGGTCTCCCGTCAAGGCGAAGGGTTCCGTCGCCAAGGATTGTATGTAGGAGACGCCTGTCCGAAGTGACAGATCCTATATGCAAGCACATCTGGATCGGGCTCTTTGCTTCTCGAAAGAGTAAGGCCGTGTGCGTAGTGATCCCAATATCGAGTCCTCATATTATTGGGGCGATATTGGATTGCGCATAGCGAGTTCTAATCCTGTTGACGGTTGGTTCAATTAGCAACGGGTCAACATCATCTTAGGGGTGGTGGGCCCGGGTGTTAAAGACCAAATTGGGAATGCAAGTTGGACTTGCAAGGCGGAATGAGTTCCCGCTTCTTTTTATCGGAGTTGTAAGTTCTCATATTATTGGGATGCGACAAAGATAGGAAAGGAGATCCCAGATCTTGCTAGAGATATAATGGTAAGAATATCTCTTACATTGAAAGTGATTAAGGGAATGAACTTTCAGTGTTGACAAGGCAAGACAACTTTGATATAAAAAAATTCCTAAATCAAAGTAAAACATGTATATATAATATATATACACTTATGCAAATTTCTTATTTCAGATAATCCTTCATTAAACCCACTCAATGTTATACTCAATGATAACCAGTAAAATATCTTGGATTGGACTCATGATCCAGATATTGTACTTGCAATTGGACACATAATGTATGTGGTTGCAATGTGCAAGTTTCCTCAACCTAATGAGGACTGACAATTAAATAAGATAATAGGACATCACCTTAGGGTTTGCATGTCTCTATGTTCTTGATCTTTCATCGAGTGTACTTTAGAAGTCACATGTCGATGGTGATCGTAATTGTCAAATAATCCTTATAAAATAAAAGAAGATATTTTGGCATACATATGTGCTCTAGACATTTAATTATGAATGACATGGTTCTCTGCATTATGCAGAATGGTGGCTCGAAAGAGATGATGTATTCAAAATGTTTGGATACCTACCTGAACCTAAGTCTCTAAGAGTTAAGATGTATGAAGATATGATGAGTGTCATCATTTCATTATCTATACTCTAGTCATTCATGAAGCTTTATGATATTCATATTGTATGAATTTAATGAAGCATGTATAAATGTTGAAATGCTCTTGTATTGAAATCTTTGAATTCAACATAAGAGATTCTTTGTCTTGAACAATGGTTGTTTATAGATGAAGAGAGCACAGTGGAAGCATGGGTCGGACACGAGTAAGAAGGAAAGTCAAAGAGTTGACCTACTTCTGTGACTTCCATATGACATCCAAAGAGTTGGATGAATGCCAATACTGCAATATGTTGATGTGTTGATAGTATGACTATCAAGTCTGTCTAAAATCCTTAGTGAAGGACTCAGATAGAGCATCAAAATAATCTACATATAATCATTGACTTTGACTTACTTATTTCATAAGATAAAGTCTGATAATTGTATCCCAATCTTCTAGTGATATTTGCAATTGGTTGCATATATATATATATATATATTAGAAGATTAGAAATTTGATCTTAAGGTTTATAGTTATCTACATGGATATTGATGTAATTGTTGCATCAATCTCTGTTAGATAGATAGACTCCATATTCTCAGTGGGAGAGCCCTTAGTCTTGGAGAATGTCTCTATGACCTAGATATTAGAATACCCTCATTGTTTGTTTCTAAATATTGGAAATAAACATGAATTCTGAGATAGAACTATCATAAAGAGTTATGATGGAAATATTTCAGATAGTAATCTAACATCTAGTGGACTCCACAAAATTAGAATATTAATGAATGGTTCATTAAGATTTCTAATACTGAAAATCAAACCTTATAAGATCAATAGGAGGATGAAGATCATTTGACAATGATCTGGCATCAAGCCTTGGACATTTGCCTATTGATTTGATCAATAGACTAGTAAGATATGAAACTTTAGAATGTCTAAGATTTCAAATCTTACATACTTGTGAATATTGTATTCAAAGTAAAATGTCCAATACACCCTTCTCTGGGAATGGTGTTAGATGTCGAGGTATTCAAGATCTCATACATCTTGATGTATGTAGATCATCTATATCATAGTAAACATTATGGATATGTAATATCTATTGATGATTACGTATGATATGAGATTTCTTCTCTTCACCTGAGAAACCTTTGAAATGTTCAAAGATTTCACAATTTTGGTTTAGAACCAAAGTTTGAAGAAAGATGAAATGAATTTGATCTAACCTAGGTAGCTTGTACCTATTAGATAAAATTCAAAGAATACCTTATGGAGATATGAATATCATTTCTATCTCACTCCTCCTGATAAACCTGAACTCAATAGAGTTGTAGGGAGATACAATTGGATCATGTGTGACATGATTTGGTCAATGATAAATTTTTTTTTAGCATAATTTCCTCTTAGTTTCCAGGTATATATATGTAGTAGAGACTACACTATGTATCCTTAATAAGGTTCCATGCATGTAAGCTGGAATCAAGCACTTGGGAGTGCTACTTCATTAGGAAAATAAAGGATGGTATTGGATACCTACTTTATGACCTTGAGATTTTTAAAAGATCTCATCTCTGAGAATGTGATTCTTAGAGGATTGAGAATCTTGAGAATCAAGATGAAAATGAAGTAAAGGAACTCATTTAATCTTAAGAAGATAATGAGGCTCCTGAAATCGGAAACTAAAAGGGCAATTAAAGATGAAACATTAATACCTCTTCAAATTAGTTTGGGGATGTAATCCATGTGTCAGTTAAGTCTGAGAGTGATCGGACTTCATGTGATGAAGCTCCTAAGGATCATGACATGGAAAGATGGATATTAGCAATAAAGTCTAAAGTAGACTTCATATACAAGTGTTGTATATGGACCCTCGAGGATCCACCTATAAGGGTTAGACCCATTAAGGTGTAAATGGATCTTCAAGAGAAGAGGGAACCTGATGAGAAGGTAGAGACCTTCAAAGCTTGGTTCGTAGCCATAAGCTACACACCGGAAGAGAAGACATTGCTTGCAATGAGACTTGCTCTTCGGTAACCATTCTTAAAATCATCAGAATATTGCTAAACTTAGCTACACAACTTGACTATTGCATCTTCAGGATGTAATTCAAGATTGCATTCCTCTAAGAATACCTCTCTGAGGATATTCACATGAAGTAGCCACAGGGTTTCATGTTTGGGGAAAGTAAGGTGTGAAAGCTAAAGAACTCCATCTATGGACTCAAATAAGCTTCTTGTAGTTGGAACATAAGATTTGATGAAATTATAAATGTTATGATTTCAAATAGAATCTTGATGAACCATGTGAAGCTTAGTAGGAGTGCCATTGTGTTCATCGTGCTAAATGTAGATAATATCCTAATCATTTGGAATGATATAAGGATGAGAATAAGTGTTTTATAGACTGGCTATTCCGTACCTTGAGATATGATCTCAAGAATACCTCTTAGATCTTAGTTCTGAAGTTGTTCAGAATCAAAGAAAAGAGGGTATTGGGACTGTCACATTTGTAGTATACCTTGGACATATTCCATTCTTGGAAATTCCAAGAAAGGCTTCCTTCCCTTGAGATTTGGTACTGACCTATCAAAAGGGATAGCACCTCAAAGAGTTGAGGAAGTGAATGCTAAAACTGCTTGCACTTGTGCATCAGTTACGAGAAGCTAAGTGTATACTAGATGTGTACAAAAGCCAGATATCTGTCATGCAGTGGGAGTAGTAAAGTGTTGCTAATCCTACTATGGAGAGAGAAAACACTTGATTGCAGTAATAATAAAATCTTCATAGATGACAAGATTTTTTGATGGTGATCTCAAAATCATATCTTCAAAAGCTTAAGACTTTATAGATAGAGATCTAAAAGGTCTTAACTGTGGATACCTTGAGAGATAGTGATCTCTCGGAATAAGGGTATTCTGATAAGGATTATGGAAATACTGATTATAATAATTGAGCAATAGTGTCAAGGACACTATAATTGCTTGATCAAGATTGAGTATTGGTTGCATAAGATGCAACATTCGCATTGGATGCGAGCCCTGTTACCTAGGGATATGCAAGTGCCGTAAAAGGACTTGGCATAGTCTTTTGGGAACAGAGTGACTGATCAGCTTACCTAGCTATTTCTAAATAGCCTATGATTGTCACATGAGTGTGGGTTTAAATTATTAGCCCATTAATGGCTCTTTGGGCTAGTGGGAGATTGTTGGACATGTGAGCCCACGGCGAGCCATTATGCAATAAATGTTATTGCAAATATCATTCCCTGATCTGAAATGAAGAATAAATAATTTGCATAATAGGTCCCTCTGTACAATTAGGGTTATGTACCATGGCTGTCTTAATGATCATACAGCTGTTGATTCAATTATTGAATCATAGAGGCTGGTGTTTGAATGAATATCTAAAGGGTTAGATTGAGGACTCATCAAGCACCGTCAAATGATTATTAAGATGTGATCTCCAGCCTGAGTAGGAGATTGCAATCCTTTCTCACATAGGCTGATATCTGACCGACCTCTTGATGCAGGTCCTCTGCATAGGAATAGAGATTCGGAGGTGTCAGATTAGTTAGGTCAAAGAGTTGACTTAACGAGATCGAGATAACCTAAGTCCTATGTTGAATGCTGTCACAGCATAGGCACGCATCCTCTGACCGGAGACAGATGTATTGCTATATGTCTGAGTGTGTACATTTGACAGACCAATAGGTTGATGACCTAACCAAGGTCTATACACCGGCGCGTTGGTGTGCATATAAGGGCATATGAGTAATACGATCTCTCAAAGGGATCATACAAGTTCACTACTGAACCGGAAGACATGAGCTCACTCATGAGATATTGGGAAGAATCAAATTCCGTGCACGGTCGTCTCGCTTTGGAAGCTTGACTGAATTTGTAGGTTTGATATATACTTTTGGAAAGTATATGATCAAGACCTAGGTATGATATATGCTTTTGGAAAGTATATGATCGATACCAAATCCCAATGATCAAATGAGAAACTTAGTGATCAAACCCTGAAGAAGACAGTGTAAAATAGATCTTGATCTTCGGGTTGACCATGGGTCTTCCAGTATGCAGGATGTACAGGTATTGGGAATACCTGAGGGTGATGTGATCATAAACGATTGTATATCCATGACGCTTCCATTCCGAGGGAGTGATGAAACAGGTCTGGATTTTAGTGACTCCTTTCAGTAGAGAAGCAATCCGATCTTAGTCCAAGTGTTGGATATTGGTCTGAATGGGATTCAGATTCAATGAGAAGATTGGATTTGCGGTCTTGATTTAATCAAGCATCTATGGGAGGTTCGTTCGATCTGGATTTGAGATAATATCTCAATATCCAAGTCACTATACATGGAATAATACAATCGCCCTGTCCTTATCTCCAAGTATCTGCGGAGAAAGCACATTATTCTTGAAAGGGTTCAAGAATAATTCTTTTGATGAAATATCCAAGCAAGGACTTGATGATTAAATGAGATTTAATTATCAAGCTTAAATATGAATATGATTCATATTGTGAAAATGATTATCTAAGATAATTAAATGGGATTTAATTATCAAGGATTAAGAGAATGTGGATAGCACTATCCATGATATATGTGTGTTATAAATATGATTTATAATATAAATATATAAGAGAGAGAACTTATGTAAATAGCATTTGTTAATTAATAATGTGGATTGGATTCACATTTGTTAATTAATTGGAAATGCAATTTACTAACTAGTTTGGGTTGTGAATATGATTCACATAATATTCAATGGCATGATTGAAATATTCACAAATTAATTTAGAATTATTTTTGTGAATATTTTTTGTGATTAATTAAGGAATAATTAAATAAATAAAATGGAGCAATAACCACCTTCATAGGTGGCGTCACCCATGAATGGTTCATGGGTGACGCCCCCCCTTTTTAGGAGGGTGGTTAGCTCCATTACATTTATCATATTATCTCTTAGTTAATTAATGTTTAAATTGATGTTGTTGTTTTTAACCAACAACAAATCATGGCCATTGATTTGTCATGGACCAAGCATATCCCTTGGATCCATGTGTCCCATGGATTGAGATCCATTGGATCCTAAACTAGTATATAAGGAGGGCTAGGGTAGCCTCTCCATGGTACATCATTAAGAGTTGTACAAGGTGACAACTCTCTCCCTCTCTCTTTCTCATTCTCGCCCTCTCTCTCTTTCTCTTCTCCATTAAGTGGCCGTCCACTTTGTATTGAGAAAGGAGAGACTCTCGGCTTCTTCTTCGACGACTCGTGGATCTCCATCTTCTTTGGAGTTGCTTACTCTAAAGGAAAACGACGGATTTCATTTGACGAAATCGGGGGAGCCATCGCTTGGATCTTCATCGAGGATTGCGGGAAGGAACGTGACTCATCATCACGTCCGCAAGTGCGTTCTTCGTGGATCGGACTTAAGATAGGAGGATCTCTACTTTGGGATCTCGCGATCACAACCACGCTTCAAGAGGTATTCCTTGTACTTTGTGGTTTGATGAAACGATCCGAGAAGTGTTCTCGTGATCATGTGGTTTCATCTTTAAAGTTAAAAATTTTTAATTTCCGCTGCATCTAGCATCTAGTATGACTAGTTGCTCCGATTGCATACGATGCGATCGACACGCTTCCGTGATGCGCTTGAGGATTCACAATATCCTTCATATCGCATGGCACTTGCTGAGTTGAGAGAGATGAAGGTGCAATTGCAATAATTGCTTGATTTGGGATTCGTAAGGCCGAGCACTTCACCTTGGGGTGCTCCAGTTCTATTTATCAAGAAGAATAATGGATTCATGAGATTATGTATCAACTACCGGCAACTAAACAAGAGAATGGTGAAGAATCGTTATCCTTTGTCGTGCATTGATGACTTATTCGGCCAGCTCCAAAGATCTTCTGTATTCTCGAAGATCGATCTTCTCTCACACTACCATCAGCCAAGGATTCGAGAGTCTGATATTCTGAAGACCACTTCAGGACATGCTATGGACAATACGAGTTTGTTGTGATGCCGTTTGGACTCACCAATGCACTTGTAGCATTCATAGATATGATGAACCGGATCTTCCGTCCATACTTGGACAAATTTGTAGTGGTGTTCATTGATAATGTGCTCATACACTCATGGAATGAAGGGGATCATACGAGTGATCTATAGATTGTCTTGGATACATTGCGGGAGCATAAGCTGTATGCTAAGTTGAGCAAGTGTGAGTTCTAGTTATCCCAGGTCTCATTTCTAGGGCATGTCATTTCTGGAGCACGTATCGCAGTTGATCCTGCAAAGATTGATGCAGTTATATCTTGGGAGTAGACTAAGACAGTTACTCAGATTCAAAGCCTCCTTGGGCTATCATGTTATTACAGATGCTTCATCAGTGTATTTTCATGCATTGTTCTCCCTTTGACGCGATTGACACAGAAGGGAGTTCCGTTCATTCGGGATGATTCATGTGAGCAGGCCTTCAGGATACTGAAGGAGAGATTGATTACAATGCATATTCTTGCTCTTCCTTCAGGCACTCAGGACTATGCAGTCTACACAGAGGCATCTTGAGAATAGGAGCAGTGTTGATGTGGAGAGGTCAGGTGATTGCTTACGCATTATGTTAGTTGAGACCACATGAGCGGAATTACCCTACGCTTGACTTGGAGTTGGCAGCAGTTGTCTTCGCCTTGAGGATCTGGCACCACTATTTATATGGGGTGAATATCAAGATCTCTATAGATAAAAATAGTTTAAAGTATATCTTTGATTAGAAGGAGTTGAATATGAGACAATACAAGTGGCTTGATCTACTAAAGGATTACGATTGCACGATCTCTTACCATCCCGGTAAGGGAAAAGTGGCGGCAGATGCGCTCAGAAGGAGAGCTCATGCTGAGGGTACAACGAACTGGCTATACACGTGGGATATGCTTGCGTCACCGATTAGCATCCTCAGGAGAGCGTCGTACCTCCACAATTCCACACTTTGTGGGATCGCATCGTCAAAGGCCAGAAGACAGATCCATGGATTCGGGATAGATACATGTACGTCGTCAAGGATGAGGTTGTTGATTTTGCGGTGACAGAGTCCATTTTATGGAAGGAACTACGGGTCCTTGTGCCCAACGACGAGCAACTACGTAGAGACATACTTGATGAGGCATACAGTTCACGGTTATCTATCCATCCATGCGGCACAGAGATGTACCATTATCTGCGTAGACATTTCTAGTGGGATGAAATGAAGCACGATGTGGCACAACATGTTAGCAGATGCATGACTTGTCAGATGGTCAAGGCCGAGCACAAGAGGCCACCAGGATTACTGCAATCTCTCCCCATTCCTGGGTGGAAATGGAAGAGTATTTCTATGGATTTTGTCACAGGTCTACCGAAGACACCACGTGGTCATGATTCCATCTGGGTTGTTGTTAACAGGTTGACCAAGTCAGCCCATTTCATACCTGTCAGCATGACTTACACTTCATCTAGATTGGCCAGGCTATATATGCAGAATATCAACAGACTTCATGGTGTACCACGTGAAGCGGTGTCTGACAGAGATTTGAGATTACGTCACGCATTAGTTCATGTCAGCACTACATACAGAGTTGAAGATAAGTTCTGCATACCATCCATAGATCGAGGGGCAGAGTAAGCGCAGCATTCAAACACTAGAGGATTTGTTTCGCGCATGTATTTTGGAGTGGAAAGGATCCTGGAAGGACCATCTGCCATTGGTTGAATTCATGTACAATAACAACTATCATTCCAGTATCGACATGGCACCATTCGAAGCCCTATATAGGTGGAGATGCCTCACACCTCTCAGTTGGTGTGAGATAGGTAATCATGCTCACTACTATGTAGATCTCCTGGAGGATACCTCGAGGGTTGTTGATCTTGTGAGACGGAAGCTTCTGACGTTGTAGAGCCACCAGAAGAGCTATGAAGACCGTCAAAGAAGAGACTTGGAGTTTCATGTAATACAATTATCTTCTCTTAAATCATTCAAACACGATTTGTTAACATTCAACTTAATATCACACATTAATAAAACTCTTGTAAATACATGTTGGAGATTGGGTATTTTAGCGAGTATCTCCCATGAAGGGAGTGTAGAGATTCGGTGTTCGTGGCAAGCTGGCACCGCAGTATGTTGGACCTTTCGAGATTCTTGCTCATGTAGGGAAGGTGGCTTATCGGGTCGCCCTTCCTCCACATCTTTCAGCGATCCACGATGACTTTCATATCTCCAACCTGAGAAAGTATGTGCATGAACCTCGACACGTTATCAGTTACGAGAATTTAGACGTAGAGCCAGACTTGACTTATGAGGAGAGGCCAGTGAAGATATTTAACAGTGTTGTAAAGAAGCTTCACAGTAAGGAGATTCCATTGGTCAAGGTGTTGTGGCACCGATACGGAATCAGAGAGGCGACGTGGGAGACTGAAGCCAATATGTGGGTACGATACCCGTAGCTTTTCTGAGGTAATCATTAAAAAGCATTTGTAATTAGATATATGTTAAAAATATGGCTTGTTTTCTCTTTGAGGTTTTTATCGGTTCAAAATCCTTTAAGGTTTTTATGACCATATGAAATCCAAACAAGGCACCAAATGACTTTGACTCGAGTCTCAAGGACGAGACTCCCTTTGAGGTTTTTATATTTTTAACATCCGGATTTAAGCGAACCCAAACAGGACCCGATTAAGTGTCTGATTATCCCAATAAAGTTATTAAGCAATATTAAATAACATAAAATGAATAATTGATCGTGAATCAAAAGTCGTTCGGGCGAAATCAACCAAAAATCAGTCTCATCATAATGCATGCCCGAAAAAGCCGTGACATAAATTCGGAAACCACAAAAAATTGAGACCGTCATAAAATCTGATTCGATAAAACGAAACCAACAGAATCGGACTGTTCGTTAATCAGAGGTCGTTTGATATTTTTAATCAAAAAATTTAACCTCAAACCAAAACCGTATCTCGAAAATCTCAGGTATCCTAATCCGAGCAAAAGTATATCAATATTATACTCATATTGATCGTCGTTCTGAGACGATCAAATCAAGATATTATGCGTCAAAATCCAAGCCCAAGGTGAGAATATGATCAACTTTTGTATATCAAATAAAAAATAATAAATAAACATTTATTTCTCTGCTACAACACAGACTCGGTTCTGTGTAGTTAAAAATTTATTATTATTATTATTATTAATTTAATTATGCTAACACGCATGCTATTGCAAAAAAAGAATTGGAATTTATATATAGAAAAATGAGAGAGAAAGAAATTAAAAATATATATTTTAAAAAGTTTATGTCAATTAATTCTAGCTCACAGCCTGCAACAAACAATAGTTGGCATTCTCTGCCTCTCCATTTGACAGAAAAATAATGTTTTCCTCTTCCTATAAACATCAAACTCTACCCTTTTTTCTCTTCCCATTTTCCCTCTCAACCTCCAATCCTTTCAAACGAAGGTCTCTTCTTCCTTTTCAAAATTCCAGCAAGTTCTATTGCTTCTCTCCAGGAAGTTACAACTGCTACAACTTCAGCCTTTGATGCTCCAGATTCAAACATCGTCTAGAATCGTTGCAAGATAGATGCTTGTTGCTCTTCTGCTGCAAGCTACAACCTCACAACCCAAGAGGAGCTGATGCTGCTCTTAAATTTTCAGCCATTGCATGCAGACTTGGATCTCCAAATTTAAAGATGTAGCGGTACAATCTCCTCCCCTACTCTTGCTGGCATGCATGATAATTTACACACTTTTGATGCACTTTGTTGAGGAATATATTATGGGAACGAGGGGGGGGGGGACTTTTACATGAAGTTTGGTTCTCCAAAACCTTGGAGATTCCAAAGGTGAAAGCTAAGCCAATTACTGCCATGCATGTAGTCAATTTGATTTTTTTTGTCCACTATGAACTTCATCATTCTAAAAAAATTACTTAATTCGAATCCACGTTCAGGCATTGTTTGTAATCTGGTTAGTATGCAATAGATGATTACCATACTATGATAACATTTTTTTAAATGGCAACCTTGAATATATCAGTATAGTCATCAATTATTACATTAGTCCACATGAAATGAATGGCAATTTAATCTATTAACACTAGTTATATGGATGCATATGTTTCTATAAAGGTCACTTCAAGCTTCTGATATGCTTCATATATTTCAAGGAATGGATTCAAACGACAAATCTCAAGCATACAATACTTCTAGTTTTCACTCTTTGGTCGCATATATTTTGACTATTGATGTTGTCTAGAATTTGGAATATTAGTGGGCAGCAATAATACAAATAATCTGCTATTAAAAATATATATAAATTAGAATGTAATTATATAGTGTATAATATAAATTAAAATTTAGAATTTTAGTAGTCTGCTAACAATGTATACTGTATAAAATAAATTGAAATTCTATAATATGCAAGGTAAAATATAAATTAGAATTCCAGTAATATGTTTACAATATACACTGTATAAATAAATTGAGATTCTATAACCTGTAAAGTAATATAAATTAGAATTTATGTGTTTACCACTGTATAATATAAATTTGAAATTCTGTAATCTGTAAAGTAAAATATAAATTAAAAATTCAGTAAACTATTTATAGTATAGTATAAATTGAAATTTTGTGATCCGTAAAGAAAAATATAAATTAGAATTTTAATACTTTGTATTGCATTTTAAAAAAATCCTACAGAAGATGACAGATTTATGAAGAGGACAAATGACAATGCTTAGAAACATTTCAATATAAAATAACCACCTTAAGTGAAATGGAGTACCCTTTTCCCGATAGACTTGTTTATGTCACTTGGTGACTTGATATTCTAGTTTTTCAGTATGATGTCCACCGCAGAGAGGTTGGATTGCCACTCCACTAATTTGTTAATTACCTAGAAAGAGCCTTGAAATTAGCATGAGTGGACATATCACACAATAGTCAAAGGAATCATTTCCATAAAAGACTCTTATTTGAGGAACCAGTAGTACATGAAGCCAGTGGATATGCAAGTTGGTATTGTACATGTGCCAATTAATAGTGTCGATCATGGTGACTCTTACACATGACCGTGCGAGGGTGCGGTGACCCTCAACTGGGTATGAGAATATGAAGCCCAGTTAGGGTAGCGATCGCCAAGTACGTGGGTCTAAAATCCCAGTCCCTTTTCAGTTTTTACGCGAGCTCGCAGTGTTTTTACGCATCGTTGGGATCCTAACTTTTGACTAACCTGCCACCCCCTCTGTTTTAGGATACCCATGCAGGGGATCCTCGGTTTTCAATTTTCGTACGAGCTTATTTGCCCGTTACCGGTCGGGCCGGTTTCTAGAGTGACTTTTCTGGAGAGTCTCTCTTACCCATCTCTGGGACGTAGTTTTGGAGTAGAAATTTCCCTATTGGACCACACTTCCAATTAGAGGACGAGACGGAAGAGCCTTTTTGGAGGCTACCTCACTGCTTGAGTTTTTGGTTACTTTTCGCCAACAGACTTGGAGATGCTATATCCGAATCATCTATGTATACATCTAACTCATCTAGGGTTACATCAGAGACAACTGTAGTTGAGGTTTGGAGGAGTTACAATCAAAGTTGAGTTGGTGGGAAGTGACTGTAATTAAATTGGATTCAAATTGAGTAATTTTTTTAGAATGATGAAGTTCAGAGAGGACAAAAAAATCAAATTGACTACATGCATGGAAATAATCGGCTTAACTTTGACCTTTGGGATCTCCAAGGTTTAGGAGAACCAAACTTCATGTAACACCCCCCAGTTCCCATAATATATTCCTAAAAAAATGCATCAAAAGTGTGTAAATCATCATGCATGGTAGCAAGAGTAGGGAAGGAGATTGTACCTCTAGATCTCCAAAATTGGAGATCTAAGTCTGCATGCAATGGTTGAAATTTTAAGAGCAACAACAACTCCTCTTGGGGTGTGAGGTTGTAGCTTGTAGGAGAAGAGCAACATGGTATCTATCTTGTAGCAATTCCAGCCGATGTTTGAATCCGGAGCATCAAAGGCTGAAGTTGTAGCAGTTGTAACTGCCTGGAGAGCAGCAATAGAAGTTACTGAAATTTTGAAAAGGAAGAAGAGACCTTCGTTTGAAAGGATTGGAGATTGTGAGGGAAAATAGGAAGAGAAAAGAAAGGGTAGAGTTTGATATTTGTAGGAAGAGGAAAAAATTATTTTTCTGTCAAATGGAGAGGCAGAAATTGCCAACTGTTTACCGTTGCAGTGTGTGAATTGGAATTAATTTAAATATTTTTTAAATTAATATTTTTAAATTATTTATCTCTCTCATTATATATATATATATATTCCAATTCTTTTTTTGCGACAGTCTCGTATTAGTAGAATCAAATTAATAATTATAATTATTTTTTAAATATACAAAGCTGATTATGTACTGTAGTAGAGAAATATTTATTTATTTATTATTGTTTTTATTTAATATACAAAAGTTGATTGTATTCTCACCCCGATCTTCAGATTTTTGACGCACAATATCTCGATTTGATCATCTCATAATGACGATCAATATGAGTATAATACTGATATACTTTGATCGGATTTGGATGCCTAATATTTTTGAGATACGGTTTTAGTTTGGAGTTAAATTTTGTGATTTAAAAATATCAAACAACCTCCAATTGATGAACAATCAATTCCATAGGTCTTGTTTCATCGAATCCGATTTTATGACATTCTCGATTTGTTTTGTGGTTTTCTAATTTACGTCGTGACTTCTTTCAGCATGCATTATGATGCAATCGATTTTTGGTCAATTTCACCCGAATGACTTTTGATTCACGATCAATAGATCCTTTTAGGTTATTTAATACTACCTGATAACTTTGTTGGGTTAATCAGATAACCGGGTCATGTTAGGCTTTAATTAAATCCGGATGTTACAAAAATTCCTATAATAGTTGAGGCCAATAAGTAAATATTGTTTACTTATTAGTTCTATCCCTATAAGCTAGTGGACGTGTTGGAAACTTAGTATTATGCATTATACAACACAGCATGCCTACGAATGTACCCCAACCCTGAGGCATTATTAATGCCTTAGAGTCATAGTGTGAGGTTATATAAAGACCAAGATCACAGACTATCCATCAGACTTTAAAAGATAAATATAATTGAAAATCGATTATTATGTTATCCTTTCCATCATAAATAAATTAAGAGTAAAGTAAATTATCACCTCACTAATTCCTTATCAAGATACATAACTTGATCTCAATGACAAGATACCAATTTATACTTACTGGTCTAACTTTTTATGAAAAATATTATAAATAGGAAATTTTGGGATAATGAGTAATAAGGGGGAAAGACTTGTAGAATAATTCAAAAACCTTTTTCCATGCAGGTAGTGGCAGATTTTTATTCATATATGCATATCTGCTTGCTTTCTTTTGCACATAATAAATTGCTTGTTATTCTGAACTGCAGGTTGTATTCACATTTGTGACATCCTCTTCTTCCCTATATGTTTTGGCATACAAGGAGCATGCAACACAGTAGCAGGTTGTTGACGTCTGGAGATCGTGTTTATACGAGACGAGACAATTTCTTTTGTCGCTTTTGTGTCAGCTTTTGCTCTATTATAATGTAAAATGCATTTTCTTTCTCTTCTGAATACATTGGGATATATGAATGTACTGTAAGCCCTTCTTGTACATATTGTATATATTATGAAAGATAATTAAATGGAATTTTGGTGGCATATGTCTTTGTTGAATCTGTGGTGGTGAATGTGGTTTGAATGTCATATGTGATAGCGGCACGAAAATTTTCCCTTGATTTTCAATACTTGGTGAGATCGTTGCGATTGTAATAGTGCGAATGCATCGTAAACGGGTACATGGATCCGAGGATGTCACATTTACCTTTAAATAATATCCTATTTCCAAATGATGCCATCTCATCTTCCTCAACTTATGGAAACTACTTTTGATTAATGTAAGCAACCGAATATCCCTTCTTCTTCATTAGATTGGCAACAACACACACATACATATATACGAGGGGGGAGGGCTCAGCAGAGGGGAGGCACTCAACCTCATCTTCGTTATTCGTGTGAAGAGGAGCAACAAGTCGTTGGAGATCAGATGTGAGGAGGAATCATCCTCTAGTGGCTCAAACGGGATGAAGGAGTGTCCAATGGGGATCGAGGACCTGCTTTGGATGCCCGGGCTCGTCGTGCACAAAGGGGCAAGTTTTTGCACCTATTGAACCACCGACTCAGGGTACTCTTCACAGGTTCTTGTGCGAGGGGAGGGGAAGGCGGAGGTTCTTCGTTGGAAGAATGGGGCTGGAGGATGAAAAGGAGGGGGAGGTGGTCGGTAGGGGTGGGGGGAGCTGGAGAAGGAAGGGGAGGGGAGGTGGTCGGCGAGGATGGGGGGGCTGGAGGAGAAAGGGGAGAGGGAGGTGGTCGGCGAGGGTGGGGTGGTTGGAGGAGAAAGGGGAGAGGGAGGTGTTCGGTAGGGGTGGGGTGAGATGGAGGAGGAAGGGGAGGGAAAGATAGTCGGTTGGAGTGGAGGGAACTGGAGGAAGGGGATGTGGTCGGCGTGAGTGGGGGGAGTTGGAGGAGGAAGGGGAGGGTGGTCGACGAGGGGGTGGGGAAGGGGGTGGAGGCGCTGGAGGAGGTAAGGGGAGGATTTTTCCCCTTTTCTTTTTACTTTTGATTAAGTTCAACCTTTACATCATGGATTGGTTAGATTAACTTAGTCATCTGGTTGAGTTAATGAACTAAACTAACTAAGGGTTATGGGTGAAAAATAGAGCTTATTCAAGGTCATGGATGTAATTATGAATTATCGAATGTTGCTGGATAATTATGAAACTATTCAGGGTTATGGATGTAAATATCCCAACTTTAAAGGTAACGATATTGTACTCAATCATTAATATTTGTCCCAATGTGATTTTGAGCTATTGTGATTTAAGGTTGGAAAGAAAAAATGATCAACTAATTTCTTTTTTTAGAAAGAAGTCAACTTCAATAGTCAAAGATCACATTAACATAAATCTTAAAGATCGGATACCATATTATTATTTTTTAAAATTTAAGTATGATATTGAAACCGAGTGTATTGTTTAGGAACTTGTGTAATTTACTCTATAAAAAAGGTACCATTGTGAATGTAAATTGAGAATATCCACAAGAACATAAGTACCGAAGTCCACCTTTTGGCAGCAAAGCAATACACGCAGAAGCAGGATTTAGCTAGACCCGAGTACGCGCGGAGTCTCTCTGCCTTCCATTCCCAAGGGATATTTACCTTCACTGCTCCTCCACAAAGCCGTTTGCACGGGAAGGGGGGTGGGGAAAATGGCGTCCTCGTCTCTCCACCCGCGCTTCTTCTCCTCCTTCATCGGGGATCGGCTCAGCCCCTGTTCACCTCTCTCCTTCCGGCCCCCTCTCCGCTCCGTTTCAGGTACCAATTCTCCGCCCTTCATCTCATTCTTTGTTGCTTGGGTTGCACTAGTTCCACCGACAGTCAAGAAAAAAGACGCTTCTTATCGCTGCGGAAAGCATCTACCTAAGTCAGTTCCACCAGTCGCTTCGACTATGTCATCTTTATAGTTTAGGTCTATGCTTGCGATAGAAAGCTGATAGTACTTAAGATATATATAGTCCTCAAGATATTTTTTGATGAAATAGTCCTCAAGATATATAGATAGGTGCAACTGACATGGAGCCTTTTCCTTTTGGAATGAATGAGAAATAAGGAGTCCATACATTTACGTTGATGATGCCACTTTGCATTGTTGATTTCACAATTAATAACAATGACTTGATCTAACAATTAGCTGGAGATGGAGAATCAGGTTATTTAACCCAATTACAGATGATTAAACAAATAATCAACAACACCATAATCCGAATCCGATTTAGACAAATTATTGGATAATACAGGAATCAATATTTCAATACAAGATATGGTAATAAGCAAAATCTGGAATGAGCAATAAAATAAATCAACAACACAAACATGCAGTAAAAGGGGAAAAATTATGATAAGAAATTACTGAAGCTTCCATTTAGGCTTTCCTTAAAAAGATTTCACCTCCAATTTATCGATGCAATATGTTTAGCGATATGCTCCCAAGATCTGATATCACATGATTGAAGTCACTGCAATCTGACATTGATCATCCTCGAAAGCACCTTAGAAGATCAACATAATGTCTGAGAGCATGTCTCAAATCCATAAACGCAACATTATGGGATGCCCATTGAAAATCTAAAGAATGACTGATAATCTGTAACAACTCGTTAGTGTTCAAATGATTTCGATATTAAGTTCATCGTATCCTGAGCTGGAGTGGGAGCGTGCACACTTGTATGACCCCTCTGGCCCCGTTTGGATTTTATCCAACAAGAACTTAGGAGGAGACTCCTATGGGCTCACCAAAGCTTTCGTGGCAGGCAATATTGCACTATTATTATAATATGGTACTATTTTTCTACTCTGCAACTCACTATTGCTTTACATTAGGAATTTTAATCATATATTAAAAACCTTAATTGGTTCTATTACCACTCAGTTGATAACAATTTCCCATGAATTCACTACTTGAAAATTTAAAGTGAAAAGAGAAATATCTTTCGGTTGCCACATTTCGCTTTATGTAAATGTATCTTATGTTTGAATATCTATTTAAATGGAACTACTTTCACCTCTACATGAATGAAATGAACTATGTCTTGAACTTCGAACCCTAACGTGTAAGTATATGATAATAACGAGACAAAGTGCTATTCTTGGTGACATCTTCATGGTTGATGCGCTTGAATGCCATGCATGTTTATCTTGTTTCATAAGTGTGTCCTTGAAAAACCTTCCTTTCATTGTGGTCCATAATAAACTCAAATAGGTGACATTCTCCAAGGATACATTGCGAAGATCATGTCATAAGGCTCGAACTCATCCAGAGCTATAATTTTCCTTTACTTGTAACCTAAAATGCATTCATGCTTTGATGCATAATAGCCTTTTAGGGTGGAGAGAAACTTGGAAGGGAAGAAGAAGATGCACTTGTTGTACGAAACAGAGAAGATGCATGAAAGGGAGGAGGAAGAAAGGGGGAGGAAGAAAGGAAGATGATAAATGGAGATACCCTAGTTTATACATAACTTAAACTATACCAAAACAATAACTACCATCCCTTTTTTTTGAAACCAGAAAAGGGGGGAATCACGCAAAGGTGCCCGCCCCATTAATTTATTAATAGATTAAAAAACAGAACTGATTACAAAAGCCAAGACTCAAGCAATTGCTTGAAATGGTATCTGACATTTTCACAATAAAAATGCATTCTCGAAAAAAGATTCTCATTGCATGCAAGCTAGATGGCCCATAGAACTGCAACCCGAAGCAGAATTTCCCTCTGCTGTCTTTTGCGTGCACCATAAAAAGAGCTTCAAAAAGAACCAAAGTCGACGATGCGCAACCAATCATACCCCACATCATCCCAGATAGGCGCAGTAAAGTGACAACGAAAGAAAATATGATCAATTGACTCAAATTCAGTTCCACAGAGCAGACAACGGTCGGAGACATTCTCGAACATCTTAGAGCATCTATCACGAGTCATAATACGCTTCCTCCTAAACACAACCACAAGAAGAAACCGATCCTCTCAGGCATGCTAATAGTCCAGAGAAAATCACGATCACGAATGACTAGATCCGAGCAAGACGGAGGTGGATGACAAATAGCATCATAAGCCTTCCTAACCGAGAAGGGAGAACCCCTCCAACTCCAGTGGTCTGCCCCATTGGATGACCTCCCAAACCGACTAAGAAAATCCAGGAGACGAAGGAAATCCTCCAAGCGCTGATTTGAAAAAACAACCCTAAAAGGCGACATCCAATTACCGTTATCCCAACACCCAGCAACTCGAATCTCCTGATCAGTGATCAAGGCATACAAGCATGGAAAGTGACGACTGAGAGGCCCTTCGCCAGTCCAGTCATCCGTCCAGAATCTAAACACTTCACCATTCCCCACGACTGGGCAAAACAGATCCCGAAAGCGAGGTAAAACCTTCACGACCCTCTCTAAAAAGCCGATTCTCTCTGACCCTGACGCTGCACAATTGGGTTGGCAATGGAAACCCTGTACAAATTACGAATCAGTTTGCTGCAAATCCCCTCATCCTCCCCCCAAATCCTCCCTACCCACTTCAAAATCAAAGCCTCATTGAGAGCCTCCAGACTCTTAATTCCAAGACCCTCTTCTTCTTAGGCTGCACCACAGTCTCCCAATCTACCAAATGAACCCCTTTCTTTTCCTGCCCCGCCTTGCTCCATAAAAATCTACGCATCAGCCGCTCCAACTGCCTCACGATACCCTTCGCATCAAGCGAGCGAAGAAAAAGTAAATAGGAATCGCGGAAAGAACCGCCTTAATAAGCACCAATCTGCCACCACGAGAAAGCAGAGCCGCCTTCCAACCGGCAAGCTTCCTTTCCATCTTCTCAACAACCGACAACCAATCCGCCAGCCTTATCCTACCATCCGACAAAGGGATGCCAAGATATCTAATGGGCAGTGACCCGCGAGCAGTACCAAGCTCCAAACTACATGTCGCAACTAAATCATCAGCCATACCAAACGGAATAACCTTGGACCTGTGTCACCTGTCAAGGTTCAAGCGAAGACCTAGCAGACATCTCGGCAAAAATCTCAAGAGTAGTAGCAATGGCCCTGACCTCTTCCTTCCCACCCTCCACGAAGAGGATAGTATCATCAACGTACTGCAACAAGGGGATGGTTATCCCACCACCATTCAAACCATTGACAAACCCGCAATTTTGAGCACATCCAACCATGCAAGCAAGCACATCAGCAGCAATCACAAACAACAAAGGAGCCAACAAGCAACTGTACTTGACACTCCTCTGAGGTTGGATAAAACCCCCCTCAGGCCACCCATTGATCATCACTGAGAATGAAGACATGATGATGTACTGCTTCATCCAAGAGATCCAAACCTCCGGAAAACCTCTCTTAGACAAAAGCTGCCCATGAAAACCGCCAGTCCAAGGAGTCGTATGCCTTGGCAAAATCAACCTTCCAAAGTAATGCCTGCTTGTTATTACGCTTTCACTCGTTAATGATCTCCGTAGCCAACACCAGACTATCACCAATCTGACGACCAGGAATGAAGGCAGATTGGACAGGCGAGACAATGAGGTCAAGAACCCGACTCAGACGAGTAGCCAACACCTTAGCCACAATAAGATAAATACCGTTAGAGATAGCAATTGGCCTTAAGTCCTTAATTCGCTCAGGCGAACCAGTCTTCGGAAGAAGGAAGATCAAGGCCTTATTCAACCTCTCGAACCTTGCATTTTGACAACAAAACTCCTGCACGACCTCCACCACTTCATTGCCAAGCATATCCTAGAACTCCCTGGAAAAGGAGATAGGAAAACCGTCAGGGCCAGGTGCCCCATCGCAGTATAGACTCCAAACCGCCACCTTCACCTCCTCCCTAGTGATCGGAATGATCAAGCTGTCGACATGAGCATCGGATAATCTCAACGCCCCAAGACCGCTCCACCTCCACGGTTGAGACGCATCCCTCCTAGAAAAGTCAAGAAAGTGTTCAACAATCGCATCCCCCATCTCCCTGTCCCCTTCAAATTGAACGCCATTGACCACCATAGATCTGAAAGAATTAATCCTACGCCTACCGCTAGCAACACGGTGGAAGAAAGCCATACCCGTATTAGCATCACCCTCCTGAAGCCAAGAAGTTCTAGACCGCTGCCTCCATTTAGTGATTTGTTTTCTGTCCTCCTTCATCACCATTCCCAGCACCAGATCCCTCCTCTTCAACTCCTCCGCGGTCAGCTGTCTATCATCCTCCAAACAGTAAAGAGTACGGATCTCAAGCTCGGCACCCACTCTCTTGGTCCTCCTGACAGCCCTAACCTCCCTTTTATACTGACAGAGCCGTTGACGAAGCCCTGTGAGCTTTATCTGAAAATCTCCTTACCGCGGAGCCGGTCACCGACTTTGTAGTCCGGAAAGAGTTAAACAGAGATCTGAAGGATGCTTCAAGCAGCCAGGCCCTGCTCAAACCAAAAAAAACCCCTAGGGAGGACCGAAGAACCTGAATCCCAAACTAAGGGAGTATGATCAGAGTGCGGCTTGGGCCTAGAAGAAACAAACGAACAGAGGAAAAGGACCATCATCTCAGAAGAAGCAAAAAATCGATCAATTCTAGAACGGGATCCAGAGCTCCTCCAAGTGAACTTCGTGTCTGAAGCATCAAGCACCTCCATCTGCAACTCATCCAATAATTACCATCCATTTTATATTAGAATGGGTGGAATTACAAAAGGACATTAAACTAGCTCTAACAAACCCTAATTAAGTCCCGAAAATTACTCAAGCCAATAACTAATTAGAGATCAAACATGATCTTATTATTTAATTAGAATTTGAAATTGCAATGGACTCGAAAATAACGAGTAAGCCCTACACCTAACTTAATTCGACTCATATTGGACTAAAGTGAAATAATGATTAACCCTAATTCCAGCTCGAATTCTCAAATTCCTACGACAACTCTTTCATGCTTTGAGAAATTCATCTTTTGATGAGTTGCTTGATCACATAGTTTCAGATGCCATGGTAATGCTGACGGTATGTCAATGGGACATGATGTTTCCCCAGCTTTATCAGTATCGATATATGAGGAGTGCCCTCATTCCTAATGTAGGTGACATATCTAGCGGTATGTTGATTACTTCGATGATATATACAAAATTAGGGGGTATCTTCTTAGATACTCCAAAAATATCAACCAGTATAGGTGATATGAGGGGGCATTGCCACTATTACCGACATGCCTAATATATGGAAATGTGATGGGCTGATGCACCTTTACAAGAGGGTTGTTTATTGTTGCTATTGGTTCTACCCAGCCTTTTCTTATATTTATCTTCAATTTTTAGTTGAATATTAGATCATCCATCATGTAACCTTCTACTTTTATTACTAGTTATTTCTTTTAAAATAATATAATGATTTAGTGGATTTACGTTTAATATATTAAAATTTATATAATGTGTTATTATAATGACCTTCTAATATAATAAATGTACACGATTTTACATATTGACTTCTTAAACCCTCAAATGTAAGATGATAGTAGAAATACATTATTTAGACATATGGGAACTAGTAGAAACTCTATTATTTTGAAATTAATTGATTGTATTTAGTTTTGACATGTTTCTGAGATTTCCTCATCAACATACGGGCAACATGCCCTCGGTAAATGCTCTTTTTTGATATTGACAAAACGACATCAGTATTTCACTTAAAAAACTTGCTTTATCAACAAGCATGAGACATGGTGGCTTGATTCGGTACCCTCAAGTTTGTGTTGGAAGAACAAATGCAGAGCCTAAAGTGGAGTCCGTGCTTCATCATTGATGGCGTCGCTTGATTGCTTAAATTTGCACACTCGAAATCATTCCAGAAGAATAAGCATGTAGCAAACAATGGAGTCCATTATGCTTCTGCCATCACGCTAACATCCCATCACCAGCCCAATCATCATTCTAGAACTCAAAAAAGTCGCCATCTCCCATAATCGGATGGAATAGCGCCGAAAACTGAGGAAGCACGTGACATATCCTCTTCCATAATGCAGTGCGACGTACTCGAGGCCGAGGATGAAAAGATTGTTGGACACCTTATCTTTACTAAAGGATAATTTGTAAAATAAAACAATTTTGGGTAACTTTTGACGTGATCTGTGGTATCGTTGGAAATAATTCATTCCTCGTTAGTGTTAGTTATATCATTATTGTGGCTGCCTATGCCTATGCGGCAGGTAGACCTAACCGCATTCTTTATTCAGTGCATTATGCTGTCTAAACCACATATTCAGTTCACACAGTCACATAATCGCCCACATAGACCACATATTTGGTTTGCATTCTAGATATATTTGATACATATTCATATTTTAATATTTATTTTAATTAGCTTTTTTAGCTTGTATTAAGGAGATTAATACTTACGTGCAAGCCATGTTTACATGACTTTATTATCAAAATTTATGTTAAATATACAAACTTAATTTTTATTTGTGAATTTGTAGCTATTTATTTATTTATAAATAAAAAATTTTATAAACCCATACAACCGCATATACCCCGCATATCTCCCACATTCCGCTTACTCACTATTTGGTGGCATGTCCGAGCGCAAGAGCATACCACATTCCTGAACCTTGCATCTTAGACATCATGAGTTCATGACTGGATGTTGACTAATCAAGAGAAAAGAGGTGATTGATCATGCTCCAAACAAAAGAAAGGGTTAATCAATCATTTCGAAAAGAGTGATCGATCACCCTCAAATATTTGCGAATAATGATAGATTACATGTTGATAACTTGTCGGTCATGCCTAACCTCTATTGCAGACATATTGTATGAATGATCGATCACTGATTAGAACACGAGTTTGAAAAACTCTAGTAGGATATCCTAATCGATCACATCTTGCAAACTTATTCATCATAATGGTAATGCATTCGTAATTGTGGTGGCCTGAAGCACTTGGAACTAGGGGTGTAAACGAACCGAACCTGAGCGAACCTACATGGGTTCGGTTCGGTTCGTTTAGTAAGTATATAGGTTCGGGTTCGGTTCGGTTCGATAAGATTAAAATCATGTTTAGGTTCGGTTCGGTTCGATTTAGGTTCGTGAACGTTCGGTTCGGTTCGTTAAAGGTTCGATTATGCATAAAAAAATGAACATAATAAATAGATAACCTAAAAGCTATTTGTTCTTGCAAGAACATATACACAAATACAGAAAGAACACAAATTCGTGAATGTATATAATATATCGAGTAGTGAAAATGTGGCAAGGATCATGATTAGATGCAAACCTTGTGTGCTCCTTGTCGTTGACGGCATGCGCCTGTTGGGTCGCCAATCTGGGGAGGAGTAGAGACTGGGGAGGAGGAGAGGTAAGCCACCACTGTTAGGGAGGAGGAGAGGTGCGAGGGCGGGTCGCTGATCTGGGAGGAATGGAGGTGCGAGCGCCACCGCTATTGGGAAGGAACCGAGGAGAGGTTGACGCCCGCTGTTGGAGAGGAGGAGAGGTGCGCATGCGGCCCGCCACTGTTGGGGAGGGGATGGGCAACAGAGAGACCCTCGATGGAGGGAGATGCACGGTCGTGCGCCTGGCGGTGTGGGTGAGGCTTGAGAGGGATGGTGGCGGCAGTGTCGGGTGGATGGGGAGAAGAGACGGAGGTTGGGTTAGGGTTTAGCCATAAAATTTGGGACAATTTCACATTCTATCCACTATCCATACATAAAATCAAAAAATTATTATATGACCCCTTGATTTTTGAGAATTAAACATTGCATGTTATATAAATGCATGGGCTTTGTCTGCTACCATTACTTATGTTTTCAATTCTTAAATTATATATATATATATATATATATATATATTCGAACTATTAACGAACCGAACCTGAGCGAACCTACCATTTCAAGGTTCGGTTCGTTTATATAAACGAACCCAAAGTTGTGTTAAGGTTCGGTTCGTTTATGTTCGAATCAAATTCGAATCGAATCCTTATCGAATCGAACTTGAGCGAATATCGAACCCGAGATTTTCTTGACAGCCCTACTTGGAACAATTCCAAGGTCGCCAAATTATAGAGGAAACTTTCAGTAAGATGAAAAAAGATTGTTCCTTTTATGGGAGACATCGGCATAAAGGTGGAAAGGTTTGAATCACACGGGACCACGTGTGCGGATACCCTTAATATATATTAGTTACACTAAGTGCCTCCATAAGAACACCTAATCCCTTACAAAAAAAGAACGCCTAATCCCTGAGTGCATAAGCTCTGAGAATGTTGCATTGAAGAAAGAAAATCACAACACATAGATTTACGTAGAAATATCTTCTTTATATATGGAAAAAAATCATAGAGGGTGCCCTACATTTCACTGGTAGGTAGAGCTGTCTTCATTTTCTTAACTTCCAAAACAGAGAGGATGGGTTATATATATAGTTCCACAAAAGTAATGGATCCTCCCCGATGGCCTGTTGATACACATAACTATAACAACTCAACAATTTTATAGATAATATCATTTTATGTTGATGATGCATATAATTCTTGTGACGGTAAGAAGAATTTTTGAAGAAGTTCGTCCCCAAAGAACTTGAGGCAATGTGACACTTCTGGGTGACTGAGGGCTAGAAGCAAAAAAAGATGTTGCACTATTTCGAAATAGTAATATTAGACTTTTTGCAAAAAAAAGACTGCATGCTGGGCGCTTGGATGACTCATTTAGATCCCAAGACTTATAAACAAAATCCACTGTTAATATCTATGGGAAATCTTCCGTATATTGTTTTAAGCAGATTTACATTATGTTGAATCAACAGGTTACGGAGAATCGTACCAGGTATCAATAGGATGCCACCATGATAGTACATATCTCAAATCTTTAACATGAAAGGGATCTCAGTTCTCTAGAATGAAGAAATTTGGATATTTATGCTTACACATACAGGAAATTTCCACTGGATCTTGTATCAACGTCTGAGGAAATATGGTTACTTCGAAAACTAAGAAAGTTAGTCTATGAAACGATTATGGGGATTTTCTTAGCCATTTTCCTTGTTAACTCGCATAAAGAGAATATAAAAAAGGTTGCACCTCACAAATACACCTGCAGGCTGTGGGGGTATTAATGCCTTCTATGTTTCATCTCGTGTGCGTGGGTGGGGGTTTGGTAGGCTGTGTTTCTGTTGAGGGTGAATAATCACATTTTGCATCATTGCGGTAATGTTTTCAAGTCAGCTACAATTGGGAGTATCAATTTTCAACTCAGCTACACTTGGGAGTATCAAATACTCTGAATTTGGCATCTTCATAAAATTTAACGAGGGGGATTAAGTTTGAGGTGTTTATAACTGTACCTGTTACTTTTAACGTTGCATTTATCTTTAAGATTATTTTTAAAAAGTTGGCAATCTGGTTGGCCTTTTGCTTTTTTGTTTATTCTTATCAAGTTTGGCCTTCCAATCATGCTTCCCCATTAAAATACCATGCAATTGTTATTTGCAGGAACTCAACAAATAAGGAATCAATTCTCGAGGACTTTAAACGATCTCTTATTCAGTAGAAGGTCTGGTGTGTCGGTCTTCGGGCAACCTTCCTTTCACAAACAATGAGTGCTGATGCTTTATTTTCGGGAATTTCAAACTCTCATCTAGCCATTATAAATACAAAAATATTGTTGTTAGACATGTGATTAGCTAACACGTTATTTTTCTATATACTTTTCATGTTTCCATATTTGAAACAATGTCCATTTATGTTGTATTATTAGTTGGGTCCTTAGGTACGGTTAGATTTATATACCATGACCATTGTTGAAGAATGCAGTATTTTTTATTAAGAGATGAGACATTAGGCCTTTTCATGTTCTTCAAAAAAACCTAAAAGAAAAGAAAAAGCCCCCCAAAGGGGTTACAACATATATTACACTACATTCCCCTTTAAGCCGGAGTATATATTATCGACCATGCTTAACTTGCTACAATATCCCTCAAACGGAATATAAGCTAGAGGTTGCGTGGACATATTGATGATTCGATCCTTCAAAGTCATGTTGGAGGAATGCAACGACTTCCTTTATATCAATTCCTAAGTGTAATAACAATTAACCTCAACATGCTTCGTGCACTCATGAAGCATTTCTTTGAAAGGAAAAATGATGCGATTTCGAAAACACCAACTCAAAAAACTTCCATGGAAAAATGGTGAAGCCTTCTCACTTCAAGCAGTGTCACTTACATGGATTCGTGCTCAAATCCCCGTTGAAAGATCCCATTATTTTTTATGCTGGCTGTTGGCTACCTAATGCAACCCCCACAAGGAGGGATTTGAACCCTGGTCCTTTGGGTGGTAGGCACACTGCACTACCACCATAATCAAAAAAACTTCTATATATTCACAAAATTAAACTGTAAGGTCACAAAGACCAAGAAGCTTGCAGACTATTGACATGCTAAAGTACATTCTCTACATAAACTCTCTTTGACCGAAATATGACCCTATTCCGTGCCAACAACAAGGAATAGAGAATAGCTGTGACCCAGACTTTGACCATGCCTAATACTCGTCTGTCAATGGACTCCTAAAAATAATTAAGACCTTCGTTGCCATTAAGACAATGAGAGTTGCCGCTCACACATCCATTGATACACTACATCAAAAGAATAGATGCTCAACGTTGTCAATTTCCATAGTACACAGTTCTAATACGCCCCTTCCTATGCCTAGGGAAAACCTGGCCTAATGATTGTTAGTCAATAACTTGTCCCTCAATAGCCAAACAAAGATACTGACATGCAACAATACCTTCCATGTCTAGACAGAACTGTACTGATCTGATGCGATCCCGTGATAAAAAAATCATACTTGTGTAAATAGGCTTTTATGCCTTATGTACCACGAAGTAATTATTAGCGTATGGCCACATGCCTAGATTCTCTGACAGTCCACCAACCACATGCAAAGCCTCTAAAAAGCAAAAAAAAAAAAAAAACGCAGAGCGTTGGCTCGACAAATCAATACGAAATTGAAAGGGCTACCTATCAACCTTCACGCTCTTCGTCATCGAGTAGTTCTCATCAATCACCAAAGCAAATAGGCATGGAAAATGGACACCAATCGGACCCGTCCCAGTCCAAGTCATTCAACCAGAACTGGAAGCCGTTGCCATTCCCCAAGATCGATCTCATGAGTGGGGCAATCTGACAAAGCATGAAACACATGCTCCTCCTGAAATTCAAAGGTGTACTCATCCCAAACTACACCAAAAGTCTGAAAGTGACCGGGATATCAGGCAAAACTACCTTTGAGAAGCACCATGCATTGACTTATATATAAGCAAGTATGATCTAAAAAAAAGATAAGCAAGTAGCCCGTCAACTATCCAGCTTGCACTTCGTCTTCTCCATGACATGCAACTAATCAACCTGCTACCCACCAATGGCAACCTGAGGTAAACAAGTAGGAGTGTCCCTTGTTGTGTTTGAACTCTGAAGGGAAGCCATACAACCTGCCACCTCACCCTCAGTCATTCCGGAGGGAACAAAAGCCGACTTATCATGATTGTTCCATAGCTCAGACACCATCTCAAATAGCTCAAGCACGAGAGCCACCCTTTCTGCTGCACCAACATCACCTAACATATTTATTGATTGGCATAAAAAATCCCCGAAACTAAAAAACAGAAATAAATCACCATCTACCTCTTTGGTGACCATTATGGCAAGCATTTGCTACAAGAACAAAAAGCAACTTCGCTAGCGGGCAACCCTGGAAAGCACCCCTCTGTTGCTAAAAGAAGCCCCCGACCTGTCTATCATTCACCAACATAACATATGCGGTTGTCATCATACACCTCTTCATTTAACTAGTCCACCAACCAGGAAAGCCTAAATGATGCAAAGACGCCTAAATGAACCTCCATCTACATAGTCGTAATTTTAGAGAAGTCCACCTTTGATAGAAAACCCTTGATCTTCCTCCGCTTCCATTCAACAATAATCTTTAAGGTCATGATAACTTTATCATCATGTGTAAGCCAAGAATGAAAGCTGTCTTCGTGGGATCAATAATCGATACAAGGACGTATTGTAATCTACTGGTCATTGCCACGAAAATATTTATGGCATTCGACAAAGAAATTATGTACAAGTCCTCCACCTTCATCACCATGTCTTTCTTTGGCAAAATGAACAAGAGAAAGTTCAGCCTCTTGAAATGTCGGTTCTCATGTTGCAGTTCCTCAACAACATTCAAAGTATCCTGATTAACTAGACCATGAAACTCCTCGTAAAAGATTGGAAAGCCATTCGAACCCGATGAGCCGTCTGTACGCAAATAAAAAAACATCCTTCACACTTCAGACAACAAGAAGAGCCTTGTCAACTCCTCAAACTACACCAAAGAAAGCCGCAGAACATCCTTGCCCTCTCGTCTGACACCACCTCCATTAACGTGCCGACTGAGCTCACAAAAGTTATGCCTCACCTCATCCCCGATGCTTTCCCTTCAGCTCCTCCCCATACACCTCAATAGAATGTACCATATTACACATCCTTTCCAGTGCCACTACATGGAAGTAGTGAGTGTTCGCATCCCCCTCCTCCACCCACTTTTGTGTCCACTCCTGCTGCCAATCAATGTCCCTCTTATTATCCTTCTCGAACAGAATGCGACTATGCTCACACCTCGCCATCGTTTCCTCATGCGACAAGTCCTATGAGTCTTTCAACTGATCCGAGCATGCAACCTCTGCATAAACCTCCAATCTACATTGCCTTCTATGCTCACTTATATCCTTGAATTGCACAAGAACACTACGCAGAGCCTCAAGCTTCCTTACCATCGACCATGATAATGAACTGCTCAACATATGACCCTACCAAGATAGCAAGACCTATTCACGAAAGCCCTCCTCTTGCAACCATGAGCGCCCCAACCGGAATAGGCTATCAAATAACAGTCCATCCCTAGATTCCTAACAGTTCGATATATCACATATGGTTCGAGTATGGCTAATGCATCGACATCACACTGCTAGAGGAAAACTCTCCAACAAATCCATATAGACAAGCTATCTTTTTAACCAAAGCTGGTTTTAATGACTCTCAAATGAACCTTGAGCGTCAAAGAGGACTCTCAGAGATGATATTTAAGCGCCCTCGAACCCTACCGAGAAAGCTCCTGTGCGCTCGAAAGAGGTTTGGGGGAGGTGATGGCCCTCACAAGAGTTTTCCCTCTCTGCTAGGGCTGCGTGCCATGGTAGTGAAGTTTCTCAGGAGACTTCTCACGCTTATGAGAAGGCATATATGAGAAGCTATAGGCCCCCTGATCGTCGTGGTGGGGCTGCTGGCGGTGAAACAAGTATGACTTCGAGGCAGTGTTGGTCGGATGTAGCGGTCGGGTCATCTCTGGGTACTAAAATAGGTTTCCATGGCTTCAAATGGGGTTGGGATTTCTTGTCAACAACCCAACTCCGACTATTATGCGGATATGGAACTTAAGGAGGGTGAATGAATCAAGCTAAGAGGGCATAAGGCGTCTGGACTTGCGAGGAACTCACCTTCATTGCTTTCGGTGTGTGGAAGAAGGTCAATATGCAAAAAACTTTAAGGGTGAGCCTTACATGCTTCAACTGTAGGGTTGTGGGTCACAAGAAGTAGGACCGTGCTGCAAAAGGGGTGTGGAGGTGGAAGATCAGACATGAAATTCCTCCATTGGAAGTGGTTTCCATAGGAGAGGGTACATATTCGGAGGTGGACAAGGTATTTTGGCGGTCAATCGAGGGTTTCACAGGGTATATCCTGAAGCTTGGCATGGGGATGGTATGCCTCAGGTGCGTGCCAATCGAATTGCGCACATGACTACTTAATGGCTCCGCAAATGATTGGTTGAATGGTCTGTGTTGGCGTCGACCAAGGTTTCCGGATGGATCAAATATGGAGGTAGGCTGCTTTTGCGTCTCCGTGAAGGGTCTCCGTTGTGGTACACAAGCTTTGAGGCAGTGCATCAGGCGCTCTCCCCTTTGGGTGAGCTGATGGCCATGGTTGGAGATGGACTTAGGCCTGGTGAGTTACTTGATGTGTTGGTAGAGATCAAAGGCCCCTGTCGAGTTCTTCCTTAGATGATTAGCTACCAAGTTGGTCGCACTTCTTTTCACCTCTTTATGTCCTCGGTGTCGAGCTCAGCACAACATGAGACAACAACACTGATGGAAGCTGAACCAATGATTGCAGCAGAGGTGAGGGAGACGCAAGGTTCATTTTTTGCATCAGGAGTGGAAGAGGTTGTTGCTTTTCAAGTGGAAGTGGAATCGTTTATGTGGTCCTCGGTTTTGGTACGAAGGGTGGGTTTGCAGAGATTGGACTGGGGGTGTAGATATAATTCTTCAATGTCAATTTGGTTCATGTTCGGATGCGCAGTTGTCCTTGTTTGCAGAGTAGGGAGGTACTGAGTTGGTTGCTTTGCATATGGTGGGGAATACTGAAGAGGTGGGCTAGAGATCTTGCCCCTATGATGTAACATACTCTGTTGGGCCTATCTGGTGGCCTTGTTGGCTTCGAAGAGGGCGTAGGAATCGAGTTTCGACAAGGGACGAGGACCACAATGTGGGTCCTAGAGGAGTTCTGGGAGTAGGGGGGATTGGAGCATTTACAAGATAAGATAGTTGTAGTCATCCAGAAGAAGAGATTGTGGGTTGATGACGTGGCTTGGGAGACAAGTCTTGGAGGATTCTCTTACCCCGATGATCCCTGTATCTTCAGATTTTGGTTGTTTAGCTGTAGTAGCAAGCTACGTCGGTGTTGAGTTGGCAGGGGCTTCCCTCAAGGATGCAAAATGAGACGCATCTCTTGGAACGTCCGAGGTTTGGGGCAATCAGACAAGAGAAGGATGGTGGGATCATTGCTTGTGGAGTGGAGGCCAGATATTCTTTGCATTCAGGAGATGAAGGTAGAAAGGTGGAACACGCTTGTTTGAAGGTCTATTGCTGGGCCACAACTCTCTAGCTTTTGGGCTGTCCCGTCAGTTGGTGCTTCTGGCAGCATTCTTTTTGGTTGGAATGGCGTTCTATTTGGCTTGTTATATGAGGTTATATCTCACCAATCTCTCTCAGTGGTTCTTCAACGTTGGGTGGATGACACACACTTTTATGTCACGACAGTATATGGCCCGCCTGGGGCCCCAAAATTGACTACGTGGGATGAGCTGCAATAGTTCCTCTCCAGGTTTATTGAGATGCTCGGGCTGGTAGGTGGGGACTTCAACGTCACATTGTTAACTGGGGATCATCCTGGTGGTTGAGGTGGAAGAGACCCTGGATCCTCGCTCTTTGCTAATTGCATGGGAAACCTTTCCTTGGAGATGCTTGATGCTTCCAACTCGTATTACACATGGAGGAGCTTGACATCCAAATCCCATCTTGGTCGCTTCCTGGGGTCCACCTTACAGAGGCATACCCCTTGCTACGGTGTCGTGGATGTTGCGGGCCCACTATGATCACATGCCCATCTGTTGGGACTCGGGGGGAGAACTCCGAGTCCGACCATTTGCCATGTTTTGCTTTGAGCGCTCCTGGTTGTTGCAGGGGTTCAGAGACAGGATTTCCCAGTTCTGGTGGGGTTTGGAGGTGTCGTGGATGCTGCGGGCCCACTATGATCACATGCCCATCTGTTGGGACTCGGGTGGAGAACTCCGAGTCCGACCATCTGCCATGTTTTGCTTTGAGCGCTCCTGGTTGTTGGAGGGGTTCAGAGACAGGATTTCCCAGTTCTGGTGGGGTTTGGAGGTGTCTGGCTTCCCTTCCCGAGTGCTGGGCTTGAAGCTTTTGGCACTCCCTAAGATGCTGGTTATGTTTAGGCATGATCTTCGGGAAGGTAGGAGGGCAAGACAAGAGCGTGCCCATGCAGAATTGGCGCGCTTGGACCTTGTGAGGATTCCAGGGTCCTTCTTGATGATGAAAAGATGGCCAGGAAAGAGAATTAACGATATTTATTTGAGGAAGACATGAAGCGAGAAGTGGAGCTGATAGAGGTCTCTCGTCAGAGGTGGCTGAAGGAGGGAGATGCTAGCTCCTACTTCTTCCATGTGATGACCAGTGGGAGAAGAAGTCACAACTTTATCCTGTCAATCGAGTTGGATGGTTTGTGTTGGTTGAAATGGATCGGGCCATTGGTCATGCAGTTGCAATACATTTTTCGGCAGCTAAGAAGGACAGACACCCATTTGGGGTACCAGGTGGACAGGTTGGGATGTGTCGTGGCTCTCTGAGGAGCAACGACATAGATTGGTGAAGTCTTTCACACCTGAGAAGGTTCAACTTGTAGTGTTCAGCTTGAATGCGGGAGGTTTCCCTGGGTCGGATGGTTCCCCCCTAATTTTTTATATCAGGAGTTCTTGAGTGAGGTTGGAGCAAAGGTCATTGTTGTGGTGGACGAGCTGTCGTAGTAGAATCAAAGTTTTAATAGATTGAACTAGGGATGCAAACAAACCGATACTGATAGGGATGTGTTACCATGTCCTTATCCATTTTAAAATCTAAATACAATAGGGAAATAGATACAAATATCGATAATTGCAAACCATATCCTTAAACATAGTTACAAATATAGAAACAAATAATGATGATTCAGATACATATATTTAGCAAATGGAAACATACTATCCTGCATATAATAAATGTCTTCTAACGCTTGCATTTAGTGGGATTATTTTTGTAAAGTTTAAATTAATAGCTAATTAAATCAACATTAATTAACTACAAAGATAACAACATAAAAATAAAAATATAATATTATACTACATTAAATAACTTGTATACTAAATGATTAAATAATATAGAGATCTATTTTTTCTTCCCACATTGGAAAATGACTCCAGATGCAATATATTGTAAGTAATCCTATAATTTGGAAATACACACACAAGTTGATATAGGTATATATAATATTTTTTGAAAGTCTGCAATTTAGGGGGTAGTACTCGGTGGTACCCTCCCCATTAAAATTTATTACTAACAAAAACCAAAAGCAAGGAAGTTACAGAGCTAAGACATCTAACCCACCCTTACATTACAAAAGCACTACAGCATCCAGTCCTCAACCAGCCTTTTCGCAAGGAAAGTCACGTTCTCCTCATAAAATCTTTGCCTGGAGAATAACAAATCGTTTCTGCCACGCCAAATCGCCCATAGATAGGCCATTGGAAGAAGGCGATCTCTCCTTGGTCTTTCTTTGTTCAAGTGGATTGAATTCCAGAACGATTGGAAGCCATCGAAACGACACCAAGGAATCTCTGCATTCAGCCAAATCTGAGAAACCACAGGACACGCAAAGAAAAGGTGATCAATGGTTTCAATGGCATTGTCACAGATCACACATTTGTCCGCAATTATTCCCAAAAGTTTGATGCACCGGTCGCGAGTCAAGAGTCGCTTACGTCGAAGAAGCCACAGGAAAATCCCCACACGTTCCGGAAGGCGAAGGGACCAAATTGTTGCACAATCCATGTTCAAGGACTCCGAGCTCGCCGGCGGCGGTCTGCAGATAGCCCCGTAGGCCCCCTTCACCGAGAAAGGCCCAGCTCTCCAGCCCCAGTGATCTCTTCCCACAGTGGGAGCCCCCACATTCCTCACGATCTCAAGGAGATCAGGAACTCATCGAATCTTCTGTCGGAGAAGTTGGCGGAGAAGGTAGGGCACCAAGAACCATCAACCCAGCAACTCACCACCGAGCAAAGCTTATCATTTGCCAAGGCAAATAAGCGAGGAAAACGAGAGCACAAGGCTCCCGCCCCCGACCAATCGTCCACCCAAAAAGCAAAGTCGTTTTCACCCCCCAGAACCGGCTTGAACAACATGGTATGAGACAGCGGCACCCATTTGCGAGGGTGATGGAGGAAGAGAGGGCGACGTGGTGGGGTTAGGGTTTTTGGGTATGAGAGCTCCGATCTAGGACCGCCGCTCTGATACCATGTTGGGAAAAATGAACAACATATTATTCCATAGAACCCTAGGCTTTTTTATATAGAGGAGATACCTATGAGCAAATTACATAAGATAGATGAAAGAAAAATAAAATGAGAAAATGGTACATAAACATTAATATATCTCTACATTTTCCATTCTAAGACTCTTCTCGAGTCCTGGTTTCTGTAAGTCTTCTCGTAACCTTCCCCATTTTTAAATAGATTTGGGGCGGACAACATTGCATGTTTCCCCTTATTTGGATTAAAAAATAACTCATCATTCAATGAAACCCGACTGTAGACCAAAGTAGATGCCAATTAAATACTATCTTGGTACGCTCAAGGACCACCGTTGCCGACTTCCTGTTGACAACCTCATCCACACATTGAAACAGTTCATTGTTAACCTATAATTTTTTTGATGCCAAAAATAGGGGGATACGCTCATTGGTGTTCGCCCCAACTTTTATTTAAAGGACGAAAAAACGGGGAAAGACAAAGGAAAGCATGGACAAAGTCATACAACTACAACTCCCACTCCTCAACCAGCCTCGCCGCATGTATCCCCACATTTTCCTTGTAGAATCTCTGCCCAGAAATGAGGACCACATTTCTGCCCAACCACAGGGCCCACAGGATGGCAATGGGACTAAGGAGCTCCCATCGCATTCTGCTCCTGTTGGCAACCAACGAGCCGCAAAAGGAGGCCAGGTCCGCCGTGCACAACCAAGCCATCCTTTCCTTCCCCAATCCAGCAGCGTTTTAGGACATTTGAAGAACTGGTGCTCAAGGGACTCAACCGCCTCCTCGCACAAGAGGCACCTATCAGAGACGGAGCCCAGAAGTCTAGCACACCGGTCCCTAGTCATCAACCTTTGCCTACGGAACAACCATAGGAAGAAGCCAATCCGCCCAGGGACGCCTAGACTCCAAAAAAGGCACAATCTCGAATCAAAACCTCCGAGCGTGACAGGGGGGGCTGCAAATTGCCCCAAACGCCTTCCTAACCGTGAATGGGCCCATACACCATCCCCAATGATCCCTGATCCCTTTCCATCGATGGACGTCCCATCTCCTTGATAGAATCCAACATCGAGAGAAATTCCTCGAGCCTCTGGTCCGAGAAATTAGAGGAGAAGGTGGGGAACCCGTTACCATCCGACCAGCAAGAAGCAACCACTGCATTCTTATCAGCCACAAGAGCATAGAGACGAGGGAACCGCGTGCACAATGCCCCCCGTCCAATCATCAGTCCAGAAGGCAAAGGATTCGCCATTGCCAAGCACCGGCCTAAACATAGCGATATGCCGGGAGAAGACCTCCATCATCCCCCTCCGGAACGGCGTGGGAGATCCCACACGAGTACCAAGGCTTGGCGACGCACCACCTACACCATAAATTTTACGCAGAACGTTGCTACAGAAATCCTCCCCAGGCCCCCAAATTTTGCTTGCCCATTTAAGAAGCAAAGCCTCGTTCATTTGATCCAGCCTCCGGACCCCCAGCCCCCCTCCTTCTTGGGGAGCGCAATTACATTCCACTCAACAAGGTGCATCCCCCCGAGTTCTCCCCATGCTTGGCCCATAAGAACCTACGCATTAGCTTCTCAAGCCGGCTACGGATCCCCTTCGGCAAGCGGCGATTGGACAAGAAGTAAACATGGACAAGAAGTAAACTCGCGGCTGTTCCTTTGGGCCATATAATGTGCCACTGATCCAGTTTGCTGATGACACTATCTGCTTTATCGAGGGTGGAACCTCCGACGTTTCTGGTATGGCTATTACCCTACAACTCTTCAGCGAGGTCTCGGGCCTTCAAATCAACGGGAATAAGTCCAAGGTCGTTCCTTTCAATATGCCGCAGGAGGAGGTCTTGGATTGTGGTCGCCCGCTGGGCTCCTACCCTGGTGGGCTCCCATTTGATTATCTTGGCTTGCCTTTGGCGGTGGGCCGCGCCCGGATTCGCGATTGGAAGGCGGTGGTGGAGAAGATGGAGGCTCGATTAGCCGGGTGGCGCGCGGCTCTTCTGTCCAGGGGCGGTCGGTTAGTTTTAATCAAATCCGTGTTATCTTCAATCCCAATCTACTTCTTATCTGTACGTGGTATGCCCAAAGGAGTTCGGGTGAGGTTGGAAAAGTGTATGCGGGGTTTCCTTTGGGGAAGGAAGGGCGAAGGGAGAAGGGGGGTGCATTTGGTGGGGTGGGATGAGGTTACGCGGCCTAAGCGGGAGGGGGGCTTATGTGTGCGACGTGTGGAGGTGGTGAAAGACACCCTTTTGCTCAAATGGGCTTCTAAGGTATGGGGTCGGGAGGAGAATTTCATGCTGAATATTCTGAGGGAGGCGTTGGGGGTGGACATGATCTCCGCGTCGAGGGGGAGACTCAATCTTCGAACTTCTACCTGCTGGCGTGGTGTGATAAGTGCTCTTAACCGCAACAGATCACTCTTTAAACCAATGCTCGGCGATGGGAATTCGTTTCGCTTCTGGACGGATGATTGGACGGGGAGGGGTGCTCTCAAGGACGTGTACCCGCGTTTGTTCGCTCTGGTGGACGACAAAGACGCTACCGTGGCATCCTGTTAGGACGGTGGCTGCTGGTGCCCTATGATTGTTGATAATTTATCGGACCAGAGATTGGTCGACTTCATCTCTATGCTGGCTACACTCGCGGACGCTTCCAAGCCCACTGTGGGCCGTGATCATTTGGATTGGAAGGATGGCACATTCTCTACCAGGAAGGCGTACATGGCTCTTCTTCCTCCCGCTGTGGGGGATGACGCTATTTTCTTGCGAGATTGTCGTTTCTTTTGGCGTCTCAAGCTTCCCGAGCGCATTGGCATATTCCTCTGGCTTCTGCGGCGTGGTAGACTGTTAACTCGGGATCGCTGTGCAATTATGTTTCCCAGTGGTTCGCTCTTGTGCGATCTCTGTGACACGGAGCAGGAAACAATCGAGCACCTCTTCTTCAACTGTGGCTGTGTTCGTGCTCTTTGGGATGACCTGGGCTGGCTTAATATATCGACATTTGCTTCTTTTTGCGAGAGCTTAGTCACTTCCAGGGGCAGATCTAGGAGGGAATTGCTGGACCCGATTGCTCGTTTGTGGAGCATTTGGTTGGGAAGGAACGAAGCCCTATTTGCTCGGCAACGGTTTTACAGGGAGAATATATGTATTTCGGCGACACGTTTTGTTGTTGATTGGTCTTCTGGGTAGCGACATTTGTATACGTCGGGGGGTATCTCTTCTTGATTACCGTAAGGGGCTTTGTTTTGGGCTTCTGTTTTTTTATCTCCTGTAAATACTTTTTTCTTTTTCCTTTTTAATATAATTGGGGCGAACACCATTGAGTGCTTCCCCCTTTTTTTGAGCGTAAAAAAAGAAGAAGTAAACATGGAGAGGAAAGAACCACCTTTAAGAGAACCAAACGCCCCCCTCTGGAGAGGATGGCCGACTTCCAGCCCGCCAGCCTCACCTCCAGCTTCTCAACAACCTTGAGCCAATCCCGCAACTTCGTTCTTCCTACTGTCAAGGGCATCCCAAGATAGTTAATCGGAAGGAAGCTGCAATCCGATCCTAACACATGGCCACAAGCATCTGCCTCCTCCACAGAAAGGTCGAACGGGATGACCTTTGATTTATCTGCATTCTTGTAGAGACCGGACAGTTTGCTGAAAAGATCCAGGGCCGCGGACATGCCGTAGGCCTCCGAAGCGCCCCCCTTAATGAAAAAGATAGTATCGTCAGCGTATTGCAAACGCGGGATCAAAGCGCCATCCCTGGAGTAACCAGCCGAGAATCCGCAATCAACCGTACGGTACACAATGTGCGCCAGGACATCCGCAGCAATAACAAACAACAGGGGAGCAAGGGGGCAGCCCTGTCGCACGCCCCTACGCGACTCGAAGAATCCACCTTCCGGGCGGCCATTCACCATGACCGAGAAAGAAGACGTTGTCACACAACGTTTCATCCAAGATATCCACAGCTTCAGGAAACCTCTCCTCCGCAGGACTGATCAAAGGAACTTCCAATCTAAACTATCATAAGACTTTGCAAAGTCTACTTTCCATGAAACACCTTGCTTGTTCATTCTCTTCCAGTCCGCAATGATTTCCGATGCAAGAGTAAGACAGTCTGCGATTTGCCTACCTTGTATAAAAGCAGACTGGATCGGGGATATAATAGTCTCAAGAACCCGGCTGAGTCGCACGGCGAACACCTTTGCCACAATCAGGTAGAGTGCGCTAGAGAGAATAATGGGGCGGAAGTCCTCGATACGTTCCGCCGGCGTGGACTTAGGAAGGAGAACGAGCATGCACTTATTGATCCTCTCGAAGCCGGCATTGCCCTCACAGAACTCGGATATGACGTCAAGAACCTCGTTGCCCACGAGATCCCAAAAATCTCTGTAGAAAGCCACCGGGAAGCCATCAGGACCCGGAGCCCCATCCGCGTTCAAGCTCCAAACCGCATCCTTAACCTCCTCCAAGGAGACACCCTGCGTCAGCTCAGCACACATCGAGGGTGGCAAAGATGAAGCCACGATCCCCGTCCACCTCCAAAGCCTGGGTATTGTCCTCGTTGAGAATTCCCTAAAGTGATGGACAATCGCTTTCCCCATTTCTCTGTCACCATCCACAAGCACACCATTGATCGTAGTCGATCTCAGAGTATTTGATCGACGGCTCCCGCTGGCGATGCGATGGAAAAACACCGTGTTAGCGTCCCCCTCTTTAAGCCAAGCACTTCTTGATCTTTGCCTCCATTCAGCGACGCGCTTGAGGTCCTCAGACACGATTATTTTTTGAGCAAGAGAGTGAGTGGCCAGCTCATCCCCCGATAGTTCCCTAAGATCCTCCAGAGCATCAAGTCTACTAACCACCTCCTCCGTCTCCAGTCTAGTAGCACATCTGGCGGCCCTGGAGTCCTTCTTGAAGGAGCTCAGCCTCGTGCGCAGGGATCCGAGCTTCTGAACAAACCTAGATGCAGCCGAGCCCAAATCCTCCACGTTGGACCAGTGAGAAACCACCATCTCTCTAAAATTTTCCTCTAGCAACCAACTCTTCTCATACCTAAAGAGACCCCGCTGTGTAGGGGGATCACCGCAATCCTAAAGGATTGGTGTGTGGTCGGACAAGGCTCGCGGGCGAGCCACCACAGAGCAGAGCGGGAAACAATCAAGAAGCTCGGCCGAAGCCAAGAATCTATCAATTCGAGAGCGAGAATTGGAACTCCTCCAAGTGTAGTTCAAATCCCCCGCATCCAAAACCTCCAGGGCCAAGGAGTCAATAGTGTCAGCAAAATCATCAGAACCCGGGCCCTGACCACCCTTGAAATGTAGTCTGTCCGTCGTTCAAAGAGTAACGTTGAAATCACCCCCTATGAGCCAAGGGATCCCCGCGAAGGCCCTACTCGCCTCGTGCAGGTCCTCCCACAACTCCCTTCGCAGAATATGACAACAAGGACCATAAACACACGAGACCACAAGTGGCGAAGAGGAATCATCACATACCAAAATAACCGAGAGAATATGTCTCTTGCGCAGCACCGAGCTAAACGTCAAGGCCGACGATCTCCATGCCACCAGCATCCCTCCAGACGCGCTTAAGGCCTCTAGAGCTTCGAACTCATCGCTTCCCCCAGTACCAAAAGACTTCCACACAACATCCGTGACGGATTGGAGCTTCATCTCCTGTAACATTGCCACTTCACAACACCACTCAATGAGGCGGGAACCAAGGATCTTCCGCTTGTTCAGCTCCCCGAGCCCCCGAACGTTCATGGACATAATCTTCATTTAGAACAAGAGTGCTGTCCCCGAATGCGGATCACCCCAGAGGCCTCCGCAATGGATGTCATTAGGGCTGAGCACGATTGTGGCTCAGATTGCGTATTCCACGATCTATTCCTGCGCCTGTATCTCTCACTGGATCTTTTGTCAGCAATCCCTTCAACATGACAAGCACCACCCGCCTCTTGGCGGGCACAAGCGAAGGAGCAGAATGTAGAGCGCCAGGAGATTCCCCAACCAGGATGGCGGCCAAGGTCGGATGAGAACCGACAGCAGGCGAAGCGGAAACGCGCGAACAACCCCCATCAGATGACACGGGGGGGCGGGAGAAACGCGACGACTCGAGGGGGGTAACTACAGCCTTGGTCCAGGACCCACGAGCAGGAAGCACCCAGCCATCCGATGACGAATGAGTCAGGCAAGGCGTCGGATCAGAGAGGCCCAGCGCGGTTGAGAATAATTGATTAGGTAGGGACTCGGAGGGGCCCATACCACCCGACAAGATAGCAGCAAATGGGCTTGAAACCCCCTGGGGCCGACCCGCCAAAGGATCCGAGAGAGCATCCGAAAGTCTGGTGTCCGAAGCCAGAGACAAAGCGAGAGCCGTTGAAGAGAGAGCGGGTACCACCTTTGCCACCTCAGCAGACAAAGAGAAGCTTTGGGTGACTAGGCACATGACCCGAGGAGAGACCCCCGCACCGTATCATCCCCGTGTGGCGAACCAAGCAACGTGCCCCTCGGAAACCCAACCGCCAATGCAGAAGGCGAAGCGACATCGGGCAGCCTCGGGACCTCCGGCGGAGGAGGCTCGACGATCTGCATCTCCACCCTGAAGCTGAACCGGCCAACATCCAAAGACGCGAAGAAGATCGGACCAGCCAACAACGCCTTGCTGCACTCCAACAGCACAAGCGTGATATCCGGATCCGAGCCGGGCTCAACCCATCGTCGACCACCGCTAGAACCGTACCCCACCGTCGGAAGGCCCGTCCCAAGCAGTGAACCGACCGGGACAAGAAAGGAACACCATGCGCCTTCGCCACACAAACCTCCGTTTCGTAAATGCTCCATCCGCAAAACAAAGAGGTCGCCAAAAATATCGTCCAACCCGCCGCTTTTGAGTAGGCGCTCCCTCTGCATCGAGGAAAGGCCACGAACACAGCACCTATGAACATCAAGAGACACTATGTCTCCCGTAAACCGCGAACCAAGGAGCCGAAATAGGTGTGCCTTCAGTGTCTCAACAAAGATGCAGCTTCGCAACGCGTAACCAATCACTGCATGGGTATCGGAATCCTGCATGCCAACCTTCACACCACCTGCAACCTCCGCTTCACCCCCAACCCCTGCCTGGAAGCTACGTTGCCCCCGGCAACCACCGACCGCAGAGGAGATACGTTGCATGGATTGACCTTCAGAGCTATGCATTGCATAGCCAACTGCATGACGATCGAAACCAAGCCAGCAGGTGGCACGGTGATGACCCACCCTCCCGCAGGAAAAACACCTCGGGGGGACAAGACAGGACGACGCAACGTGGCCCCTAACCCCACTGCGGAAGCATCTTTTCTCCGGCTTCTTGTGCGAAACATGTACCCACCCCTCGCCATCTTCCTCGTCATGCACCGCGCCGCCAACTTCATGCATCGCGCCGCCATCGCCACCCCACAGCCCCGCACCCTCCCTGGAAACCACCCTCTTCCCCTCCCTGACCACAGCACACCGACCTTCACCGAACCAGCCACTGCCGACTCCCTCCGAGGTCCCTCCCTCCACAAGCACACCACACCCCTCCGCAACAAAGGGTCCCACACCCTCGTGTCCAGACGAACCAGAGTCCTCCTCCCCCCGCAGCAACGAAGCCCCCCCCCCCCCCCCCCCCCCCCCCCCGGAGATGAATCACCCTGCTGCGACGAACCCCCCTGCAATCCCGAACTTTGGACTCTCCACCACCGCTCCATCTTCCTCCACATATTTTCTTTGGTCATCCTGTTCAACCTATAATGTTCCCTCTAGAGCTACTTACAACCTTGAACTTTAAAACAAACACGACCCAGATACCGACCTCTATAAGGCACCCTCCTAACATTCAAGCATGGTCTCCTGCAATAAGTTAATATCCACTTGCCATGATCCACGTAATGAAGCCACAACCACCTACTTCTCACTCTCCCGGTTCATGTACATTCCAATTTACGAGCTTCATCAACCGAAGGGGCCATCCCCACAGCTGAAATCCCGACACAATTATCTCCTCCTTGAAGCTTGTCTCCTTTTCTTGAAATCCTTCAAACATACTTGCTTTTGACAGCACATCAACCATTAGGTAGCGTTTGGTTCGCGGGTTACCTGCGGGTTAGGGGAGTTTACCCCCCTTAACCCACATCCCCCTCTCTCCCCGTGGGCTCCACTTTATTTCTTTTTTTAAAAAATTAAATAAATCAATTTTACATCATCAATCCTATCAAAAAATAGTATATTATACCATCATATCATATAAAAATTATAAACTACTCCACTTCTACTCCCTTTTCCAAACTTCAATACAATAACATCACAATAACTACTCACTTTTTCAAACTCCAATACAATCATATCACCCCAAACCCACTTCTAACCCACCCCCAGTTTAACCCTCTATCCAAACACCAAGACACAAAAACGGATTACCCTCTACCAGTTTAACCCGTCTTAACCCGCCAACCAAACGCACCCTTAAGGTCTCCACTATGTGTTGTGTTGGCTCAACCATCAAAGGTGCAGTCTCCACAATCGTACACATAGGCTCCTTTTTAAGGACACGATCCTCAAAAACAATTTCTTTAGTCCTTAGTTTACATGAAAAGACATGAAAACCATCACCGTAAGAATCCTCTTCCTTTCTTTGGGTGGAATCTTGTCACATGGATGGGCAAGCAACACACATTAGTTTCCCACCCGAATGCAAAGAGGGATTGCATGGCGAAGGGCCATGCAATAGTGGAGATGAAGTGGATTCAGGCCGTGCTTACAAATCTCTTTCTTTCGTTAAACAAGGTAGTAGAGTTAATATGCGCCAAATCTACTACTGTGTTTATCACAAATACCCCTTGTTTCATGAGAGAACTAAACATATAGATTTTTATGGCAATTTCACTAGGGATCTTATCACACACGGACTTCTGTGGACATCTAGGGAGTCTTATATAGAGTAGAATGTGAATATATTCAACAAGGTACTCTCAACTTCTCAAGGGCTCTTTTTGAGAGATACTATCATAAGCCACACATGTTAGATATCCATGTTCTAGTTTGAGGGGGAGCGTTTGAATATTACGAGAGTTGTAATCCCTTAGGGGTATTATGCATTTCTTTATTTATTTGTCCTCTCCCTAAATGTAGCTGCCGCTTATATATAGAGGTTAGTGCCATTTGTTATTTTATTAGTTATTTATAATAATAATTAATCGACGATTATATATATATATATTAAACATGATATATTGATACATATGTTTGTGGATATCAATACTTTTTCCATATCCATTTATAATGAATGCAGATATTTACGTCAATATTAGTGCAAAATGGATATGGTAGTAGATTGAGAATAGATATACCCATGTCCAGGTGTATCCCTAATGCCAAATATTTCCATTAAAATGATACCGTCATGGAAGCTAAAGTTGGATTTGTCCTGCATCAATAGAGTTTTTTGGTATCGCAGACAGTAGATATGCTCTTGTTTCAGTTTTTACTGACTTGAAAGAAAGAGGATACACCGGAACAAGTAATGGCAACTGGATTTTGAAGTGTAGTAGTTAATTATTGTATGGAATGCCCAATACTGACTTGTTGATAACTATGCATGCTTTCGAAAACATGCATTTTAAAGATAAGATGGATGCATACTGCAGAGCTGATGCTTTCCATGCTCTTTCCAGGGATGATGATGGTGTACAAAATAAACGCAAAAGATTGCGACCTGGAAACATTTCTCCTCGCTTGTCTGTGCCTGCCCATATTAAAAAGCCTCCTTACGCCAATTCTAGCCAATTACCAGGAATGGCTAGTGGCCCCCAATTCCATAATAAGTTGGGCATAGACTACATGCGGGCCTCTGGCAAACTTGCAGCACAAGTTTTGCAGTATGCTGGGACTTTGGTCAAGGTAAGATATTTTAGTCTATCCCCAATTTCCACATTCAATTAGCTATTGTAGGAATACTTATTGCTTTATATGAAGTTACATGATTCTATAATGGTTTTTTAATCGCAAAGGATGGACTAGACAGAAGTAATGAAGGAAGAGATAGTAAGTACTGGATTTTAAAGGGCAACGCACACTGGTGAAAAAGCGCAACCTTGATCTGCTTAAAGATCATTTTAACTTCCCATTACAATCAATCATGCTATTGAAGGGCCAATTTTTCCTTCTTTTGTGTCAGAGCTCAGAAATGTAATACCAAGATCATCTTGATACAACCATGTGCTCTATTAGTTTATTATATGTTTAACTAGTAATTTTTTTGAAGTCCAAAAAAGAGGGGGAAGCACTCGATGGTGCTCGCCCCACGGTTTTTATTCAAAAGACAAAACAAAACATACGGGGGGAGAAACAAACTCACGCCGACCTCATAGGTCCACTACAACACCCAATCCTCCACCAAGCGCTTGGCATACATCCCTACGTTCTCCTTATAGAATCTTTGTCCCGGGAACAACAAGTCATTCCTTTCTCGCCAAACTGCCCACAGGATGGCCAACGGATAGAGCAACTCCCTCCTCGGCCTCTCCTTATTCGCAAGGAGCGTGTTCCAGAAAGTCTGAAGATCGTCCGTGCAGTACCACACCAAGCCAGCCTCTTGCAAAACCTGAAAGACCATGGAACACGAAAAGAAGAGGTGCTCCACGGATTCAATCACCTCATTGCACAACAGGCAAGTGTTGGAAACACTGCCCAGAAGCCTAGCACACCGATCCCTCGTCATCAGCCTCTGCCTCCTGAGCAGCCAAAGGAAGAACCCAATTCTCTCCGGAAGCCCGAGACCCCAAAGAAAAGTGCAATCCCTGATCATCAACGCCGAAAGCGACGGTGGCAGCCTGGAGATGGCCCCAAAAGCCTTCCTGACCGAGAACGGACCCTCCCGCCAACACCAGTGATTCCGCCCCCCAAGAGGGCGCCCAACCTCCCTCACAACATCAAGCAGGGCCAAGAAATCCTCTAATCTCTGGTCGGAGAAGTTTGCCGCAAAAGTGGGACACCAATTCCCATCCACCCAGCATGCCGCAACCGAGCACCGCTTATCCTCCGCCAGGCCAAATAAGCGAGGGAAGCGCGAGCAAAGGCCCCCCCGTCCAATCGTCCGCCCAAAAAGAGAACGAGTCCCCCCCACCAAGGACCGGCCTAAAAAGGGTAATGTTCCGCAAGAAAACCTTGATGACCCCCCTCAAAAAAGGGGTGGTAGAAGCAAGCCGGCTGAGTTGCGAAGACGGTGCCCCCCTCACATCATAGATCCTCCGTACCACTTCGCAACAGAGATCCTCCCCCGGCCCCCACACCCTGCTCGCCCATTTAAGCAGTAACACATTATTCATCTGCACCAGCGACTTCACCCCCAGACCACCTTGATCCTTCCCGTGCGTATTCTCCTCCCACCCAACAAGGTGAACCCCTCTATTCCCATCCCTCGACTTCCCCCAAAGAAAGGCGCGCATGCGCTTTTCCAGCCGAGCCCGAATCCCTTTAGGCATCTGCCGATTGGAAAGGAAATAAATGGGAATGGACGAGAGGACAACCTTCAACAGGACCAGCCGAACCCCTCTCGATAGGACAACGACCTTCCAACCAGCTAACTTCGCTTCCACCTTCTCCACCACCCTTAACCAATCCCTCATCCTCGTTCTGCCCAGGGCCAAGGGCATACCCAAATAGTCCAACAGCAAGTTAGAGCGCCTTGACCCCAACTCCACCGCAAACCCGACAGCCTCCTGCACCGCACGGCCGAAAGGAACGAACACAAACTTGCTATCGTTCTTGAGCATCCCAGACATCTCGCCAAAAATCGCCAGAGCCATGGCCATGCCCCTAGCCTCCTCCAAACCCCCTTCAATGAAGAAAAGGGTATCGTCGGCGTATTGAAGGAGCAGAACCATCCCACCCTCCCTCGAGTACCCTTTAGAAAGGCCACAGTTGACCACACGAGTCGCAATATCAGACAGAATATCCGTTGCAAGGATGAAAAGCATGGGCGCCAGCGGGCACCCCTGATGCACCCCCTGCGCGGCTGAACCAAACCCCCCTCCGGCCGCCCATTCACCATGACCGAAAAAGAGGCCGTGGTGACACAGCGCCTCATCCCAGAGATCCACTTCTCCGGAAACCCCTTCCTCCTAAGCACCGACCAGAGAAATCTCCAATCCAGGCTATCGTAAGCCTTCGCTAAGTCCACCTTCCAAAGGACCCCACTCTTTTCCCTCCTCTGCCAATCGACGATGATCTCAGATGCCAGAGTTATGCAATCCGAGATCTGCCTCTCAGGGATGAAGGCCGATTGCATCGGGGAGACAATGCTCCCAAGAATGCCGTTCAGTCTGTTAGCGAGGACCTTCGCAGTTATAAGATATAGTGCATTTGAGACTGCAATAGGGCGAAAATCATCTATGGAGATCGGCGCCGAAGACTTGGGCAACAAGATAAGCGCACGGTTGACCCTATCGAAACCCACGTTCCCCTGACAAAACTCCGAGACCACCTCCCACAGCTCGTGGCCCACCAGGTCCCAAAAATCTTTGTAAAACGACACCGGGAAACCATCTGGGCCAGGCGCAGCGTCAGCATTCAGGTTCCAAACAACATCTTTAATCTCCTCTAAGGTCACATCACGAGTGAGAGCGAAAGAAGAAGAGTCCTCTACATCACGAGTACCCCGGCCCAACCACCTCCACCTCCTCGGAATAGTTCTAGCCGAAACGTTCTTGAAATGAGCCACAATAGCTCTCCCCATCTCCATGTTCCCCTCGACGAGAACCCCATCAATGGAGATGGAGCGCAGCGCATTGGACCTGCGCCTCCCACTAGCAATACGATGGAAGAAGGAAATATTCGCGTCTCCCTCCTGAAGCCATGTACTTCTCGACCTCTGTCTCCACTCCGTGACACGCTTCTTATCCTCCAAAGACACTTTCGCATGAGCAGCACCGCGACACTCCAGTTCAACAGTCGTGAGATCCCTGAGATCTTCCAGTGCATCAAAGTGCCGAATGACCTCCTCCGCGTCCACCCTAGCGGTGCATCTGGCCGCCCTTGACTCCCTTTTGAAAGCCGCTAATCGCACCCGAAGCGAAGATAATTTCTGGACAAAGCGAGAAGCAGCGGAACCTGAGACCACCATCTCCGTCCAGTGGTTTGCCACCAGCTCCCTAAAGTTATCTTCCAACAACCAGCACATCTCGTACCTAAAAAGCCCCCTCTGCACTGGGGCATCCCCAGAGCACCAAATAATAGGATTGTGGTCCGAACAAGACCGCGGTTTGGCCTCCACCGAGGCTAAGGCGAAAGCCTCCAGAAGCTCATTTGAATCGAAAAAGCGATCAATACGTGAACGGGACTTGGAACTCCTCCAGGTATACGCGATGTCCTCCGCATCCATCACCTCAAGGCCCAGCAAGTCAACTGTGTCCGCAAAATCACGCGAGCTCACGTCCTGCCCTTTCCTGCCCCCGGGCCTGTCCGAAGTGAGAAGAGTGACGTTGAAATCTCCCCCAATTAACCAGGGGACTCCTCCGAATGATCTACCAACCGTAAGAAGGTCCTCCCAAAGCTCCCCTCGCAGAGCACCATCACAAGGGCCATAAACACAAGAAACAACCACCTGAAAAGAAGAGGCCGTGCATACCAGGAGCACCGTCAAGACGTGCCTCCCACGAGACATCGAGACGAAGGACAAGGACGAAGAGCGCCAAGCCACAAGTAACCCACCCGAGGACCCCGTCGCATCCATCGATCTGAACTGGTCAATGCCCCCCGCGCCAAAGGACCTCCAAACGTCGTTCGACATAGAATGCATCTTTGTTTCTTGCAGCATAATGATGTCACACCCCCACTCTACGAATCTTGAACCGACAGTCCTCCGCTTATCCGGGTAACCAAGGCACGAACATTCCATGAGAGGATTTTCATTTGGGACCAATGAAACTCCGTTCGATTTGGACCACACCCGCGGCCTCCGCCACACGAAGCTTCAAAGGTGAGCAAGGCTGCGCCTCCGTCCTCGAAACCCTGGATCTGTTCCTTCACCTGTACCTCTTCCCACTTCTCTTGTCGCTCGGCCCCGTGTCGGAGACATAACCAGAGACATCAGCATCGCCGGCATCCACAGCGACCCGATCATGGCCCTCTGAGCTTGCCGAAGAGATCGCCGGGACCGCAAAGGAGGACGATTGAGCCCGAGCCCTCCCCTCCGCTGTGAAAGGAGGGAAGAGGGAGAAAGAAACCATATGCGGAGAGCCACCCAACGCATCTCCGTAGCCCCATGAAGGAAAAAACCACGCCGTCGAGGCCGAGGAGGCCACGACCGGCAAGAGCCTCGCATGATCCGATGGCACTCGTCCGGCACCCGCATCCGAGAAGCCCCTTTGATCCGCCACCGTAAAAGGCATCGCTAATGGATCCACGAGCGGATCCGCGTAATCGAGCCAAGCAATCGGACCCACCTCCGACTCCAACGCAGGCGGTGACGATTTCGGAAGCCCTTTGCCCACGTCACCATGCAAATGGAATAAACTTGACGGCAGGTACAAAACTTTTGAGGAGTTCACGAAGCGCCGCGTGCACTGAGCCATTCGCGCCTCTCCACCGAGAGGACCCCTCGGAAAATGAACCGCCAGCGTGGAATCCGAAACGACCCTAGACTCTCCGTCGGCCACCACCCTCGCAGCCTCTGGCGGCGGCGGAGGTTCATCGATCAGGAGCTCTATAGTGAAAGAGAAAGAACCCACCTTCAAATCAGTGAAAGTGCTTCGCCCTCCAACCTTGTCGAGGAAGTTCTTGTTGCACTCAAATAGGATCGTTGTGTCCTCCATAGGTGAACCAGGCCTAAGCCCATCGTCCAGCACTTCCCGAACTGTTCCCCAACGACGCACGACCTTCCGCAAACAACCAGTCGATCGCGAGAGGAAGGGGGCACCCTTCACTGTAGCCATGCAAACCTCCACCTCCGAGCAGAATCCATCCGCAAAACGTAAACTCCTCCAGCAGACGTTGCCTACATCCCCATTTTGAAGCAGCCGCTCTCTCTGATCAGCTGATAAACTACGAACACAACACCTTCTAGCATCCAACTTCACAACATCTCCCGTGAACCGCGGGCCAAAGAAACCACGCTGATGTGCAAACACCACGTCCATCTCGACAACGCCCTTACCTCCTGCGATGGCTGAGCACCACCACCCCCTCCCAGAGCTGTAGGGATATCCACAAGCTTTGTCGCAGTATCACCTCGGACCACGTTCCCCACCACCTCCGCGAACGAAGGCCCCTCCGACGAAACTCTGCAGCATGCCAGTTGTAACGGCCACCAAGGAAAGTCTGGTCCCTTGATGGAGCCTTTGCTTCGAAAGCCCCACGATTCTTCATGCAACTTTCTTGTCGGTGCCCCACCTTTCTGCAAGTAAAACATCTAGGAGGTGAAGGACAGAAGGAGGCAACATGCCCCCTGATCCCACACCGAAAACACCTCCGCCTAGGTTTCTATTGTGAGACACTCCTCCATTCCCCGCTTTCCCCTACCAGAGGCTTCTCTTCGAAGCCCCGAGGTCGCTCCTCAACCTCCTCCGAGACGAGCACCACCTTCCCTTTCGCACTCGCTGTCGCCCTTGCACTCATCGTTGTCGCCTCCAATTTCTGTCGCCCTTGCACTCATCACTATTTAACTAGTAATTTAATAAGATTTACTTCTTCCAAATTCTGTTCTCAATGATTAAAATGCTTAAAGAGTCCGTTTTCTCTCACATTCTGTCATTCTGACCTCCTGGCCTATTCCAGCCTTCTAAATTTGCGTCTACTTTATCGTATCCACCACCAATCCTCATCATACTCAGCGTTCATGGATATGGCCACATGAAGTGCATAAGCGGATGTATATGCCTATATGGTAAGGTGAACCAATCTGCATTTTATAGGTAGGGCATTATGCAGTTTAGGGTGCATATTCAACCCATGCAGCTGTATATTACGCTTTATACACCACATATTCAGTCCAGGCAGGATTGGTATAAATACTAGGCTTTACATTTATTTGTGTAAAGAACTTATATACTTTATTACCGACCTGTATCAATGAGATTAATGCTTACATTTAAGCCCTGTATACATGGTTTTATTATAGAATTATGTTGTAATATGCATGCTTACATTAATAATAGACTATTTTGTTAACGTATATGTTAGTTGTTTGTGTATCTCTCTGTTATTTTTATTTTCAGTTGTATGCTCTATGTAATTTACCCTTTGGCTACTCTCCTATATAAGAGAGCCTAGGGCTTATGGAATAAACATCTCTTTCATTTTTCCCAACATGGTATCAGAGCGACGGTCCTAGACCGGAGTTCTCGAAACCCTAACCCAATCCCTACCCCACCCGCCGGCCTCTCTTTCTCTCTCTCTCTCATCGGGTGCCGCCTGGGGCACAACTGCGCCTCCGCCGCGCGAGTGCGCCGCTGCACCAGCGCCCCTGCGCGCCTTCGTCGCCGCCCTTGTGCGCCTGCGCGAGTGCACCAGCACCTGCACGCTAGCCCTCCGCGCGCTAGCCCTCCGTGCGCCACGCTAGCCCTCTGCGCGTTCATCCCTGCGCGCCTCTGCACCAGCATCTGCGCGCGACTGCACGCTAGCTCCTGCGCTGCGTGACTGAGCGTGGCTCCCTTACGCACCCATGTGCACCTGCGTGATCCAGCGGGCTTCTTAGAGCCCTAGGTGTGCGTTCGTAAATCAGGTCTAGAGCGCTCACCTTCAACCAAATGGGTTTAGTTGCTTGAGGTCTACACATGCAACTAAACCCGTCTATGTCATTGTAGATGAATCTCTTCTTTAGTCAATCGCTCCAGTCTTCAGTCTCCAGTATATCAGAAAGCAAGGCGGATATCCCATCAATTGGCGCCTTTCGTGGTCCAACGCCTATTGTAAAGATGGACGGTACAAACTATGAACTGTGGGCGATGCAGTTCATGAGCATGATGAAGTCAACAGGTAAGAAGCATATTCTTACCGAATCAGAGCCTGCTGAGAAGACTGGAGCCAATGCCTCTTGGGATCATGATGCATACGCCAAAGTTTGGCTATCTGGTACGTTGGCGATTGAGATTGCCAATGACATTCTACATCAGCCCACGACCAGGGACATGTGGGACATCCTGGCGGCCACATATTCTCAGGCGAGGAACGAGACAAAGATCCTCCAACTCCAGCATGATATATTCACTGTAAAGCAGAATGGTCGTCCTCTGCATTCACTCTACACATCCCTGAGAGGGATGTTCGAGAAGCTCTACAGCTTCTTGCCTCTGACAGCCACGCCAGAACAACATAAGACATATCGGAATGCGACTATGGTGGTCGTATTTCTTGCTGCACTTGATCCAGAGTATGAGGCGGCACGATCCCAGATCATGGCCGATTCTACTATTCCTCCTATGGAGGAAGCCTTCCATAGACTGAGCCACATCACCGTTTCTTCCACGGCCACGGATTAGAATACTTCAGCCATGGCCGCCAACAGGGGTCGCGGGTTTCATCATCAGACCCGTGGACGTGGACCTCGTGGCAGAGGAGGCCGCACTCGGCCAACATGTACCTACTGTCATCGCGTTGGATACAATGAAGACACATGCTACTCGAAGCATGGATTTCCTGCATCTGCACGAGTCGCTGAGCAGATAGAGCCTCCATCTGCTGCCACTTTGGATCAACGGTTCGATGATCTAGTTGCCCGTCTAAGGGGCATTATTCCCCCATCTGGCCCAACACCTACTACTGAGAGTCAATCTGATGCTGCTGCTTCTGCCTCTGCGTCTACCAATGCTTCAGGTAGCATACTTGCATTTACTAGTAGTAGATCAGATACATTATCGTGGATTATGGACTCGGGCGCTACACATCATCTATGTGGCGATCAGAGTTTACTTACATGATATTCTCAGATTCCTCCAGGTCGAACAATGGTCATTGCCAATGGTACACATTCTCCCATTACTGGTCAAGGGGAGATTAGACTGACATCTTCTATGCAGCTCAAGAATGTGCTACATGCACCTGATTTTTCAATGAATTTGTTATCAATCAGTCAGATTACGAATGATTTACAATGTCGGGCAATTTTTGATCCATCTTCTCTTATTTTTCAGGACATCCGTACGGGCAACATGATTGGTCGTGGCTATGAGCAAGGAGGCCTCTATCGCCTAAATCAGACTCCATTCGCTGGAACCTCATCCCTTCCCACTGGACCAGTATCTCCTTTGCTGTGGCATCTGCGCTTTGGGCATCTACCGCTTCAGAAGTTGCGTCGTGTGTTACCCCAGGGTCTTCCTCACATATCTATCCAATGTGAGGCTTGTCAGTTGGGAAAGCATCACAGGTCTACCTTTCCCAGTCGTCCAGGTCAGAGTAGTACCTCCAAGTTTGAGTTATTTCATATTGATATCTGGGGTCCAAGTCCTGTACCTGATCATCAGGGACACAGATTTTATATAGTTATTGTGGATGACTTCTCTCGTGTGTCGTGTATTTTTGATGAAAAATAAATCTGAAGCAGACAATATTATTATCCATTTACTGAATGAAATTCAAAATGTTTTCTCCACATCTGTGAAGTTTGTAAGAAATGATAATGCCCTAGAACTGTGCACTCATGTCCTAGCCAACTACTACTCCTCAAAAGGGATTATCCATCAAACATCCTGTGCTTATACCTCTCAACAAAATGGGATTGCTGAAAGGAAACATCGTCACCTACTAGATGTCACAAGATCACTTCTTATACAGAGTCATGTTCCTTATTCTTACCGGGGTGACGCGTTTCTCACAGCATGTTACCTAATTAACCGTATGCCGTCCTCTGTCTTGGATGAACAGATTCCCTTTTCCCTTATCTATCCTGGGAAGGATCTGTTTTCCCTTACTCCTCGTGTGTTTGGTTCAATCGCCTTTGTCCACCAGTTGTCTCCTGGTACTGACAAGCTCTCTCCTAGGGCTGTCAAGTGTGTGTTTGTTGGGTACTCCAAAACTCAAAAGGGGTACAAGTGTTTTGATCCATTGCGTAGGCGGTATATGGTCAGTGCAGATGTTACATTTTTTGAATCCGTAATGTATTTTTCATCCTCAGGTGATCAACAGCTACCTCTACTGACTACCGACGCCTTATATATGACACCACCACCTCCAGCACCAGCTCCACGCACTATCCCCATTTCACCACTACCATTCCATTATACTCGCAGGCCTCCTCCAGCTCATGGTCACGACTCATCTCCTAGCTCGCCTATGGTATGTACTGAAGATACTTCTCTTGATGGATCTAATGATATTTCTGAGCAGGATATGTTGCAGGGGCCAGATGAGGACACATCTGATTTAGATGTTCCTATTGCTATACGCAAATCGAAGAAGAGTTGCGGTACATATCCATTGGCAGCTTCTGTGTCTTTTGAGCGACTATCTGGGGATTTCAGGAACTTTGTGGTGGCCTTGTCAGCTATAGATATTCCTCGGAATTATCAAGATGCTTTGCAGGATAGTAGATGACGTCTAGCAATGGAGGAAGAAATGGCAACACTTCAATCTAGGGGAACTTGGAGTCTAGTTCCTATACCTCCAGATGTGACCCCGGTGAGTTGCAAGTGGGTATTTACGGTGAAGCAAAATGCAGATGGCAGTATTGACAGATACAAGGCCCGCCTTGTTGCACGTGGCTTTACACAGACATACGGGGTGGATTATCTTGATACATTCTCGCCAGTAGCCCGTCATTCCACCCTACGGATCCTGCTGTCAGTCGCGGTCAATCGAGAGTGGCCATTATATCAGTTGGATGTGAAGAACGCGTTCTTATATGGAGACCTACAGGAGGAAGTCTATATGCAACAGCCACCCGATTTTACTGTTGAGGGGGAGTGTTCCAAGGTGTGCAAACTTCATAAGGCTATCTATGGCCTTAAGCAGAGCCCCAGAGCATGGTTTCAGAAGCTCTCAGACCTCTTTGAAAAACATGGATACAAATCTCCAATGCTGATCATTCCTTGTTTGTACAGAAGACTTCAAGAGGTATTATTGCAATTATGGTTTACGTAGATGATATCTTGATTACAGGAGATGATGAGCAAGGCATAAAACAAGCAAGAGAGAAGTTGGGGAGCGAATTTGTCACTAAGGATCTTGGAGTCCTTGGATATTTTCTGGGGCTGGAATTCGCTAGAAATCCGTATGGGTTAGTAATGACGCAGAGGAAATATGTTACGGACCTGTTGAGTGAAACATGTATGCTTGGGTGTCGGCCTGCTACGACACCAATGGTCCCCAGCATGAAGCTATATGATGATGATACAGAGGAGGTGGACATGAGAAGATACATAGAACCAGTAGGCAAACTGTTGTATGTCACAATCACTAGGCCCGATATAGCCTTTGCAGTGAATCGTGTGAGCCAGTTCATTGAGCAACCACGTCAGGTTCATATGGATGCCATACATATGATACTTAGATACCTCAAATCATCTCCAGGTGCAGGTTTGCTATTCAAGAAAGGAAAGGGGATTTCTATCTCAGCATGTGCGGATGCAGACTATGCAGGTTGTCCCAAGGACAGGAAGTCCACCTCGGGGTTTGCAGTCTATGTTGGAGATTCTCTAATCTCATGGAGGAGCAAGAAACAGACGGTGGTAGCCAGATCTAGTGCTGAATCTTAATATAGGGCTATAGCCCAGGCTAGCACAGAGATGATGTGGGTAAAAGCTGTACTTACAGATCTATGTCTAGATGTACCACTTCCTATGAACTTAGAATGTGATAATCAGGCATCCTTGTTCATTGCAAACAATCCAGCATTCCATGAGCGGACCAAGCATATTGAGGTTGACTGTCACTTCATACGTGACATGATTCAGAAGGGGTTCATTGCGACATCTCATGTTACCTCAGAAAATCAAACTGTCGATATATTCACCAAGGCATTACTACGAGGCCCATTCCAGAAGTGTGCGTCCAAGCTGAGCATGATTGATATCTATGCTCCATCTTGAGGGGGAGTGTTAACGTATATGTTAGTTGTTTGTGTATCTCTCTGTTATTTTTATTTTCAGTTGTATGCTCTATGTAATTTACCCTTTGGCTACTCTCCTATATAAGAGAGCCTAGGGCTTATGGAATAAACATCTCTTTCATTTTTCCCAATATATTTATTTTATACTAAAAAGTATAGAAGTTCACAAAATTGCATATTCCCTGTTCATACTGCATAGTTGCTACTCTGTGTCGTGTTTGAGCGAATCTGCACACCACAGTTTGTAAATATTGGTCCCACTTGTAGGTGTCCAAATGCTATTTTCTTGATGGTTGGGTTTGTTCGTTTGCTTCCCTTTTTGATCGTCTCTTCTTTACACTTTCTTTTATGGAAGTCTCTAGTTCTTTTCTTTCTTTCTGCTGTTAAGCCACCTTTTGATGCATTATTTAATCTATGATTGCATATTGGTCACCTGCCACCAAATGTTCATCCACCCGCACTAACATTTTCTGCCCTTCGTACATCTTCGTCCTCAAGCAATGAGCATCCGCCACATCTAGCATTTCCTTGTCAATTTTGATTTTCTAGTAAAAACTTGTATCGTCCCTACAGCTTGAACAAAGACTTGACTAATTAATACGGTTCTAGTCAGGATAAATCGCACATCTTCCAGGTTAACATTACAATTTGAACAAAGATTTGACTAATCAATATGGTTCACATCTTCCAGGTTAACATGCAATGTGTATATTATGTTTTTTGACGGACATGCTATTGTTAGAAAGTTATGACGGATTTTTGTTTAGGAAGGTTCGTAGTTAGAGGTTCCTGCAGGAAGCTCTAGAGTGCTCCAACCTGTTTCACATGCCATTTCTTTGTGACACCATTGCATTTTTTGAAAAGTTTATGGTTATCGTTGTGTTTAATTCTCCACATGCTTTCTACACGGAACGAGTCATTGCAAAGTCTACCAGTCTTGTTGGAATACAAATGCATATAGAAGGTGTTCCCTGTGCTAACATGGATGTTGAGGACCCAAACATCCTTTTATAATCATATGTTTCTTTGTTCGTGGTTGGTGCTTTGACCTTTCCCGCGAGTGATGCTTTTTGAACGGTTATTGTGAAAATATAATGTCGAAGCAATAAGAACATAAACACATAAGAAGATTAGGGTTCAACATGGAACCTTACTCTCTAAGGAGCGGGATGAAACCACATGAGAACGCCTCTCAACTCTGGATATTCTATTGAATTCTCTCAATGAGTACATGGGTGGAGGGTTCTTTGTGTAGCCTAATTGATACACCAAAGTCCCATTAATAGATGATGTGGGAATACACGTGAGGGTGTGGTAATTGGATCATAGAGAGAACCAACTACCCACTTAAGACATTCTTCAACACTTTCCCTCAAGATGGAGCATGCAATGCTCAGCTTGGACAAATAGAAAGAAGGCTCTCACTCATACACTGAATACATGTCATTACAAACAATATCATCTTAAGGCACACTATATCGGTTGTCGTTGATGATAATGCTTCAGATTTCATGCTAGTGCGCATGATGAGCCGTAGAGAAATCTAGATCAACGATTGGCTCAAATGCTCTGAATATGCATCCATCAATCACATGCACTGCAATGAGTCTCTATCATGGAATACACCGGCCTACAGCATGTGGAAGGCTGAAGATGTCTCGATCTCTCTAAGGGGTTGAACAAAAGAAGCCACATGAATTTCTATAAGTAGATGCTGGTTCTCTCTCATAGGAACACCTTGGCGTGATCTCGTGCTGGAGTTCACAGTCAATGGAGGATGGATCATGCATTGAGTATCTCTCTCGATAATTTTAAGAAAAGAGCAGCTATAATGTAGAATCCCTCAAACTATAGTATAGTCTAAAACCTCTACTCAATACTCCCCCTTTCTCTCATAGTTGTTAGAAAATGACGATACTCGACCAAATTGGGAGAACAAATGAAGTGGGGAGGACATAAAACATCTCCCTTTTTTGTGGCTGCCTTTTTTTTAATTTTTACTCGGCCATCCATCTTTCCTTCTTCTCTTCTCTTCTCTTCCCTTTGTTATCATCAATCCTTCGTCCAATTTTTAACATCTCCTCAGCACTCCATTTTTTTGAAAAATCAAGCAGACCTTGACCTCTCTTTTTGTACTTTTTTTAATCTCATCTCTTTTTGAAATACAATAATAGCATAGCTATATACAAAAAATAAGGAATTTAAATAAAATGGGCATATTAGACTTGAATAAAAATAGAGAACAGATAAAACCTAACATAGGGTATCAAAGCCATCTCTTCTCCTTCATCAATAAAGCATCGAGTAGGTTTCTCAACGCCCCACTGTTGCCATCAAACTGGAATCGTCATTGCTGTTGCAACATCTCACTGCTTTCAAAACTGGAGCATCATCGCCCTCTGATCGTTGGTGTTACGCCCATCGTCTCTGCCTGAGTTTGCTGCGATCATGGAACTAAATCTCGTGAAATTTCAACGAAATTTCGTCGAAATTTCGGTTTCGATGGGTGGAGGATATCGAAACTCATATGAATGTCGATTTCCCAGATTTCGACGGAAATCTCGCGAGATAGCGGCGAGATTTTGGTTCATCTCGTTATTTCGCCTGAGAAAGGGAATCTGTAATAAAAAATACACCTTTTTGGCGATATCGACCGAAATTTCGGTCGAAACTCGCCCATTTCGACTGAGTTCCAGTAGCAACCTCTCCAAACTTCCTTCAAGGTCTTTTTTCGCCCCTTGCTTCAAGGTAAGCCAAATTTAGCCAAATCTTCATTAAATTCTTCAATTTTTTAGGGGTTTTACTCTTAGGATGTTGATCTAGCCTAGTATCACTCCCCCAAATTTCGTGATCGAGAATGATCGTGCAGACACGGTAGCTGGATGCTCGAGAATGATCGATGGAGCAAAGACTTCAGGAGGATTCCGAAAATGCGTGGATATCAGGGAGGTTATACACGGGAGTCTGGAGGCTCAACCGTACGTTACCAGGGAGAAGCGTCACACAGGACACTGGCTCGGTAGCAGAGTGTCGTGGTGCTTGTAGCAGTGCGAGCACATCGAGTACAGACAACAGTGAAAGACATGACCGTGGATGCACGTAGTGGTACATACGCGAGCGCAGAAGGGCGGTACGTAGTGAAGCAGCACGCATCGAGGAGCAATCCAGTACGGCCACAGAGGCGTACGCACGAAGGCGCACAGTATCGGTACTGATGCATGGCGATCCACAGAGGCATGTAGCGTTGCAGGTGCTGAGTACGAGTATTGTCGAGCATGCTTGGTAGTACATGTACGAGAGTGGTCTGGAGGCCATGATAGCGAAGTTCTGGAGGACTTCCCCTTAGCATGGAGAACGTTAAGGAAGGGTTTACCGCACAAGGGTCTGGAGGCCACGGGTTCCCTTTGGCACAAGACCGAGTGTTCGGTGACACTTGGTGAATTACGGCAAAGCTGCATCAGCAAGCGTTGGAGCGCGAGTGTGCTGATGACTGAGCGGTTGATTGTGCGTCAACCGTGTAGGAAGATGAAAGGACCACAAGGGAGTCGAAGAGACAAGCAGGCGAAGAGTTGCTGAGGAACGCAAAGGGTTGCCGAAGAACTCGAAGGTTCTCTTGTGTCTTTATGTATCATTATTATAGATGTAATAATGAGTGTCCCTTGGGTTGCCTTGAGTCTTGTATATAAGGAGAGGTGGTGGCTCATTTGTAAACACACAGTGTACAGAGTACACGAGAGAAGTGTAGTGTGTCCACCCACTACAGAGATAGTTCCTCTTCTAATAAGAGAAGAGCTTTGTGCCCGTGCTTTTGTGATCGTGTGGTTGAGTTCTTGAGCATTCTTGAGCGAGTTCTTGAGATTGTTCCTGAACGATCCATAGAGTCGAGCTTCTGCTTGTGTCTGAGCGTCGGTCGTTAGCTAGCAGGAGTATCGAGAAGAGTTGGAGCGCGTCCGTGACCGTTCTACTCGGGAAGGCTGGTTAGCTACAGGTTAGCTAACGCCGCACATGATCGGTCGAAATCGATAGAGGATTTTGACCCTGTGACACCTAGTGTGGTGTTTTTTTGAGAGATTTCGAATATCTAGCTTTATTTTTGGAGACGAAAATTTGAGGTTTTGTGTTTTAATTGCACAATAATGATAATTATGAATGTATTATCTCGGATCTTGTGTATAACACGTAGTAAAACGTATTTTGAGAACATTTTGTAAGATCTAATTTAAAAGAAATTGGGGCTTTTGTGTTTTAATGTGGAATGATGATGTTCTTCAATGATAAACCCAGATCTTAAGTTCTGGAAGTAGAAAACATGTTACGAATTTTTTTTGTAAATGAAATTAAAAAATTGAGTAAATCCGAAAATCATATGTTAGATCTATTGTTTTTTACATATTTTGTGTCACTTAGGCAGTCTTTCTCTAAAATGGTCCCCTAATTGCTAGATCTAAAACCCTAATGTATAGATCTAAGGTGTTTTTCTAAAAATCAGAATATTAAGAGTATACTTTCAATTTCAAACACCAAGTATTTACGATTTTGTGTGTATTAGGTGTTAAAAAAATTAAAAATATAATAAATCCGAAAATTAAACATAAATTAATTAGCAAATTCTTAATCGATCGCATTGTATGCCTCTTGAATAATTGTTCTTCATTTTCCTCGCAGGTTTCGGTGATCATCATCATGTCACATTCCGATTCTGATCAGGATCTGACAGTTATGAAGATCAGAGGGGCGATTTCAGTGGAGACATTGGTTGGAGGTATGCCTCTACTCCTGATGGAAATAAAGCGAAACAACAAAGCAATTTCTGTGGAAAGAAGTTGGGAGGAGGCGGGATCACGAGGATGAAGCAACATCTTGTTGGCAATAGCAAGAATGTTGCCAAGTGCATGCATTGTCCCAAAGATGTGAGGGACAAAGTTAAGGCAAGCTTGGACCGGAAGAAGGAAAGGGATACAGAGAGGGTAAGAAGGGATGAACAATTGAAAGAGTTCATGTTAGAGAAAGAATTTAACGTCCTCTCAGATTCAGACGACGATGACTTTGTCTACCCCGCTGACATTCAGACTACATCGGAGAGGAGGGCATACAAAAGGGAAACAAAAGAATCAATGAGGAGCGAGTTCAACATGAGAGAACTCGGCGGTGCACGGGGCGACTTCTATGGTGCATGTAGCAGTGGGAGTGGTTCTGGAGGCGCACCAGTACCACCACCTACCAAAAAACACAAGGGGATGGGAATTGAGCCCTTCTTGACGAGGAGCGGATCCATGCAATACAAGGCAAGCAAGGATCCGAGGTAGAAAACGGTGAAGGGTATGTTCACCAATGCACGAGAAAGGGTAGGAAAGGCCATCAACAAACTCTTCTTTGCGGAGAGCCTTCCTGCCAACATTGCAAGGAGGCCATTTCTGTAGCATGCCATTGAGGAGATCGCTGCAACGGGAACGCGAGTGAAGGCTCCTATATCCTACGAGATAATGAACAAATATCTGGGGATGGAGAAGGAGGAGACGAATGAGTATATCGCCGAGCTGAGGAGGAGATGGCCAGAGTACGGGGTGATGTTGACATGCAATGGGTGGACAAGCTACACGAGGAAGCAGATCATCAACTTCCTCATTTACTGCGATGGGAAGATAATCTTTTTGAAATCTATTGATGCATCTGGTCATGTGAAGGACCACAAGTACCTGATGAAGTTTATGAGGACGTCATTAAAGAGGTTGGGAAAGATCACATTGTCCAGATTGTGACGGATAATGGCAACAACTTCAAGAAAGCGGGTGAAATAATAATGAAGTCTATCAACTATGGTATTTTTTGGACATCGTGTGCTGCACATTGCATTGATTTAATTCTAAAGGATTTCAGTAAGATGAAGACCGTCTCAAGGGTGGTGGAGCAAGCACGAACGATCACCACATTCATTTACAACTATGACAAAGTGCCAGCATTGATGATGCGGATGTGCAATGGTGAGCTGGTGAGGCCTGGCATCACACGCTTTGCAACCAATTTTATAGCGTTGCAAAGCCTCAAACAACAAAAGAGAGGGTTGAAAACCTTGTGTTGCCAAGGTGAATGGTTCGAGATACCTGAAGCTCGGACTGAAGGAGGACGGAAAGTAGAGACATTGATCAATGATCTCCACTTTTGGATGATGTGAGTCGGGTCACGAGGATCATGGATCCAGTTGTTTCTGCATCGCGGATCGTTTATGGCGATTAGAAGCCCACCATGGGAGTGATCAATGAGGCAATGCGCTACATGAGAGAGAAGGTCAGAGAACTAGTTGGAAAAGGATCCAAAGCACGGTTAGACATCATAGACGAGCGTTGGTCCAAGATGCTCTCACATCCTCTTCACAATGCCAGTATGTATTATGTAATAATATAATTTGTTTTTCATTTTTTAAATTTTTATAGATCTTTAGAATATGAGAATTGTGCTTGTTCGTGACTTTGTGTCCAGCTTATTACTACAATGCTAAGTACCAATATAAGAATGGACTTGGTATAAATGCTGACCTTCTAGCAACTGTATAAATTGTGGTGGAGAAGCTCGTCAAGGACGAGAAATTACAGATCTTGTACATGAACGAGGTAATCCTGATTTGAAGCTAGATTAGGACTCACAAATATTCTTTAAGAGTATTATGTAACAATTTATGACTTAAACCTATGTGTGCAGGTTAAGTATTTCGGGGATTCGTTGGATTCCTTTGATCGAATTACTGCGGTAAATGGACCAGGCAATACTCTTCCTGGTTGGGATGAAGACAAATAAATCCATTGATTGTGTGTTCATTTATTACTACTATTGATTTATATCGTTTTGATTTTTTGCAGCCGAATGGTGGTTATTATACGGGATGGAAGCTCCCAACCTACGAAATGTGGTAGTGAAAGTATTGTCTCAAACCACATCTGTTGGTGGTTGTGAGAGGAACTGGAGCACATTCAACTTGACCCATTCGAAGAGACGGAGCAGGTTGAGAGATCAAAAGCTCATTGATCTTGTCTACGTGCATTACAACTTGAGGCTGAAGTTGAAACATGCAAGGAAGGGACAAGACAAAGAGGACTACACAGACCCTATTGATCTTGCATACATTTTCAAGATGCACGATGATGATGCTGATGAAGATGTTCTCCAGAGGTGGATGGATTCCAATGGTGCTCCCGTTCTCGATCAACCAGGTGGAAGACCAAATGAGAATCTAAGCCAGCAAATGGGAGCAGATGCAGGTGACTATTTGGCAAGATCCGGGCGGATTACAGACCCTCTCGGAGGGTTGGAGGTCGAGATTGATGCGACTGTTGATGAAATTCTCTCCATTAGCTCCAAATCCAAATCGAAGTCAAAGGATGACAATGGAGATGATGATGATGATGATGTTGGTCGTGGTGGACCTGGTGATGGCGGGGAAACATACTCAGGTGGGTCATGAGGGGGTGGTCGTGGACCACAAGATATAAGATTTGAATAAGGACTACATGCAAGACGTGAATATATGGAGCGATAGGGGAACACACATGGACAGTTTGTTCCAAGTCTGAGTCTAGGACTTATGGATTACGAGTACGATTGTGGCCATCGTCGAACTGACAGCTACATGGACGATTTTTAATCATCTGTAGGTTCCTTGTGCTGCATGGACATTGACAGCCTATATCATGGAGGAACACCAAGTCCTTTAGGTGGATATGGATCGTCGCATGATGAGAGATCATTTGACGTCTTCCCGGAATACTTTCATGCTCCTCCTCAAGCTTATGCACCTTTATCATATTCATATGGATAGAATGGGTATGGGGGATACAATAGCTACATCGGTGAGAACTACCAAGGTAGCCAACCTGAGCAGGGTCAGGATAGCTTCTTTGGGAGTGACAGTTATGGTTTCTTCCCTGAGTACACGCCAGTTCCTCCTCCTCCGCAGAGATCTTCTCCTACTCCGTCATCATCGTCCTAAGGATCTCAAGCCAGTAGTTCGCAGCCTCGTCGTGCCACTCGTGATACCGGATCTAGTGCTGCTTATCCTCATCTCGGGATACTTATAGGCATCGATGGCTACCAATACAGGCAGTATGTGATGGATTACTAGGCCATGTACTCGTACATGATACGGGAGAACTACTGTGAGTTCATTGAATCTGCGATGCGTTATGAGAGACAACAAGGCGGGGGGGGGGGGGCGATTCAGATCCACCACGGAACTCTTGGTTCTGAACCAAACATATCACGAGGTAATATATTTTAATCTTTTATTGCATTGATCATTAATGTGCATGTTCTTATTACTCTACATGAAATATATGTATTTTTACTTCTTGTAACTTGTAAAACTATTACTCTGTTATTAAGTATTAACAACGACATGTTCGATATGGTGTGTGACATACCGTCATAGTCATAGATGATTAAATGATTGATATGTATGCTATACGCCTATAAGTGTATATCTATTGTTTCATTGCTTGAAATACTCAGATTAACTCCATTTGCAATATCTAACATATTCTACAATATGACAGATATGACCGATATGTACAATATAAGGGGTATAAATGAGCAATATCTATGAAATAATTGTGTATTTATAAGTTATTTATTGTTCAAATAACGTGGAAGATCATAATTTACAATAAAATTGAAAAAAGGACTTTTTGTGCCATTTCCGACATTTCCACCGAAATTATCGAAATTTCCCAAAATTTTGGTGAAATTTCGGTATTGGAGGTGATCGAAACGAAATCCAAATCGAGATTTTGAACCTTGGCTGCGATTAGGTAGCGCTTGGAGAGAGGGATCACCGCCTTTGTTTTCTTCCGCCGCAACAAGGTTCCACCTATGAATCGACTTTCATCTTTGCTTGGAGGTGACTCATAGTTGGGTACGACCTCTTCTTCTTTGTCGATGGTGTTTGATGGCGTCACCTCCTCCCCTTTAGAAGGGTAATAATATTCCAATCAAGAACCCATCTTTCCATGGAAGAAATGCTAGGCGGACACATGCAAATGCAAGATAGAGCAGCTGGGACAATCACACACAGGAGTTATCGTTGCTATTTTGTGCGTGACAACGCGATTTGTTGTTGAGATCGCCTGGAGATGCTTAGTGCGAGGGAGTAGCCACCACTTTCCTCTAATTAGGCTGCATCCCCTTTTTCGTGTTCGATGCTCAAGCTGCCTCTACAGTTTCACTGAGAGACCCTTGACCTCGATCTTATGTGCTGCTTCATGTCAAAGATATCTCTAGAGTTGGAAATAATAAAAATATGGCCTTGATGATGGCCTTCAATGCACATTTAAAAATTATCGAAGCAAATGTTCAAACTTTTAGTAGAACAAACCCTAGAATCAAACCCTCTTTGATACCATACGAAAATATAATGTAGAAGCAACGCGAACATAACAAATAAGAAGATTAGGGTTTGGCATGGAATTCTACTCCATAAGGAGTGAGATGAAACCATGGGAGACTGCCTCATAGGACTTGATATTCAACTACCTCTATCTCAATGAGTACATGGGTGTAGTGCTCTTTATATAGGCACACTAACACACCAAAGTCCCAACAATAGATGACATGGTGTTAAACACAAGGGCATGTTAATTGGATCATGAGAGATTCGATTACCCACCTAAGACATTCTTCAAAAGTTATTGTACAAGGATTTCTTGACGTGGCCTAGGGTATTTAAAGACAAGTGAAGCTTTCCCAAAAGGGGAAATATGACTAAAAACTATATATAGTTTGCCAAGTTATGATATTATTTTAGAGGTATAAGCGGATCTTACACTATATCTAATCATCATTGATCTTATATTTAGTACCATGTGGTTACAATTAAAATCACATAAGGTGTGAGGTCTATAAGTAGAATCACATACTTGTTTAATATTAAGAAATACCACAAACACCCAAAATTTCTTGTTTCTACTATTGTGGATTATGATTGCATCATGCCATCATGATTATGGATACATATTTTCTTAGAATAACGAGTTTTTTCTTGGTTATAGTATCATATCGAGTTCTTGCTAAGGAAACTAGAATGTAGTTATTTCTCTAAAAAACTTTATTAGAAAAGTTTTCTACTTATAATAGAAATAGCCTAGTTGTAGTTTATTGGAGATCAAATATGTTGATAGTTTGGAGTCCTCTATTGAAAGTGCATGTCCTATACACTGAAACTCTCACGGCTTTTATTAGTATACAATACATCACACAAATCATAATATCATATACATAATGGCATGCTGAGTGTTGACTGCTGAGAGATATTAGAAAGTACAAAAACAACAACAACAAAGCCTTTTCCACATTTAGTAAGGTCATCGACATGGATGCTTTGCCTCCATTCATAGCTATTATGGGCCATTCTCGAGCTTAGATCCAAATACCTAAGATCCCTTCGAATAGTCTCATTCCAGCACTTCTTGGCCCTTCCTCATACTTTCTTAACTGGCTCAACTAACTTAATCTCACATCTTTGAATTGGTGCATCAACCACTCTCCTTTGCAAAGGGCCAAACCATCTTAAGCAGTTTTCTCTCATCTTATCCTCTCAGAGCTACGCCAACTTTCCTTTTGGTCGCATCATTTTGAATCAAATCTTTTCGTGTATGAATACACATCTACCTTAGCATTTTCATTTCTGCTATGTTATTCTTGCACATGTCTATAGTTTACAAGCCAACATTCAGATCCATAAAGTATATCTGGTGTCACGACTGCTTTGTAATACATTCATTTGATTTTGAAAGAAATTTTCTTATCACATAGAACAATAGAGGCTCTTCTCCACTTTAGGCAACCTGCATTTATTTCGAGTAACATTTCCATCGGTTTGCCCATCATGTTGCAAAATAGATCCCGAGTATCTAAAATAATCTTTTTTCGAATGTTATCGTCTCCAATTTTCACACCAATACCTTCACTTCTACTTCCATCAAATGTACACGCTATATATTCTGTTTTTGTTTTACTTGTAGGAAATCTTTTAGTTTCTAATGCATGTGTTCAAATCTCAAGCTTCTCATTTTCTTTGTCTCTAGTCTCATCAACCAACACAATATCATCATGGAACAACATACACCAAGGTATCTCAATTTGAATGTGACTAGTCAACTCGTCCATAATTAAAGTAAAAATAATGGACTCAAAGCTGAATCTTGATGCAGAACAATGCTAATGTCAAAATAGTCAAGTCTTCATAGACTGAATTATTACACAAGATGAAGCCCCATCATACATATCATTTATAATGTTAATGTTTAGGACATGTACTTGTCTCTTCTCTGAAACTCCACAATATCTCCTGTGGGATTGAATCATAAGCCTTTTCTAAATTAATAAAAATCATATAAAGGTTCTTTTTAGCTTTATAAATTTCCATTGTTCTCTTCAACAAGTGGATAACTTTAATAATTGAGTGACCTGACATGAATTCGAATTAGTTTTCTGTTGCTTTGGAAACTTGCCTCAACCTTCTTTCGATTACACATTCCCAAAATTTCAAAGTATGACTCATCAGTTTGATACCTTTGTAATTCGAACAATTTTGGATGTCTCTTTTATATTCTAAAGAGGCACCACGATGCTTCTCATCCATTCTTAAGTATTTTCTTGCTTCGCCAAATAACATTGAATAAATATGTAAGGCAAGTCAAACTACTTTACCTAGAACTCTTCATACTTCTATATGAATTGTTAGAGTATATGCGCCACATGTAGCGATGGGTAATTGGATCCCTCCAGGGTCCAATTACCACATCCAATGGTTTAGTTATATATCTATTATTTGTGGGGCTTGGAGACTCGGTGGAGGCTATATAAGAAGCCCTACACCTATTGTATCATATGAGAAACTTTAATAGAAGAATAAACTCTTTGAGGCGTTCTCCTGTGGCTTCATCCCACTCCTCACGGAGTAGGGTTCCACGTAAAAATCCCGACATTCTTCACGTTTACCCGATTTCTTTGATATTACGCTTATACATTCTCGATTTCTAACATGGTATTAGAGCGGTTCGGTTCTTGGTTGATTTTGAAGATTATTATTCGTGTTCATATATTGTTCAAGATCGTTCAAGTTTGAGTTTCAGTTCTAGGGTTTCTTAAAACCCTAATTCCTCAACATCATCAATAATGCAAGCAGATTTGATTTTGGTTGTTCGTTCTTAGTTATTTACTCTTGGAGAATGTTTTGATTATTCGACGATTCAAGTTCTGGATTCTGGTGTTTCGTAGGAAACCTTAATTCAACCATCAAGTGATTCAATTCTCTCTCTTTCTCTCTCTAGATTCAACAACTCAGGGTTGTGGAGCCCATCTTGTGTGAAAGAAGAGCAAGTGGTGCTTAGTTCTCGTGAGAGTCCTATGCATGAGGTTTGCGACAAGGTACGAAAATCGATGCTTCTCGCAGCAGAACCCTAGTCGTATCCTCCACAGGCACAACCTCCAGCCCCTCCTTGCTAGAGGTGACATCAACATCTTCCGATCGAAATTTTTTTAAAAAAATAGGAAGGACAAGTCTTATTCCCTACATTGCATTGCCTGAATGCAATGAAAAGTTGGCAAGGACCACTGCATTGCTGCGTGGATGTAGTTCAAAAATTGCAAGAATTCTCATATGAGGAACACATGCAAGTACATACGCTAGTTCTGTTGTATCACTGCCCGGATGCGGTACACAAATTGCAAGGGTTCTCGCATGGTGGACACGTGAGTAAAGCAATTAGTCCAAAAGAGGTTGCAAAGGAAGTTGCATATAAATAGTTGGAATATTGGTACTTTGATTGGCAAATCAATGGAGATTGTAGATACGATGGAAAGAAGTAATATTCAGATACTATGTCTCCAAAAGACAAAATGGGTTGGTGAGTGATGAATCCACGATTCATCATCTCAATATCTTGATCTTAGCAAAATCACCGAGTAAAATCCCAAATAAATGTCCATAAAATCGATATATTAACAAAATGACTCTTGTAAATAAAACACACTAATTATTGTATATTAGATTATACAAAATAAATTAACAATAAAAGCCGCAAAATTAAAGGAGTTTTTCACATGTAAATAGCCCAAAACTTCATGTATTTTTAATAAATTCATTTCAACTCCTTTTTGGCTTATTCTTTCTCTGTCTTGTTCATAAAAATGTATATAAAAATACAAAAATATAAAATAAATTTCACCTCAAATAAATGCTCCTAGATCCCGAAAACAAAAAGCCGTAAAATCCAACTTCCCAGCCAAATTCCCGCTCTGTATGAACTCCAAATTCACCAAACTCACTTTTAAAGTTCAAATTAGAAAATTATCTATCAAATGAAAGTATTTCATTAAAATCGGAGCTCGTTTGCAAAATTTGGGTTTTAGGACCTAGGTGTACATTGTATATATTGTACATATTTTTATTTTCCAATTTTTTATTTTTTTTCTTAATCACTAAAAATCCAAAAAAAATCAATATTGTTTTGTATCTTATTTCTAGTATTTTATTGTATTTTTCTGTTGTAAATATCTTTTATTAAAAATAAAAAAATTAAAATTAGGAAAGAAAAAAAGTGCACGTAGTGTTTGTCTTATTTTGTAAACTCCCCACTCTTCTTCTCTTTTATTTTATTGTATTTAAAGTAGCCTACTTTATTTTATTTTATTTTCCTTTTATCTTTTCACCTACACTAACTTCAATCTTCTTTTCATTCTACCACCAACTCGCATTCCACCCCACATTCTTCATCTAACCTCCATTCAACTCCACCAATAATCTAACCTCACATTCAACTCCACCACCATTCTAACCTCCCTTTCGCTTCTTCTCTATATTCATCTCCACATCCACATTTTTTTGGATCCGCCATTTTAATAGAAAAAGGAGAGAGCTTGGAGTATTTTGTTGGTGACAGCGGCTAAGCATCCTTCTCAAGCGATGACCTCCTTCAGGCGAGATCCGCGGCGACCACCATCCCCGCGTCACGAGTTCCCCATCGAGCTCGCATAGCTTCTTCGATTTTTATTTCGCCAATCGGATCGAGGGGACGACAGGAGTCCAGTGTAGCTGCTCCGCAAATCCGGTGAACATCAGGTAAGTATTTCTCCTCATTTCTCTTGTTGATTTATTTTATCTAATATCTTGTTTCCTTGTTATCTTGATAACCATCATTTTTATATTACCATCACATCTTCATCCTATCATTTTTATCTCTATCACCTCATCATTTTTTTTACCACCATCCACTTTCATTTTTTTATCTCCTGCTTACAATTTTTTGAAAAAATTAAATCAAAATAAATAAAAAATAAAAAAAATAACAGAGGGGAGAGCAACAACAACGCCGCCGCCCCACCCCCTCGTCCACCGCAACCCGCCAGCCGCCAAGGCAGCGACCCTCCATCCACTGTCGGCGACGCCACCACCCTCCACCACCGTCGGCAACCACGCTCGCAGCCATCAGTCGTGCAGCTGCAAGCGACGTCTCCTTCCGCCTATGCCACTCCGCTGCCAGCTTTTGCTCGCTCCAGTCATGCGACAACTGCCCCGCTCTCCGTCCAGGCACGTCGCTCTCCTTGCCTCGTTGCTTCCAGCTCCGCGGTGGTGCACCGCCGTTCCCCCGCCGCAGCCGCGGCAGTACGTCGCCGCTCCCTTCCAGCCTTCGTGCCCTACCTGCGCACAAAAAGGAAGACGAAGATTATTTCTTTTATTTTTTTAATTTTTGTAAAAAATGCATTTTGTTCCGTAAAGTCCTTGTAATCACGAACTAGTCCTTGTGCATGTTTTTATGTTGTCTGTTTTCATTTCTGTTTTGCATGGATAACCCTGCATTTGCATGCTAATTTGGACTTCAATTTAGCATCATTTTGTTTAACGAAAAATTTTGTGTTGTTGAGCAATTAATTATCTATACCTGATTATTTATTTATATTTTTGTAACTGTTGGGTAATTAATTAAATTATTTCAGTAAAAACTTGCATATTTTACCCAATTTGGACCCTTAAATTCATATTTCACTCATGATTTTTGTGAACCCTCGAGGATCCGGTTACCTATTTACGACACATTCGCATTACCACATTCATTAATATCGCATTAAGTAACTGAAAGTCCGGGAAAATTTTTCGCGCTTGAAGCTACATATGACATTCACATTCATAACCACAAAGTTAATAGAGACAAATGCCACCAAAATTCCTTTCATTAACTTCCATATAATTTTACAACATGTACAGTGACTGACAGTATATAGAGTAGTCCCAAAATTTTTAAGCAGAAGAGAAGGAAACATACTACATTATCAACCGAACAAAAACTAAAACAAAATAAACCATACCGTCTAATATATACCCTGTCTCCTGAAGTCATCAACCTGCTACGGAGCGAAAGGCTCCTTGCCTGCCATACGTGCAAGGAAGAAAAGGCATCAGCGAGCGCTGGTACTTCCCATAAGCTTATATATATATAAATCAACATGCATTTAAATGTTCAAAAGTAACAAGTAGAAAGGTGGAACAAGTACAATTTACATCTACTTGCGTAAGCAAAAAGGTGTTCAAGTTGTTTGTAAGAATCTATCATGATTGCCCATTTACCCAACATTTCCCATATATAACATATTTATACTGTAGTTGAATATTCATGAATATATGAGTGTAAATATATATCATCATTTTCTTCAGAGATCATAATTGTGAGTTATGATGGAAAAGTTTGAGATTGGAATAGTTTCTTGATTTATTTAGATTCTTAAGTCTAGTGGATAGTATGTGGTCTTGGTTCGTGTGAAACCTCACACTATGACTCTAAGACTTGGAGAAAGTCTTAGGGTTGGGGTGCCTCCGTAGGCATGCGGTGTAGTATAATGCATCCTAACTAAGTTCCCAACACGTCCACTAGTTTAATGAGATTTCGAATCAGATTATAGTCTTTTCCATTTACTCAACTTTAATTGTAATCCCTTCAAACCTCAAGTGCAACTGTCTCAGATGTAACTCTAGATAATGTAGATATAGATATGGATGATCTGTATTTAGAATCGCCAAGTCTGTTGGCGAAAGTAAACTCAAGCGGTGAAGAAGCCAACAAAAGGGCTCTTTCGTCTCGCCCTCTAATTGGAAGCGCGATCCAATAGAGGGATAGGTCTACTCCAAAACTACGCCACTGAGACGGGTGAGAGAGACTTCCCGGAAAAGTCACTCTAAAAAACAACCCGACTAGTACGGGCAAACGAGCTCGTATGAAAAACTAAAACCAAGGATCCCCCGCCTGGGTATTCTAAAACAGAGGGTCAACGGAATTGGTTTAAAGTCGGGATCCCAACGAGGCGTAAAAACACTGCGAGCTCGCGTAAAAACCGAAAAGGGACTGGGATCCTAGACCCGCGCACTTGGCGGCCGCTGCCCAAACTGGGCTTCCTATATCCCGCCCAGGTGAGGGTCACCGCGCCCTCGCACGGTCAGGGGTAAGGGTCACCATGACCGGCAATATTAATTGTTGTCATTGATTTACCAACATACTTATTTGATTTCTCCTCCTTTCTATATCTCTTCGGTGACCAACTTAAGAGATCTAGCAATCTTGTTAATAGTTCTTCTCAATAGCAATTAATATTTAGTAGAGTATACCTCAAACATAATTTCATGAAGATGATTAGTCCTTGCGGTCAACTTTAATGATTTAGATCTTTTGGTGAACGATTGTATAGATATCAACGATTCATGCACGGGTTTTGTAAGGAGAACTACTTTGGGAGCTTTATGAAAAATTCTAAGCTCAGAGTCATTATATGGATTATAGGTTGTCCTCGGCAACATTGTAATCTCTACTATCGCTTTTATGATTAAGAGACACTTAATTAGTCTTCTTGATCTCTAAACAAGTTTTTTTAGAGAGCTCAGTATACTCATTTGATCTAGATTAAATTCAATGTTACACAAATTCTCAACTTTTAAAATCATTAAACTTAGTGGCTAATAAGTGACCTTCATTGGGTCTAATTTATATGTTGCTCATCCCCCAACTATCTCAATTCACGCTTGAAAACTATAACTATTGTGATTCTAAATTATAGTTTCTATATATGATACTTCGTTTCTTCTTACTTTGAAACTTATACCACCCTTCCTGGTGGAATTTCCTCCATTTTTTTATTTTTTTTTTGTGATTATGAAATTCATATTCCCCTCATATAACAGATATGACCATCATGATCCTACGAAACCTCTATTAGTTATTTTACATATAAATTAAAGGGATTTTATCACTTGTGCCCCTCCGAGATGTTGCAATATCAGTTATGCCCCTATCTTTTTGGTAATATCAGTTGTGCCCCTCAAAACTTGCTCCGTCATCAGTTGTGCCCTTCCGTCAGATTGACCGTCAAAAAATTAAAATAACCATGGTTTATTCAAACCATGGTGTGGTTAAGAAGGGTATTATGGTCCCCTGCCCCCTCTCCTTCGTTTTGTCCTCGCCGAGCCCAATCCTTGGCTTCTTCACGGCGCTGCTGCAACCGGAGTAGAAAAGATCCATGGGCTTCTTCGACGGGGGAAGGGGGTGCAACATCAAGTGGGTGAATCCGAGGAAGGGGCCATATCACCCGCTTGGACATGCACCTCCTCCCTAACTATCTCCAACCTGTACACCTCCCAGTCTGATTCATCAGTATGTTGCCTCTTCCTGGGGAAGGACCTCTCCCTCCTCATGGTTCTGAATTTCTCAACTCCACCGCACACCTTGTTGTGCTGCTGCAACAACCTCAAAATGGAGGCACTCCCCGTAGCTATCTCCTGTCGCGTAATGCCTACCTTGGTGGTGCCCCTACATGCAGCACCCCCAAGGCACCACCACCCCTGACCGACCGTGCCTCTCCATCCTTTGCCAAAGACCTCTTCCCCGCATGATCGGGCCCTCGCCCGTCGCAAGTGCCACGTCCTACAACAACAGCTGGGCACCTCCCACTAAAAGAGCCTCCACCTGCTCTATGGGCGGTGAGACCACACCCGAGGCTTCCAGATTTTCGGGAACTCCCAATCCTGTAGCACCATCGTTGACTCCCTCAGACCCGAGCAAGACCTCCATTAGGTCAAAGAATTCCTCATCATCTAAAACCTTTGAAGTGAAGGGGAGGTGCTCCTTAGTGCGGCTCACCTCGAGCCCCCGAGAGATCTCGCTCGCATATGAGGAAGCATTTGAAACGGCTCCCCTACCATCCTCGGGAACCAAACCAGTGTTCGCCTCCTTTCCACCATCCGAAGCGATGGGCCGAGAAACCACACCGCATTCTCAATATCTGTCGTCGGACGAGAATCGAGAGGATGATGGTTTTCATGTGCAGCAGCAGCAGGGGGCGGAGGGGCTGCGGGGAGAGCTGCGGGGGGAAAGGGGGACGGGGGAAGGGGGTGCAGGGGCGTAGGGAGAGGGGCTGTGAGGGGCACGGGGGCGGCGAGGGCAGGGGGCTGCAGGGGGGTGGACAAGGGGGCGACCGGGGGAGGGGGTACGGGGGGCGGAGGGGAGACCTGGGACGGCGGTGCCGGGGCGGGTCGGCGGGGCAAGGGAGAGGCGCGGGGTCGGCGGGGCAAGGAAGAAGATGGGAAGAGGAGGAAGAAAAGAGGTTGGGGAAGAGGACGAAGAAATGACCATATAACCTTTTAAAAAAATAATTCCGCTTATGTCCTCAAAGTTAACGTCCGTTTGCACTGTAGATGGACGGTCACTAACCCGAGGGGCACAAGTGATAAAATAGCAAGTTTTGAGGGGCACAACTGATATTACCAAAAAGATAGGGGCATAACTGATATTGCAACATCTCGGAGGGGCACAAGTGATAAAATCCCTAAATTAAATCTCCTGATTCTGCATATAGCAGAGGATGCTCAACTTCCAATATATCTAAATGGCAGCTTTTTCTAATCAATAGAAAATATAACTTTACCCACAATTTCCTTTCAGGTTTTTTTATATCAATACTTGCGGCATAAATTATCCTTGAAGTTGGTTACCATCTATCAGGAAAAGTACAGTAACTTGTAACTAGCCTTAGATAATATAATCTAAGACGATATTTTGAAAAGGATGTTGTGAAATTTGCTTCTTGATGCCCAAACTTTTGAAAGAAACTAACATCTCAAGGATTCCTATCTAATTTCAGTTTTTTTACATACCCTCTTATAGTCAAAGTAATCGGCTAAAATTAACCGTAATAAAATTATTTTTCTCAACTTTAGAGGCCATAATAGTTAAAGCTCCCCAAATTCCAACTTCTCTGCCCGATGATATGTTATTCTTATTTTCTCATCATGATAGTAATAACATAACCAACCAGATACAGAATCAATACAAGGCAACCCTAATATTGAATTTCATAATTTCTGAACGGAAGAAATATAATATGAGTGAAAAAGAGAGATGGGAAACTGCATGAATGGCAACAAAGGAGTAAAGGATTGTACATATAATCAAGTGAAATGAGCATGCATGGCAGCAAGGAGGAGGGGAGGGATGTACCTAATTAGATCTCCAAATGGGGATCTACATGCATGCTGTGGCTATTGATTTGGAGCAGCACCATGGCCTTCAGCTGCCTGGATTTGCAGTGGCTTCTATTAGGTTGAAGAAGCAGCAGTAAGGGGCTGAAATTGGGGCTCTCCAGGGGAGTTTTCCAGCAGAATGAGGGCTCTGATTTCTTGTTTGAGGAGAAATAGAAGAGGGTAAAGTAAGAGGGTAAAAGGGAAAGAGATTGTACCTTAAATCTCAATTTTTAGCATCAAAAATAGGGACTGCAGCAGCTCCTAGCAAGAGCTTTAGCTTGCTGGAGCAGCAACCCAGCTGCAAGATGGCTGTCTGGAGCAGTCCATGTGAAGAAATAGAGGAGGAAGGGGCTGCATCAACCTTCTAGAGTTAATTTGCAGCAGCAGAAATGGCAGCACAACAGACCCTTACGGTGGAAATGGGACTTTCTAGTTAGAGAGGTGTGGTTTATATAATAGGAGGTATGTCTTTGTTATTGGACAAGTGGAAGACATAAGAAACCAAGTGGGAGAGGCATTTAGAAGCCATATGGCTGCTGTACAGTTGGTACAGACAACACAACAATAATTTAGTTATTTAGATTTTTATATATATATATTTTATATTCATTTATTTGATATTCTAAAGTCACTCGCAAATCGCGCCTCAAGTTTTGGATTTTGACGCGCAATGACTCATTTTGATCATCTCGGAACGACGATCAATATGAGTATAATATTGATATACATTCAATCGGGTTTGGATGCCCGAAATTTTCGGGATACAGTTTCGGTTTGGGGTTAGATTTTGCGAATCAAAAATATCAAACGACCTCCGATTGAAAAACGGTTGATTCCATTGGTCTTCTTTCGTCGAATCGAATCTCATGACGATCTCGGTTTGTTTTGCGGTTTCCGAATTTATGTCGCGGCTTTTCCGCGGCACACATTACGATGCGACCGATTTTTGTTCGATTTCGCCTGAACGACTTTTGATTCACGATCAATCGATCGATTTAAGTTATCTAATGTTTCCAGATAACTTTAATGGGTTAGTCGGACCTTATTCAGGTCGAGTTCGGATTTGTTAGATTCCGGATGATACAAATATAAAATCTCAAAGGGTGTCTCGTCCTCGAGACTCGAGTCAAGGTCATTAGGTGTTTTATTTGGATTCCATGTGGTCATATAAACCTCAAAGGATTTTGGAACCCATAAAAACCTCAAAGAGAAAACAAGCCATATATTTATCATGTATCTAATTACAAAAGCTTGTTTTGATGATTACATCAGAAAAGCTGCAGTTATTGTGCCCGCATGTCGGCTTCGGTCTCCCACGTCGCTTCCTCGACGCTATGTCGGTGCCACAAAACCTTGACCAATGAAATTTCTTTGCTGCGAAGCTTCTTCACAGCACGGTCAAGTATCTGAACTGGCTTTTCCTCATATGTCAGATCTGGTTCCACGTCTAAATCTCGTAGCTGACGACGTGGCGAGGATCGTGCACATACTTCCTCAAGTTGGAGACATGAAAGACGTCGTGAATAGCTGATAGATGTGGAGAAAGGGCTATTCGGTATGCAACCTTTCCACTCTGGCCAGAATCTCAAAAGGTGCAACATATCGCGGCGCCAGCTTGCCATGAACACCAAATCTCTGTATTCCCTTCATAGGAGATACACGGAGAAATACCCAATCTCCAACCTATAATTTATAGGAATGTCGTTAGTATGATATTAAGTTATATATATCATAATTGAATGGATGAAGAGGAAAGAATTGGATTACCTGGAACTCCAAGTCTCTTCTCCGACGGTCTGCATAACTCTTCTGGCGGTTTTGTGCAGTCAGAAGTCTTCGTCTCACAAGATCAACATTTCTCGCAGTCTCCTCCTAGAGATCTACGAAATATAAAGCATGATCACCTACCTCACGCCAACTAAGAGGTGTGAGGCATCTCCGCGCGTATAGGGCTTCGAATGGTGCCATGCCGATACTGGAATGATAGCTATTATTGTACGTGAATTCAACCAAGGGCAGATGGTCCTTCCAGGACCCTTTCCACTCCAAAGTGCAAGCGCGAAGCAAATCCTCTAGTGTCTGAATAGTGCGCTCACTCTGACCGTCGGTCTGTGGATGATATGCAGAACTCATTTTCAGCTCTGTTTGTAGTGCTGACATGAACTGATGCCAATAGTGCGAAGTGAACCTCGAATCTCTGTCAGACACCACCTCACGTGGTATACCATGTAGCCTAATGATGTTCTGCACATATAGCTTGTCCAATCTGGATGGAGTGTACGTTGTGTTGACATGTATGAAATGGACTGACTTGGTCAACCTATCAACAACGACCCAAATGGAATCATGGCCACCTGGTATCTGGCAAGCCTGTGACAAAATCCATAGAAATGCTCTCCCATTTCTACTCGGGAATGGTGAGAGACTGCAGTAATCCTGGTGGTCTCCTGTGTTCAGCCTTGACCATCTGACAGGTCATGCATCTGCTGACATGTTACGTCACATCGCGCTTCATTCCATCCCACCAGAAATGTCGGTGTAGATCACGATACATTTTCGTGCTGCCTGGATGGATAGATAATCTTGAACTGTGTGCCTCATCAAGTATGTCTCTGCAGAGATGCTCGTCGTCGGGCACAAACTCGACCCGCCTTCCATAAAATAGACTCAGCCACAACAAAATTGTCAACCTCGTCCTTCACAGCGCGCATGTATCTATCTCGAATCGAAGGAATTGTCTTCTGGCCTTCGACGATTCGATCCCACAAACTATTGAATCGCGGAGGTACGACTGTGGAAATGGATGCGCTCTCCTGTGGATGCCAATTAGTCAAGGCTACGAGCATATCCCATGTATATAGCCAGTTTACCGTTCCCTCAGCATGAGCTCTCATGCTAAATGCATCAGCCACTATGTTTCCCTTACCGGGATGGTAAGAGATTGTGCAATCATAATCCTTCAGCAGCTCGAGCCATCGGCGCTGTCTCATGTTCAGCTCCTTCTGATTAAAGATGTACTTCAGGCTCTTGTGGTCTTTGAAGATCTCGAAGTTTACCCATTAAAGATAGTGGCGCCAGATCTTCAAGGCGAAGACAACTGCCGCTAACTCCAAATCATGGGTGGGGTAATTCCGCTCTTGCGGTCTCAACTGTCGTGATGCATAAGCAATCACCTGCCCTCTTTGCATCAATACTGCTCCTAGACCTTCTCCAGATGCATCTGTGTAGACTGCATAATCCTGAGTGCCTGAAGGAAGAGAAAGAATAGGTGCTGTAGTCAATCTCTCCTTCAGTGTACTGAAGGCCTGCTAGTCAATCTCTCCTTCAGTGTACTGAAGGCCTGCTCACAAGAATCGTCCCAAATGAATGGAACTCCCTTTTGTGTCATTCGTGTCAAAGGGCGAACAATGCGTGAAAATCCGTTGACAAAGCATCTGTAATAGCCCGCTAGCCCGAGTAAGCTCCGAATCTGTGTAACTGTCTTGGGTTGCTCCCAAGACATCACTGCCTCAATCTTCGCATGATCAACTGCGATGCCTGCTCTAGAAATGACATGTCCCAGAAATGAGACCTGAGATAACCAGAACTCACATTTGCTCAACTTGGCATATAGCTTGTGCTCCTGTAATGTATCCAAGACAATCCGTAGATCATTCGCATGATCCCATTCATTACGTGAGTAGATGAGCACATCGTCGATGAATACTACTACAAATTTGTCCAAGTATGGACGGAAAATCCGATTCATCATATCCATGAAAGCCGCAGGTGCATTGGTGAGCCCAAACGACATCACCACAAACTCGTAGTACTCATGGCGAGTCTTGAAAGTTGTCTTCGGAATGTCTGACTCGCGAATCCTCAGCTGATGATAGCCTGATCGAAGTTCGATCTTCGAGAACACCGAAGATCCCTGGAGCTAGTCAAACAAATCATCGATGCGTGGCAAAGGGTAACGGTTCTTCACCGTTCTCTTGTTCAACTGCCTGTAATCTATGCACAGTCTCATGGATCCATCCTTTTTCTTGACAAATAAGACTGGAGCACTCCAAGGTGAAGTGCTCGGCCTCAGGAATCCCTAGTCAAGTAACTCCTGCAACTGCACCTTCAACTCCCTCAATTCAGCAGGTGCCATACTGTAAGGAGCCATCGAGATCAGTTGGGTGTCTGGTAGTAATGTGATCTCGAACTCGATCTCTCTCAGGAGGTAATCCTGGTAGCTCATCAGGAAAAACATCTGGATATTCAGATACTACTCTGATGTCCTGTATCATCAGCTCCTGATCAGATATCTCCCGAACAAATGCAAGATGTGAATCGCAACCCTGATCAACAAGTCGCTGATCTCGCAACACAGAAATGTACTCCATTTTGGAGTCATGTATAGTACCCTCAAAAGTAAACTCGGGTAAATCTGGAATCCTGAAGACAACTATCTTCCTAAAACAATCAACCAGTGCATGATGAGCAGATAACCAATCCATGCCTAGAATCAAGTCAAACTCATCAAGCTGTAGGAGTAAACAAGCTGCGAGCATTTTGTGTCCGTCAATCAGTATGGGCAAGTGCCTGACTATCAAAGAAATAACAAACAGCTGGCCACCTAGCCCTCGGATGTGATATGGAGAAGAGAGAGTCTCTGCGACTCTACCTATAGAAACAAGTAGTCTCAAAGCAAGAAAAGAATATGTCACAACAGAATCAAATATAACATGGAAAGGTCGATAAGGGTAGTCAGTATGTGTGCTAACTGGTCAGTCGTATCCTGACCGGGTCGGGATGCCATGGCTCTGCATGAGAACCATTTATTAGTAATAACATTTATTGTTCGCAGATAATATGATATATGCTTTATCTCTTCTTGGGATATAACTGAAAATTAATGAAATTGGTGACATCTGTGATGATTGAATCTGAATGTCATATTTTCCCTTTTCGAACTCACGACAAGTCGGAAGACTACCGCTATCCGAGAATTTAATGCGATCGGAATTGGAATACTGCGAATGTGCGTATCGGGGTACCACTGCTCTAATACCAAACTGTGAACCCCCGAGGATCCGGGTACCTATTTACGACACATTCGCATTACCACATTCATTAATATCGCATTAAATAACTGAAAGTCCGGGAAAATTTTTCGCGCTTGAAGCTACATATGACATTCACATTCATAACCACAAAGTTAATAGAGACAAATGCCACCAAAATTCCTTTCATTAACTTCCATATAATTTTACAACATGTACAGTGACTGACAGTACATAGAGTAGTCCCAAAATTTTTAAGCAGAAGAGAAGGAAACATACTACATTATCAACCGAACAAAAACTGAGACAAAATAAACCATACCGTCTAGTATAAACCCTGTCTCCTGAAGTCATCAACCCGCTACGGCTTTAAAGGCTCCTTGCCTGCCATGCGTGCAAGGAAGAAAAGGCATCAGCGGGCGCTGGTACTTCCCATAAGCTTATATATATAAATCAACAGGCATTTAAATGTTCAAAAGTAACAAGTAGAAAGGTGTAACAAGTACAATTTACATCTACCTGCGTAAGCAAAAAGGTGTTCAAGTTGTTTGTAAGCATCTATCATGATTGCCCATTTACCCAACATTTCCCATATATAACATATTTATACTGTAGTTGAATATTCATGAATATATGAGTGAATATATATCATCATTTTCTTTAGAGATCATAATTGTGAGTGATGATGGAAAAGTTTGAGATTGGAATAGTTTCTTGATTTATTTAGATTCTTAAGTCTAGTGGATAGTATGTGGTCTTGGTTCGTGTGAAACCTCACACTATGACTCTAAGACTTGGAGAAAGTCTTAGGGTTGGGGTGTCTCCGTAGGCATGCAATGTAGTATAATGCATCCTAACTAAGTTCCCACACGTCCACTAGCTTAATGAGATTTCGAATCAGATTATAGTCTTTTCCATTTACTCAACTTTAATTGTAATCCCTTCAAACCTCAAGTGCAACTGTCTCAGATGTAACTCTAGATGATGTAGATATAGATATGGATGATCTGTATTTAGAATCGCCAAGTCTGTTGGCGAAAGTAAACTCAAGCGGTGAAGAAGCCAACAAAAGGGCTCTTCCGTCTCGCCCTCTAATTGGAAGCGCGGTCCAATAGAGGGATAGGTTTACTCCAAAACTACGCCACTGAGACGGGTGAGAGAGATTCCCGGAAAAGTCACTCTAAAAAACAACCGACTAGTACGGGCAAACGAGCTCGTATGAAAAACTAAAACCAAGGATCCCCCGCCTGGGTATCTTAAAACAGAGGGTCAGCGGAACTGGTCTAAAGTCGGGATCCCAACGAGGCGTAAAAACACTGCGAGCTCGCGTAAAAACCGAAAAGGGACTGGGATCCTAGACCCGCGCACTTGGCGGCCGCTGCCCAAACTGGGCTTCCTATCTCCCGCCCAGGTGAGGGTCACCGCGCCCTCGCACGGTCAGGGGTAAGGGTCACCATGACCGGCAATATTAATTGTTGTCATTGATTTACCAACATACTTATTTGATTTCTCCTTTCTATATCTCTTCGGTGACCAACTTATCAGATCTAGGAATCTTGTTAATAGTTCTTCTCAATATCAATTAATATTTAGTAGAGTATACCTCAAACATAATTTCATGAAGATGATTAGTCCTTACGATCAACTTTAATGATTTAGATCTTTTGGTGAACGATTGTATTGATATCAACGATTCATGCACGGGTTTTGTAAGGAGAACTACTTTGGGAGCTTTATGAAAAATTCTAAGCTCAGAGTCATTATATGGATTATAGGTTGTCCTCGGCAACATTGTAATCTCTAGTCATTATATGGATTATAGGTTGTCCTCGGCAACATTGTAATCTCTACTATCGCTTTTATGATTAAGAGACTTAATTAGTCTTCTTGATCTCTAAACAATTTTTTTAGAGAGCTCAGTATACTCATTTGATCTAGATTAAATTCAATGTTACACAAATTCTCAACTTTTAAAATCATTAAACTTAGTGGCTAATAAGTGACCTTCATTGGGTTTAATTTATATGTTGCTCATCCCCCAACTATCTCAATTCACGCTTGAAAACTATAACTATTGTGATTCTAAATTATAGTTTCTATATATGATACTTCGTTTCTTCTTACTTTGAAACTTATACCACCCTTCCTGGTGGAATTTCCACCATTTTTTATTTTTTTTGTGATTATGAAATTCATATTCCCCTCATATAACAGATATGACCATCATGATCCTACGAAATCTCTATTACTTATTTTACATATAATTTAAATCTCCTGATTCTGCATATAGCAGAGGATGCTCAACTTCCAATATATCTAAATGGCAGCTTTGTCTAATCAATAGAAAATATAACTTTACCCACAATTTCCTTTCAGATTTTTTTTATATCAATACTTCCGGCATAAATTATCCTTGAAGTTGGTTACCATCTATCAGGAAAAGTACAGTAACTTGTAACTAACCTTAGATAATATAATCAAAGATGATATTTTGAAAAGGATGTTGTGAAATTTGCTTCTTGATGCCCAAGCTTTTGAAAGAAACCAACATCTCAAGGATTCCTATCTAATTTCAGTTTTTTTACAGACCCTCTTATAGTCAAAGTAATCGGCTAAAATTAACCCTAATAAAATTATTTTCTTCAACTTTAGAGGCCATAATAGTCAAAGCTCCCCAAATTCCAACTTCTCTGCCCGAGGATATCTTATTATTGTTTTCTCATCATGATAGTAATAACATAACCAACCAGATACAGAATCAATACAAGCAACCCTAATATTGAATTTCATAATTTCTGAACGGAAGAAATATGTAGAGGTTTAAGTTATGTAGTGATGTACTGTTTCATGTACGTCTGTGTAATTTACCCAAGGGTTTTCTCTCTATATAAGAGATCCGAGGGCTCTATGGAATAAAATAACAAAGAGTCTTTGGCTCTAACATGGTATCAGAGCCAAAACCCTAGCATAGGGTTTTCTCTCCACCCCCCCCCCCCCCCCGTTATTTTTCCCTTTGGCAGCAGCCCTCCCGCAAGCCGCCTTCAGGCCCCAAGCATCGCCGTCTTCAGCCCCCAGGCCCCGCCGACGGCTCCAGCCCTCCGCCAGCCCCAGGCCTTCCGCCCGCAGCTGCCTGCGCCTCCGTTGGGCCCCGCCGTCGCCGCCAGCCTCTTGCCGAGGCCTTCATCTTCGACCTAGGCTCCAGCCAGCGTCGTTCCAGCCCTCAACAGGGGCTTCTTTTCGGCGTTTCTTCCCCAGTCGGACTCACGTCAACAATGGATTCAAGTGCATAACGTCTACATATGCACTTGAATCCAACCGGGTCTTTGTAGATGCCAGTTTCTTCGTCATACATCCCTAAGTCTTCCTCGTCGGCGATATGTCAGAATAGAAGGTTGATATACCCGCCATAGGTGGCTTTAAAGGTTCGGCACCAATCGTCAAAATGGACGGGACGAACTACGAACTCTGGGCTATGCAGTTCCAGAGTCTTATGCAATCGTGTGGTAAGAAGCATATTCTTACCGAAGATGAACCACCGGAGAAGACAGGGATATATGCCTCATGGGAGGCTGACGATGCGTATGCCAAGGTCTGGTTGTCAGGCACGCTCACGATGGAGATCGCCAATGATGTCCTCCATCAACCCACCGCCAAGGCGATGTGGGATATTCTGGCTACTACATACTCTCAGGTACGGAACGAGACAAAGATGCTGCAGTTGCAGCATGATATTTTTACCACGAAGCAAAATGGGAGGCCTCTTCATTCTTTGTACACGTCTCTCCGCGGTATGTTCGAGAAGTTATATAGCACCATCCCGCTCACAGCCACCCCCGAACAACAGAAGACGTTCCGCAACGCCACTATGGTAGGCGTTTTACTTGCTGCCCTTGATCCTGAGTACGAGGCAACCCGCTCTCAGATCCTCGCCGATGCCACCATTCCTCCAATGGAGGAAGTCTACAGGAGGCTCAATCGTATCTCAGTTCCCTCCAGTGTGGCGACTCCATCTCCCTCGATAATGGCGGTCTCCAGAGGCCGAGGTAGTTCGTCATCTTTTCGTGGCAGAGGTAGTGGTGGACGTGGTCGAGGAGGTCGTGTGCGTTCAACGTGCTCATTCTGTCGTCGTACTGGTCACTCGGAGGATACATGCTATTCCAAGCATGGATTTCCTCCTTCTGCACGTGTTGCTGATCATATTCAGGCTCCGCCAGTATCTACTTCCGATCACATGTTCGAGGAGCTAGTGGTACGGCTTCGTGATATTATGCCACAGACATCATCAGAGGGTGCTGATACATCCGACGTCGCGGCCTCTGCGTCAGCTAGTACATCTGCTACTGCCAGTACCTCAGGTAGTACTTCTGCCACCTATCATAACCTTGATCTATCCGGTTGGATTGTTGACTCTGGAGCCACCCATCATCTCTGCCGTGATAGAGATAACCTGCAGTCCTACAGAGCCATTCTGTCTGGTCGCTCAGTACTCATAGCGGACGGCACTCATTCTCCTATTGTGGGTCAGGGGGAGATTGTTTTGTTGCCCCCATGCACTTACAAAATGTTCTGCATGCACCCGAGTTCTCCATGCACTTATTATCTATTAGTCAGATTACAAAAGATTTACACTGTCGTGCTATATTTGACCCATCTTCTGTCATTTTTCAGGACATACTCACGGGCAGGGTGATTGGCTGTGGTTCTGAGAACAATGGCCTTTATTGTCTAGTACGGAACTCCTATGCTGGCGTATCTTTGCACTCTCAAGGGTCCGTTTCTCCATATACATGGCACCTTCGCTTTGGTCATCTGCCACTCCAGAAAATGCGTCACCTCCTGCCTCAGATCTCTCCAAATTCGTCATTTCGTTGTGAAGCATGTCAGTTAGGGAAGCATCATCGATCTAGCTTCCCTAGTCGTCAGAGTCGGAGCAGTCGCTCTCCATTTGAGTTATTTCATATAGATATTTGGGGTCCGAGTCGTGTCCCAGATAATCATGGGCACAGGTTTTATCTTGTTGTGGTTGATGATTTCTCTAGAGTGTCTTGGACTTTTCTTCTTAAAAATAAATCTGAAGCAGGAAGTGTTATCCAAAATCTTATCAATGAAGTCCAAAATGTTTTTTCCTCTACGGTTAAGTATGTGCGCACTGATAATGCGTTGGAATTCTGCACTCGTTCACTTGCTCGATTTCTTTCAGCTAAGGGGATAAACCACCAAACCACATGTGCATACACTTCTCAACAAAATGGTGTTGCGGAACGGAAATATCGACATTTTCTCGATATTGCTCGCACGTTACTTATTCAGAGTTGTGCACCCTTAGCCTTTTGGGGGGATGCTATACTTACAGCATGCTATCTGGTCAATCGCATGCCCTCTACTGTTCTTGGGGAAAAAGCCCCTATCTCTGTTCTCTTTCCTGACAAAGACTTGTTTTCACTTACGCCTCGTGTCTTTGGGACTGTCGCGTTTGCTCACCGCTTATCTCCTGGCCTTGACAAGCTCTCTCGTAGAGCTGTTAAGTGCATTTTTGTGGGCTACTCGAGAACACAGAAAGGATATCGTTGCTATGACCCCATTCATAACAAGTATTATGTGAGTGTCGATGTTACATTCTTTGAACCAGTTATGTACTTCTCTCCTGCAGGTGACAGACTGGTTTCCTCCACATCCACGGATGCTAATGTCTATGTGCCTCTACCACCGAGTCTGAGCCAGTCTGAGTCCACAACACCACCACTACCACCTACCATTCCACAGTTTCCTAAGTTCTACACAAGGCGGTCAGGCCCTGCTCAAGCTACAAGTCAACCATCCTCCACGCCTCAGGTATGTTCTGATGTTCTCACTAATGATGGGTTAGATAATGCACCGGTGCAGGAGCATTTACTACAGGGGGAGGATCCGCCAGTTAGCACAATGCTCGATGATCTTGATCGTCCTATTGCTCATAGGAAGCAGAGAAGACAATGTGCCTCATATCCTCTTGCGTCTCATGTTTCATTTCATCGCCTTACTGGTGATTTCCAGAGGTTTGCAGCTGCTGTCTCGTCGGTTGAGATCCCACGGACATATCAAGAAGCCATGAAGATTGATTGTTGGCGTCTCGCTATGGAGGAGGATATGCGTGCCTTACAGTCTCGAGGGACTTGGTCTCTAGTTCCCATTCCTCCAGGCGCTTCTGTCGTAAGTAGCAAGTGGGTGTTTACGGTTAAATATCACGCAGATGGACGTCTTGACAGATACAAGGCCAGACTTGTCGCACGTGGCTTTACCCAAACCTATGGGGTTGATTATTTGGATACATTCTCACCGGTGGATCGACACTCCACTCTTCGCATTCTCCTATCTGTTGCTGTGGTAAGTGACTGGACCATTTTTCAACTTGATGTAAAGAATGCATTCTTGTATGGAGATCTACAGGAGGAAGTCTACATGCAACAACCACCGGGTTTTGCTGCTGAGGGGGAGACTCAGATGGTGTGCAGACTTCATAAGGCTATCTATGGCCTTAAACAAAGTCCACAGGCATGGTTCCAGAAGCTTTCTCAGATGATTGAACGACAGGGGTTCAAGAGATCAAACGCGGACCACTCATTGTTTATCCAGAAGACTTTTAGAGGTACGGTTGTCGTCGTGGTATATGTTGATGATATTCTGGTTACAAGAGACGATGCTCAGGGGATTGAGATGACCAAATCCCTTTTGGGAAGTCAGTTTATTACGAAGGATCTAGGCACGATCCCATATTTTCTGGGGATAGAGTTTGCAAGAAACGCGCAAGAAATGGTGATGACTCAAAGAAAATATGTCACAGACTTGCTAGTTGAAACAGGAATGGTTGGATGCAGACCATCAAGCACGCCTATGGACCCAAGCATGAAGCTGTATGACAATGATACCAAAGAGGTGGACCAAAGAAGATACAGAGAAATGGTGGGAAAGCTTCTATACATCACCATAACTCGACCGGATATTGCATTTGCAGTAAACCGGGTGAGTCAATTTATGGAGCAACCTAGGCAAGTTCATATGGAAGCCGTGTATATGATATTGAGATATCTGAAGTCTTCCCCAGGCACAGGTTTGCTATTTAGAAAAGATACAGATCTATCTATTTCAGCCTGTGCAGACGCAGACTATGCAGATGTCCAAAAGACCGTAAATCCACTTCCGGTTTTGCTATCTTCATAGGAAGCTCGTTGGTTTCTTGGAAAAGCAAGAAACGGACTGTTGTGGCGAGATCCAGTGCTGAATCCAATTACAGAGCCATGGCACAAGCGAGCGCAGAAATAATGTGGGTTCGAGCGGTCTTAGAAGATTTGAATGTAAATGTCTCCTTGCCCATGAATCTTCAATGTGACAACCAGGCAGCATTGTTCATTGCCAATAATCCAGCTTTTCATGAAAGAACAAAGCACATCGAGGTAGATTGTCACTATACTAGAGACATGATCCAGAAGGGCTTGATTTCCACCTCACACGTCAGTTCAGAGGACCAGACTGCAGATATATTTACCAAGCCATTGCTCAGAGGACCCTTCCAGAGATGTTCTTCCAAGCTGAGCATGATTGATATCTATGCTCCATTTTGAGGGGGAGTGTAGAGGTTTAAGTTATGTAGTGATGTACTGTTACGTATTTCCTATTTATTTCATGTACGTCTGTGTAATTTACCCAAGGGTTTTCTCTCTATATAAGAGACCCGAGGGCTCTATGGAATAAAATAACAAAGAGTCTTTGGCTCTAACAAAATATAATATGAGTGAAAAAGAGAGATGTGAAACTGCATGAATGGCAGCAAAGGAGTAAAGGATTGTACATATAATCAAGTGAAATGAGCATGCATGGCAGCAAGGAGGAGGGGAGGGATGTACCTAACTAGATCTCCAAATGGGGATCTACATGCATGCTGTGGCTATTGATTTGGAGCCGCACCATGGTCTTTAGCTGCCTGGATTTGCGGTGGCTTCTATTAGATTGAAGAAGCAGCAGTAAGGGGCTGAAATTGGGGCTCTCCAGGGGAGTTTTCCTGCAGAATGAGGGCTGTGATTTCTTGTTTGAGGAGAAATAGAAGAGGGGAAAGAGGGTAAAAGGGAAAGAGATTGTACCTTAAATCTCAATTTTTAGCATCAAAAATAAGGACTGCAGCAGCTCCTAGCAAGAGCTTTAGCTTGCTGGAGCAGCAACCCAGCTGCAAGATGGCTGTCTGGAGCAGTCCAGGTGAAGAAATAGAGGTGGAAGGGGCTGCATCAACCTTCTAGAGTTAATTTGCAGCAGCAGAAATGGCAGCACAACAGACCCTTACGGTGGAAATGGGACTTTCTAGTTAGAGAGGTGTGGTTTATATAATAGGAGGCATGTCTTTGGTATTGGACAAGTGGAAGACATAAGAAACCAAGTGGCAGAGGCATTTAGAAGCCATATGGCTGCTGTACAGTTGGTACAGACAACACAACAATAATTTAGTTATTTAGATTTTTATATATATATATATTTTATATTCATTTATTTGATATTCTAAAGTCACTCGCAAATCGCGCCTCAAGTTTTGGACTTTGACGCGCAATGACTCATTTTGATCATCTCGAAACGACGATCAATATGAGTATAATATTGATATACATTCGATCGGGTTTGGATGCCCGAAATTTTCGGGATACGGTTTCGGTTTTGGGTTAAATTTTGCGAATCAAAAATTTCAAACGACCTCCGATTGACAAACAGTTGATTCCAATGGTCTTCTTTCGTCGAATCGAATCTCATGACGGTCTCGGTTCGTTTTGCGGTTTCCGAATTTACGTCGCGGCTTTTCCGCGACACGCATTACGATGCAACCGATTTTTGTTTGGTTTCGTCCGAATGACTTTTGATTCACGATCAATTGATTGATTTAAGTTATCTAATGTTGCCAGATAACTTTAATGGGTTAATCGGTCCTTATTCAGGTCGAGTTCGGGTTTGTTAGATTCCGGATGTTACAGTTTTTCTAAAAATTCCATGAAAATCAAGAATGATGCCTTGAAGTGTGCTTTAATTACGGCCTCTGTCAACAAGTACCTGCGCTGCCTCTCATCATGTGGGTAGCCTCGACGACAACTACTAATATCAAAGTAGATCCAAATTTCATCTTAATTGGAGTTGTTCTGTGCCTTAAATAAATCATGGAGTGATTTTAGTAAATGATTTTTAATTAAATCCGCACATCATATTTTTGCGAAATTTCAACTCTCCTGGATTGTTCATATAAATATCTTTTTTAGAAAAGTCTCAATTTGGCTAATTTGATAACGTGGATTTATTAAGAATTAATTACTAACTGTCACTCTATTTTCATTAAAAAATCTATAAAAAATCATATTTTGTCAGAAAATTCCAAAAAACATACTATAGCTTCCTTGCATCATGTTTTAATTCCAGTAAAATTTTCATCATTTTTGCATTTTGTTTATGTGAAAAATTGCAAAAAAACCCATAAAAAGTTTGCATTTTTAATTGTTGCGTTTTAACCCATAAAATTCCAAAAAAGTGTCTTGCATTCATCACTAGATTAGGATTCTAGGAAAAATACAATTGGTTAAATTGGACTTTTTTCCTATTCGAATTAATTTGGCTAAGTTGTGTGCTTTCTTAGTAACTTAATTCACTTGCATTGTGCTTTTTGCTCTTGTTTTTGCATAAATAAATACACAAAAATATGCGCACTGAAAACCTAGATCTAAAATTTTGATTTACCCTAAAGTTGTTCCTTTGCCTCCCTGTGTTCGACCCCAGACTTGCTCGAGATATAAATTAAAATTGAGACGCTCTTTACGAAGATTTTCTCTCAGTTCTGACTGATTCGCTAAGTACACGTACTACAATGAATACCAATTAAAACACGTGCTCAGCGATTCGTCAGTGAGAAAGCAAGGGAGATGAAGAAGACATGCTTTAAACTTTGGTATTCAGGTAAAGATAGTGGCAAAAATGATGTTCGAGTGGTTGTCTATAAGGGTTTGAAGGATTGTGTGATTGTGGTGCAACGATTCAACGAGTCGGATTATTTTGCTGAAATTGGTGCTCAAAGAAGAAATTCTTAATATCTTCTCCGTTTATGTACCGCAAATTGGTTGAGATGAAAGGATTAAATAAGTTTTTGGAAGGATTTGGATAAGATTTTGAAAGGATTCCCGTAATGAGAGATGATTTGTCTAGGTGGAGATCTTAATGGATGTGGAAAGGATGCTTCTGGTATGCAAGTGTTCATGGAGGCCATGGCTTTGGGGATAGAAATGGAGATGGAAAATCCATTTTTGATTTTGTAACGGCTTATGATTTTTCCATAGCAAATACTCTCTTCAAGAAGAGGGAGGAACATTTAATTACTTATAAGAGTGGTCCGACAGTAACATATATTGATTACTTTGCGTTGAGGAGAAGCGATCGGTTGCGTTGCGAAGACTACAAAGTAAATCCAGGAGAGAATTTGACAACTTGACATCGCTTGTTAGTCATTGATGTGCAAATAAAAGGGTTGGTAAAGAAAAGTAGGGTTTCCAAGATCATTAGAATCAAATGGTGGAATCTTCAATTGAAGCAATCAAGCTTCGAGGAGAAGGTTTTGGAAGACTTATCTAGGGATTGCATCGGAAGTGCAAATGAGATGTGGGAGGCGGTGGCATCTTGTATCCGAAGTGTAGCCATAGAGATGCTAAGCGAGTCAAAGGGAGGAGCTCCGGGCCAAATGGATGCTTGGTGGTGGAGTGGCGGGGTGCAAGAGAATCTCAAAATTAAAAAAAAAGCATGCTTTAAAGCTATGTCTAAGGATAGAGCAGAGGAAACTGTCACAAACCACAAAATAGCGAAGAAGGAATCAAAGAAAGATGTAAACGTAGCCAAGTCAAAAGCTTATGAAGTTTTGTATACAAATCTTTATTCTAAGGAGAGTCTGAAGGATATATTCAGGTTAACCAAATGAAAAGAAAGAAACACCACATACCTTTCTCAAGTGAGATGCATTAAGGATGAGGAAGGTGACGTGCTTGCTACTCAGAAGGATATAGAGAGTAGATGGAAGCAATATTTTCATAAGCTTTTCTTGGGAAAGGAAAAAAAGTGGTCACTTTGTGAGATCTATCTAGTATTGGAAGTTTCTTGAATTGTGCAAGCTATAGACAAATACAAATAAGGAAGTAGAGGAGGCTTTGAAGGTTATGGGATCTGGGAAAGGTGTCTATAGGTGTATGGAGAGTTTGAGGTGAGTGTGGTTTGGCCTGGCTTACAAATTTATTCAATGGTATTTAATGAAGCAAGAAAATGTGTGGACATTGGAGGAGAACCATCGTTTTGCCTCTTTATAAGAACAAAGGAGACATTCAAAATTTGTTCAAATTACAGAGGTATCAAGTTGATTAGTCACACTATGAAAATTTGGGATGGTGTGATCGAAAGAAGATTGAGGCAAATTTTCATAGTAAAAGAAAATTAATTCAGATTCATGCCAGGCCGCTTAGCTATTGAAGCCATCCACTTGTTGAGGAGAACGGTGGAGATTTATAGAGCTAAAGGGAAGAACCTCCATATGATTTTTATTGATTTGGAGAAGGCTTATGATTCTGTCCCAAGGAAGATACTGTGGAGAGTTTTGGAGAAGAGACAAGCACATATCCTATACATTAACCTCATAAATGATATGTATGATAGGGCTTCATCTTGTGTAAGGATCCAATCTTGGAAGACTAATTATTTTGACATCAACATTGATCTGCATCAAGGTTCAACTTTGAGTCCATTCCTTTTTATTTTGATAATGGCCGAGTTGACAAGTCACATTCAAGATGAGATACCTTAGTATATGTTATTCGATGATGATATTGTGTTGATTGATAAGATTAGAGATGGAGTAAATGAGAAGATTGAGGTATGGAGACATTCATTGGAGACTAAAGGATGTCGTATAAGTAGGGCTAAGATTGATTATATAGAGTGTATTTCTAATGGAAGCAGTGGTGAAATCAATGTGAAGATTGGTGACGATAGCTTTTAGAAGAGAGATTTTTTTAGATACTTGGGATCTATTTTGCAACACGATGGGGGGATTGATGGAGATGTTACTAATAGAATAAATACCGGTTGGCTAAAGTGGAGAGGAGCCTCTACTGTTCTCTGTGATAAGAAAATTACTTTGAAAATCAAAGGAAGATATTAAAAAGCAGCTGTGAGACATGCTATGCTTTATGGATATGAATGTTGGCCTATGACTGTGAACCATATACATTTGCAGAGAATGACAGTACCAGAAATGGAAATGCTAAGGTGGATGTGTGGACACACACACACACACATAAATATTGGATTCGAAAATAATGCAATCAGAAGGAAAGCTGGTGTAGCTCCGATCGAGGATAAGATGCGAAGAAATTGCTTAAGGTGGTTTGACCATTTGTATATGATGTTGGCTGAGGCACCAGTTAGGAGATGCGTGTTTTGGGATGTTGAGTCGGTTAAGAGAGGGTGATGAAGGCCCGAGAAGTGTTGGAATGAGACTATACGAAGGGATCTTTATTTTTTGAATCTTAGTCCGAGATTGACCTAAGATAGATCTGAATGGAGGCAAAGAATCCATATAACCGACTCTACTTAGTGTGGGAAAAGGCTTTGTTGTTGTTGAACATATTTATTTCACAGTGTTCTTATATATTTATTTCACATTCATTTTTTTGTGCAACAGTTCTTCATCTTCTCTTCTCCAGCGAGTGGGACCTGCTAGTTTATTAGCAACATGAAGATACATATTTTGATGATAGTCGATTTCATATAAGAATTTTCATGTTGCGAATAATCTGACAGGTTCCACTCGCTGGAGAAGAGAAGATGAAGAAATGTCGCACAAAAAAAAGAATGTGCTTATATCAAACAAAAAGATACAAAACAAAACAGAATACCACCTCCTATAATCTCAAACGTGAGTTATTGGCGCATAATATTGAAAATAACAGAATGAATTGTTTCCCTAAAAAACAGAGAGCTTCCATGAATGACGGAGAGAGTTTTTGTTCTCATTGCAAAGCCGATGTCCTCGTAAAGATGTGGTTTTTTTGGCCATGCAACCATAATATTACTATCAAAATTTTAAGCTTTTTTGAATGAGGAAAAAAATTTTCCCCTTAAGATGAGTTACCTTGGTGCATGTTATTTGCTGATGATATTGTGTTGATTGACGAGACTAGAGATGGAGTAAATGAGAAGCTTGAGGTTTGGAGACATGAGTTGGAGAGTAAAGGATTTCGTATAAGTAGGGCTAAGACAGAATATATGGAGTGCTCCTTTGATGGAAGCAATGATGAAGGAATCGAGGTGAAGATTGGTGATGATAACATTCGGAAGAGAGATTCTTTTAGATATCTGGGATCTATTTTGCAACATGATGGGGAAATTGATGGAGATGTTACTAATAGAATAAATGCAGGGTGGCTAAAGTGGAGAGGAGCCTCTGCTGTTCTCTGTGATAAGAAAATTCCTTTAAAAATTAAAGGAAAGTTTTACAAAGCAGCTGCGAGACCTGCTATGCTCTATGGATCTGAATGTTGGCCTGTGAACCATAGACATGTGCAGAGAATGGCTGTAGCAGAAATGAAAATGCTAAGGTGGATGTGTGGACACACACGTAAAGATCGGATTCGGAATGATGCAATCAGAAAGAAAGTTGGTGTAGCTCCGATCGAGGATAAGATGCGAGAAAACCGCTTAAGATGGTTTGATCATTTGCAAAGAAGATCAGCTGATGCACCAGTTAGGAGATGCGAGTGTTGGGATGTTGAGCCGGTAAAGAGCGGGCGAGGACGGCCCAAGAAGTGTTGGAAAGAAACTATACGAGGGGATCCTAGTTTTATGGATATAAGCCCGGGATTGACCCAAGATAGATCTGAATGGAGGCGAAGTAACATGTAGCCGATCCTACTTAATTGTGGGAAAGGCATTGTTGTTGTTGTTGGAAGATGCATGAGCAAAACAAAACTTTTCCATATATGTATGTGTGTGTTTTGATTGGGTAATTGTTCACTCTTTTCAATTTTTATTATCCGGGGAAACAAAAATTGTAGGAGCCTTTTATGTTTGATTAAAAAATTGCAAAGCTATTCGTGAGATTGCGAAGGTGGATTTATCTCGCTTATTATTTAATATTCAATTCAATTGGCCTACAATTGTGGCATAGGACATGTAATATATTTTTAGAACAAGGTATTTTTTACTCACATATATGTCACACATACTGCTTATAGAATAAGGCTTTGGTTCGCGCTTGCATGGCTCGACATATCAGCGATATATCTCCTTTATCTCACTATTGTTGAGCTGGTGATATTGACAGGGTGGGGGGGGGGGGTTATAGCCCTTTTCTTGGGTATCGGTGATATATCTCTTTTCTTATTTTTTAAGAAAAGGGACTGATATGGGCGATTCCTTTCCCCATTCCGATCACATCAAACTTAAACATGAATCTTTAAACTACATTTTGTTTTGGGGGTGTTGCCCACAAAACCCCACAAGGGGATGCAAGTCCCCTGTCTAAACGGCAATGGCATCACTCACTGACAGCTAAGGAGGTTGCACAAGATGCTCTACAATGTGTTTGATTGAATAAACGTGTTACAATTCAAGGTTTCTCAAGTTTTTCAACAATAAAGCTCATGATATATTATATAGTTAGTATAATACATAACATGCATGCGTACAATATAGTTTTTTAATTTAGAATTTTTGATGTTTAAATGTACCCTTAGTTCTGACTTGTGACAAGTTATAAAATTTCTTCAACTTATTTATGTGGTAACAATTCATAGTAATGAATTGGTATTTATGAATTTTGAGTTTATAAGACCCGTGTTTTTTGTTATTCCGACTTACAATCTACACGACTAAACTTCTAACCACATACCTTACTCAATACTGCATACTTGCTTGTGTGGTGCCGGTGATTATGATGGCAATACTTTCATCGAATAAATGTATATTTTTATCTTATTTGTTAACCAAAACACACTGGAAATCTTAATTTCCAAGAAAAAAAATATCAAATTTCGTGTGCATTTCCATAATTTTGGCTGACTTGGACGAAATATCAGCAACATTTCGGTGATGTTTCATTTCCCCAGGCTGACGAAAAGCCAATGAAATCGACTATTTGGGCCACGGTGGCTTGACGTCCAAAGAAGTTATCTGATACACTCATTGCTGAATGACTCAACTGATATTAGTTGAATTTGGGATTAGTGGCCTCAGTTTGAACCACTAGGCGATTGGGTTGGGTCTGGACTGGGCACGTCATGTTACTGCTGAACCAATATAAGTAGAATCAGTTCTCACTGATCTTTACATCACTCCTAATAAGCATACGGGGATCCGATGCAATAACGATGCTGCTCAGTTTATTGCTATTAATACAGTCTTCCATGTCCGGAGTATTTGGATTCGTTTGTTTAATTTTATCTTGTTTGTCTCACCTTCCAAGTGTGCAAAATTATGACATGCACAGTCTCTTTCTATGTATAGATCTTTGGGGCTCATTAGTATAACAGCTTATTTTCACTATTTTCAACTTATGGAATGTCGTCGAGATCATTCTGAGAGCAGTTTGGAAGGAAGTATAGGACATGAAAATAGCATAAAGAAAGGTGACTTGTAGTCTCAATGGCAATTTGGTTTGTGGAATGTTATTTTCTCTGTGGTTATTTTCTCAAACTTCTGGTGTGAAAACATGTAATCCTTCTAACATGAAATTTTTGATGCCTATTCAACTGCAGCAATCAATAAAGCCAGATATTTTATTTTATTATTCTTTAACATCTTATTTGTACCCACTTAATGGTCTAGTGGTAGTACAGTGTCTACCACACAAAAGACCAGGGTTCAGATCCCACTCTTGCAGGGGTTGCGTTATGTAGTCGACGGCCGTCGTAAAAAATAGTCGAATCTTTTAACATGGATTTGAGCAGGAATCCATGTAGCCGACCCTACTTATAGTGGGAGAAGGCTTAGTATATTTTTTAGTACATTTTTTTCTTTAACGTCTTATTTCAATATTAACTTGAAGTTGTTTTATCCCAAGTTTTTTGACACATTTCTTGGTAGTATGCTTGATTTGTTATTTCTTTTCATATGGATTTTTAGAAGGATTTCTTTTCATATAGTAAGATACACATATATGTAATTTTGTAGAGTATCTGTTTGCAGCCAGGTGTAAAGACTGATGAAATTGATCAAGCTGTTCACCAGATGATCATCGACAATGGTGCATATCCCTCACCACTGGGCTACGGTGGATTTCCAAAGAGTGTCTGCACATCAGTTAATGAGTGTATTTGTCATGGAATACCGGATTCACGTGCCCTTGAAGTATGGTTGTTCTGCTAATAAATTATTCTATCATAGTACTAGATGTACCTATGTGTCAACCAATCTGACGTCACTGTGATTGGCAGGATGGTGATATAGTCAACATCGATGTTACTGTGTATCTGGATGTGAGTACTTATTTTGCCTCCTTGATTGCATCTTGATCCTCCTAATTTATATCTTTTTACTTTCAAAAATAATTTATGCCTTTTTGGAAATTCTTAATGTTTCATATTTTCTCCAAAAATTGTAAACTGGCGGAATTTCTAACGTGCATAAACTAGTTTGAATTGGCATTTCGATTTCTTTCACCTTCAAATAAAGATACTTGGATATTTAGAACAATTTCTCGCTATCATTATATGGTTGGAGGGCCGTTCCAAGAGATTTTGCAAGTTCTGCTTCTCGGAAAGAAGTAATATAAATTGATCCATGGGCTATTTTAGGAAACTTTTTCCAGGGCCTCCCAATCTTTTCTTTGTTGACGATAACTGAGTATTTGACATAAGCGCCCTTTATTGGTGCACATGTGTGTCGCTGATTCCTATCCATTCATCACCTTGCATGGTGAGCATACATGTACCTGAAAGTGAGATGTATAAACATACGTCAATTGCTTTCATGCGACTCATTGGTATGGGTTTCAATTGTAATATGCGGAAAGAGAAAACTGAATTGAGTTATTTAGGGTTCTCTTACGTAGAGAGGAGCTGTTAGGCAAATTACATATTAAAGGCAATAAGAAAAGAAAATACATAAAATAAATAAATATACTCCCAACACTCCTCAAGATCGAGCATAGATACCAATTATGCTCAGCTTGGAACAACATCTCTGAAATGGCACTTTGGCCAGAGCCTTGGTGTAAATACCTGCTTTCTCTCCCTCTAAGCTTATAGGGAAAGTAGAGATAAAGCCCTTATGAATCATGTAACATGTATATTGACAATCTGCCTCCATGTGCGTGGTCCTCTCATGGAAGGCATAGTTGTTGGCAATGAAACAAGAAACCTAGTTGTTGCATTGGATGCATGGAAAGATGCACACTAATAGCTAGCTCAGTAAGAACAGAACTGACCCATATTATCTTAGTCAAGATTGCAGAAAGCGGTAGTCAGTACTTGGTCGACAGGGTCGCTGACTAAGGATTAATCAACAATCGGGAGACTAATCGGATTTAGTCATCCATTAGTCAGTTTTGAATTTTTTAATTATTTTGAATATATAAATCATTTTTCATACACATATTCTTATATATTTACACTGAATTGTACATTTTCTATACTATCATAATGAAATAAAAGAAGTAATTGTCTTTAAATATAACATTAAGTTTATTAGAATAAGTTTGCTTTTAAAACGAAAAACTAAAACATTAAAAAATCTCTATGTAAAAGTCGGCCTTGTAGTCGGCCGACGAGGCCGATTAGTCGGCCCGGTTAGTTGGGTTGAGCAACTAATGGCCGACTAGACCTAGTCGAGTCGGCTACCCCACCGACCCGACTAGTCGGACTGACTAATCGGCTCAGTCGGTCGATTTTTACAACACTGATCTTAGTGCTCCTCTGCATCATGGCTCTGTACTTCGACTTAACACTAGATTTGGCAACCACAGTCTTCTTCTTGCTCTTTTATGACACCAAAGAGCTCCCTCTGAACACTGTAAATCTGGAGGTAGATTTCCTGTCCTTGAGGCGTCTTGCATAGTTTGCATCTGTACATGCCATGATGGCAAGGGATCGCCCTGTACTAAAGAGAAATTCGGTACATGGATTGAGTCTTTATATATCTCATAATCATGTAAATCACATCCATATATGCTTGTTTCGGATGCTCTATAGACGTGCTAACTTTGCTCGTATCAAAGGAGATGTCTGGCATGGTAATGCTCACATATATGAGCTTTTCAATGAGCTCCCCAGATCGCCTCTCGCCCACCTCCTCTGTGAACCCCCTCGGATCCGGGTGCCCGTTTACGCCGCTTTCATATTATTTCATTCACATAACATCGTACTAAGTGAAATTTTGGGGAAAAGTTTTCGCGCTAAAGCTACATATGACATTCGCATTCAAGTGACATTGTATTGCCACAGAACAACACACCAACAAGAGCCACCGACTTTTCTTTTCATTAATTTTCATATATAATTTACAACATGTACTTGAAGCTGACGGTATATTTACATATCTCAACATCAGACTTAAGAGGAAATAACATCTATAATATAACCATACAAAAGCTGCAACAAAAGAAGCTGAACCAAAAGAGATCGTACTGCCTAGTATATATACGATCTTCTGAAGTCATCAACAGCTACTGAGTAATAAGCTCCTTTCCTGCCAAAACATGTTAGGAAGAAGAGGTATCAACGAGCGCCGGTATACCCATGATTCATATTATAAAATAAGCAGGCACTTAATATGGATACAAAAGAAACAAGTAGAAAGGCATAACAATCAAAAGTTGTAATTACTTGTTTGAGAAAAAGATTTTCATGCTACAATGCTGCATGCTTAAAGTTTTCCCATTTCCATCTGTATTTCACATTATTTCGTAGTAGTTAATGACATATGTATAATTTCCGTAACTGCCTTATAGCCTTATATATTTTTCTGTAATAGTTGATAACTCATATGTATATATATATACATATAGTTATTAATCTCATGTTATATAGAAAACTAAAATATGAAGTTTTATAATGGGGATGATTTAGGTTTTTAATTTATTCTTTATTCTATTTAAACTCTTAAGTTTAGTGGATAGTCTGTGGTCTTGGTCTTTGTATAACCTCACACTATGACTCTAAGACATGAATAATACCTTAGGATTGGGGTGCCTCTGTAGGCATGCGGTGTTGTATAATGCATCATAACTAAGTTCCCAACACGTCCAGTAGCTTATGGAGATTTCAAATCCAATTTTAATCACTTTCTACCAATTCAACTTTGATTGTAATTCCTCCAACCCTCAACTGTAACTGTCTCAGATGTAACTCTAGTTGACTTAGATGTAGACATAGATGATTTGGATGTAGAATCACCAAGTTTGCTGGCGAAAGTAAATAAAACTCAAGCAGTGAGGTAGCCAACAAAAGGCTCTTCCGTCTCGCCCTCTAATTGGAAGTGCGGTCTGTTAGAGAGTACCATATATTGTTGTTTCTTTATTTTCTATTTCCTTATGCATTGTTTCCTTGTATCACTGTTTCCTTATGAACTGTTTCCCTATGTAACCCCACAGGGGTATTTATGTAAGTTCTCCTCTGAGCACCCTAGGGTTTAGTCCTATATAAGGACCCCTAGACCTCACAGAGTAAACACACAGTTTTCTTCCCTTCTCTCAACATGGTATCAGAGCAACGGTCCTAGACCGGGGTTCTGACCTAACGTCCCACCGTCACCATCTGCCTCTTCTCTCCTCTACCGTCTCCAGCACCTAGGACCTCTGCGCCTAGGGCTATTGCACCTAGGGATCTCGCGCCTAGTGCTCCTGTCCCCTGGCTAGGTGCTAGGGATTGCCGCCTCCTGCTAGGCGTACTGCGCTAGGGCTCCCGCACCAGGGCTAGGCCTCCAAGCCCGCACTCACGCCAGTGTTACTGCCGCCCCGGGTTCCTGCAAGCTTGTGCTAATCCCTTGCAAACCCTGGGTTAGGAATCCGCGCCGCCCCAGCACCTGCGATCTGCAACCTTAAGCCTCGCGCCTTGCACTATTGTGCTGCGAGCCACCTCAGGCGACTGCGCAACTGGGGTTTGCGCATCTGCAGGGCTGTGCAACGAGCATCTGCCCATATGTGCCTTGCGCATCTGCAGGTCTGCGCATCTGTGCCTTGCGTTACTGTGCAGCGAGCATCTGCACCTTGCATATGCACCTACGCATCTAAGGGTCTAACACGCTACTGCATACAGTGCGTCTACAATAGCCAGTGCACCCCGTGCACAGCGAGCCAGTGCACCCAAGTACACCACATCGCCTCGTGTTAGACTCTCCAAACATGTGCTATTAAGAAGGTTCTACATTTCAACTATAACTTCTTTTAGGTCACTTCTTCTTGACCTAGAGACGCTATCATGACGTCTGTCGAGACCAAACCTACGTATCATCCTTCTTCTTTGATGATACAAGGCACTTCTATCAAGTTGAAAGGCTCGGAAAACTATGTTCTATGGTCTCGATCCTTCAAGATATTTATTGGTGGCCAACGAAAGAGTGCCATCCTCACGAAGATTCCTCCCTCTACTACTGATGCAGATTATGAAGCTTGGTTTGTCGACAATTGCCAGGTAATCACTTGGATGACTAATAGTGTAGATCCGAATATTGCTGCTAATCTCTTATATAAAGACACTGCTAAAGCCATGTGGGAAAATCTTGAGCATACATATTCCCAGAAAACAACCAAGTCCCGTCTTTCTGATATATAGACAAGAATTTGGTCTACTAATCAAGAAGAAACCACTCTAACTGAATACTACCAGACACTTACAAGCCTGTTCGAAGTACTTCTTATCTTTCAACCTGCATGCTGTGATAAACAAATAGACGAGTGTGCCGAGTGGCAGGTTTATAGGTTTCTCTCAGGGCTTCATTCGAAGTACAAAATTGCAAAAGATCAATTTCTTATGGCAGATAAATTACCTACGATCGAAACCATATTCGGTCGATTACAGGAACTGGAAGCTCCGGTTCAAAATTCTCTGGTTCATCCTTCCACAGAGACAACCGCCCACTATTCATCTAGGCAAAGAGGCCGACAATCTTATCCTAGAGGCCGAGGTCGTGGCCGCGGACGTGACCTTGGACGAGGTCGTGGTCGTGATTCCTCTACTGGTCGTTATCCTACATGCATACATTGTGGTCGCATGAATCATCCGTCTGAACGTTGCTGGGCAACATTTGGCAGATAACCAAGTGCTCATAACACTTATGATGATGAATCACATGATACGAACAATGATACAACTACTCAGAGTACAGATGGACAACATGCTCCATTCGCGGCTTCATAATATACTCGTCTACGACATGTTCTAAGTGATTCTGCTCCCTCAACATGCGACACGACTGCATCTGCTGCTACTGCTAGTCTTGCCACTACATCAGGTACAGTAGCAAACTCAGTTTCTGTTACTAAACATGCATGGATTATTGATTCTGGAGCTTCCACTCATCTAACGGGAGATGTAAGTCTACTCACCTCATCTCAACCCTCTACCTCTATAAAGAGTGTTCGTGTGGCCAATGGAGATCATTCTCCCGTCACTGCTGTTGGAACTATTGAATTCTCCAGCACACTTCGACTGACAAATGTGCATTGTGCTCCTGCTTTCCCGCTCAGTCTTTTATCTGTTCAGAAGCTATGCCGTGAGCTACATTGTCGTGTTATTTTTGATGAATTCTGCTGCTATTTTCAGGACATCCGGACGAGGCAGATTTTTGGTGGGGGACATGAGAGGAATGGTCTATATTACCTCAACAATTCTACCAATTCCAACTTTGCTGGTGCTACATCCATCACTGAAGATCCCCTTCTATGGCATTTTCGTCTGGGACATGCTTCCGCCAAAGCTCTCTCTATGATGTTCCCTGAACTATCTACGCTAAAACCTTTTGAGTGTGAAGCATGTCAGTTCGGAAAACATCATAGAGTTTCCTTTCCTGCAAGAATTGAACCTCGTCGCTCTACTCCTTTCTTCCTAATTCATTGTGATATTTGGGGACCCTGTCCGGTCAAAACCATTAGTGGTCATAAGTACTTTGCTGTTTTTGTGGATGACTACAGTCGCCTATCTTGGGTATTCTTGTTAAAAGAACGGTCAGAAATTAACATTGTTGTCAAGAACTTTCATTATGTCACAAATTTCTTCTCTACTACTATTAAAATCTTTCGCTCTGATAATGCCCTGGAATTTACTCAGAATGACTTGATAACCTTTTTTGCCTCCCAAGGAACCATACATCAAACATCTTGCCCATACACATCCCAACAAAACGGGGTTGCTGAAAGAAAATTGAGACACCTTCTTGATATTGCTCGATCCTTACTTACCAATATGAATGTTCCCAAGATATATTGGGGCAATGCTATTCTTACTGCTGTTCATCTTATAAACAGGGTCCCCTCCGCCTCTCTACATGGCTCCACTCCCTTCAACTTACTATATCCCAAGGAGAAACCTTTCCCTCTGCCCTTACGAATTTTTGGATGCACAGCCTTTGTTCATAATTTTCATGTTCCGGACAAATTATCTGCTCGTGCTATCAAATGTGTTTTCCTAGGATATTCTCAAACTCAAAAAGGATACATATGCTATGATCCTACAGGACGTCGTTATTATGTTTCTCTTGACGTCACCTTCTTTGAACAAAACAACTTCTTTACTCATACAATGTCTGATATTCCCCTAACATTCCCCCCTCCACCAATTGTGTATAAAAGAAGGACTGTGCCTAATCCTGTTCAGGTTCCTTTACCTATTCCACTGTTGCAGGACACTACGCCATCCTCGAATACTCCCACCAATGCTACCCCGGATAGTCCTCAGGATCTACCGATCGCACTGCGAAGAACAAAGAGGCAATGTATACTTCATCCAATATCTCATTTCACCTCAACTAATGGGTTATCTTGCTCAGACAAAAGATATGCAGATGCCATAATGGCTATTTCCGTCCCCAAAGATCATCACAATGCATTACAAAATGAGGGGTGGCGAATGGCAATGAATGAAGAAATGGAAGCATTACAATCTCGAAAAACATGGGACCTTGTCAAAAGCCCTCCTGGATGTAAACCTGTTGCATGTCGCTGGATCTTCACTACAAAGCAGTCCCCTGACGGTTCTATTGATCGTTTAAAAGCAAGACTTGTAGTAAAGGGATTTACTCAAACATACGGGGTGGACTACTTCGAAACATTCTCCCCCGTGGCTAGAATGGGATCCATTCATCTCGGTGGCTGTGAACAAAGGGTGGCCTATGTTTCAGTTAGATGTCAAGAATGCGTTTCTATATGGTGAGCTTGACGAAGAAGTCTACATGATACAACCCCCAGGTTATGAAGTCAAGGGGGAGAATGTATGTCGACTTCACAAAGCTATCTACGGACTAAAACAGAGTCCAAGAGCTTGGTTTGATAGACTGAGTACAGAGATTGGCACCATAGGTTTCCAGAGGACTACATCTGACTATTCTGTTTTTGTCAGGAAGCGACAAACTGGGATTGTAATTCTTGCTGTATATGTAGATTATATGATTATTACCGGAGATGATGACCGAGTGATACTAGAAACCAAGGCTTTCCTGCAAAAGGTATTTGACACCAAGGATCTTGGACAACTTCGATATTTTCTAGGCATAGAGGCTTACATATGTCACAAAGGAAATACTGTCTTGACATAATAACTGAGGCATGACTACTTGGGTGCAAACCCTCAGGAATTCCAGCAGAGCCTAGAAAACATTCTGAATCCAATGATCCTCTCTTTGAAGACATTACTCGATATAGGAGCCTAGTTGGCAAACTTCTATATCTTACAGTTACTAGACCTGATATATCTTATGCTGTAAACAGAGCCAGTCAATACATGGAGAAACCATGCTACAGCCATTGCCAAGATGTTCTTAAAATCCTTCGCTACCTAAAAGAATCGCCAGGACGAGGAATCTTCTATGGGGCAAATGGTCACACAAATCTTACTGCATATGCTGACGCTGATTATGCAAGCTCTCCTGAAGATCGTCGGTCTACAACTGGGTATGCCATGATGGTAGGAGGAAACTTGGTCAGTTGGAGAAGCAAGAAACAAGCAGTTGTTTCAAGGTCTAATGCTGAAGCTGAATATAGAGCAATGGCTTAGGCTACCTGTGAGATAACGTGGCTGCTCACTTTTCTACAAGAACTAAATGCCGCTACATCCACTCCTATTTCCTTGTACTGTGACAACAAATCAGTTACCTACATTGCTACCAATCCTGTGTTCCATGAGAGAACAAAACATATTGAGATCGATTGCCACTTTATCAGAGATGCTGTACGAGGAGGGAAGATAACCACGTCGCACATTCCAACAGATCTTCAACTTGCTGATATTTTTACCAAGGCAGTAAATAAGAAGCGGCTTTCCTGGATAACTTCCAAGTTGGGCATGATTGATGAATATGCTCCAACTTGAGGGGGAGTGTTAGAGAGTACCATATATTGTTGTTTCTTTATTTACTATTTCCTTATGCATTGTTTCCTTGTATCACTGTTTCCTTATGAACTGTTTCCCTATGTAACCCACAGAGGTATTTATGTAAGTTCTCCTCTGAGCACCCTAGGGTTTAGTCGTATATAAGGACCCCTGGACCTCACTGAATAAACACACAGTTTTCTTCCCTTCTTCTCTCAACACGGTCCAATAGAGGGAAATGTCTGCTCCAAAATTACGCCCCGGAGACGGGTGAGAGACTCCGGAAAAGTCACTCTAGAAACAGGCCGACCGGCAACGGGAAAATAAGCTCGTACGAAAACTGAAACCGAGGATCCCCTGCATGGGTATCCTAAAACAGAAGGGTCAGCGGATTGATCAAAAGTCGGGATCCCAACGAGGCGTAAAAACAATGCGAGCTCGCGTAAAAACCATGAAAGAGAATAGGATCCTAGACCCGCACACTTGACGGCCACTGCCTTAACTGGGCTTCCTATTCTTCCGCCCAGTTGAGGGTCATCGTACCCTCGCACAGTCAAGTGTAAAGTTCATCATGATCGACACCACTAATATTTGTCAATAATCCCGATTCTCAATATTTTCACTTTATCATCAATTCCCAACTATTTCACTTGATCACGAATTCTCAATATTTTCTCTTATTGACACATGTATTCATATACGATCGATATCGTTAGATTGCTAAGGCTTTGTAGGAGAGGTTGAGGAAGGGCCTATACTGGAGGTTGTTAAAATCTTATTTACTTGATAACATGAGAGTACACACACATATATATATCACCTATTTTAGATATTGACTGTCAATCACCCTTTTTTTTCAATTATATTGCCAACACATGCTGATTACTGTTTGTACTTAATTCGGTGTCTTGAATTATTATTATTATTAACCACTATCCAACATGTCCTTAATGACGGTTCTGACACTCTTCCAGTAACTTCTTAAATAATTGCAGTCCGTAATGTTAATGTTACATATGAAGAACTACTTAGTCCATAAACTTATCTTTCTATTGATAATAGAACAAGGAAAATGAAGAATTCGAGCCATAGTTGAGATTGACGGATTATCATTAACCAGTTACTGATGATAGAAGCATGTATCTGCTATTCTACACCATAAGTATATTTTTGTTATTTATGAATTAACCTAATGGAATTAATAGGTTCCAATAGCATTGTAATACTGTGAACCAAGATACCATTTTTTCCATTATGTAAGCCCTGACTTTTTAAGAAATCTAAAATATTCTTAGATGTGAAATCAATACTCAACAAAGGACATTACTGTCCAAATGTAATAAAATTGCAATTTTCGCACTTAGAAATGAAAAGATAAAATTATGATGTCATCTTTGTAGCTAACAATTAGTAATACTTCTGTACTTTCTTTAACCCAATGTAATTGAATATTGTATATGTGATGTCCTATTCATAATATTTGTAATATTAACACAATAAACCACCTTCAGCAAAATGAACTACCTTCGGCAAAACTGTCATATCTGTAATTCAGGGCTTTTCATAATAGCAATATTACGAGCATATAAGTATGTAATTATGCTAAGTATGTTTTTCTCATAGCTTGCAATAAATACAATAGTATATTTACCCATTGGTTATTTTAAAACTAAATTTTGAGTTAAGTTTCCAATTAAACTTTTAGTCTGCATGTTTAGCAGTTGATAAATTTTGAACGCTAAATTTAAGCTTAAAATTTCCATCTGTGCACAGTTTGATTTCAAGAATTCAGAAAATGATATTATAATTATAACAATTGAGTCTGGAGATTTTTTTTAAATAGACCTGTGCAGTGACTAGTTGGTATACATGGTTGTAATGATATTTATGGACATATTTCCACACCAGTATATATATATGTGTGTGTATATATCTATATATATGTATATGTTATTCCAGGAAGTTTAATCAAACAGAAATTACACATTTCTTTTTTTTTACTTAAGCACAAAAACCAGGGAATCAAAAAAACAGTTCAATCAAATGAAATTTACATTTTTTACACAAACCATGTAAACAGAAGAACAGTTCAATTTGAGGCTATTATTATAGTTAGTAAAATTTTAACCTTATTAGAATAAAATTTGCATGAATATCATAATATCCATACCGAATTCCAAACTATAAGTAAGATCCTAAGTATCTTACACCAGAACTGTCCTATTGCATGCATGAGTTTGGGGATCAAAACTAGTTAGGAAACCATGCATGGCAGCAAGGAGGGAGGGTATGGGTTGTACGTATTTCTCAAAGATTGGAGAGAACTTTTGCATGCAATAGGGAAGTTTGCAGCAGCCTCCAGAGGATGGAAGACAGCAGCCTTCAGCTGCTGTTTTTGCTTCTGACAGGCTTTGCAGTGGCTATAGAGACTCCCCTTGGAGCAGCAACAGTAGCAAAGGAGTCAACCCAACAATTGGAAGGCAAGGAGTAGCATGTATACTTCAAGAACAATTGCTTTGGGCAGCCGCTGAGACCTTAATGCTGCTGGACAACATCATTAACACAGTCTGGAGGAGACTTTGGGCTTCTTTGTTGGAGAATTTGGGCAGATTTGGAGATTGGGGGAAATTAGGAGAAGAATGAGGGGAAGAGAAGAGCCCCCACGTTGGAAATAGGTTCTATAGGAAAAAGGAAAAGGAAGGGCTCCTCCCAGTAACCTTCCTAATCCTTTTACTTCTTTTTTTAACCTATATATGACACCATTAGTGACATCAGCATGCTGATGTCATTATATATAAAAAGATTTTTTTTCCTTTTTCTGAAATATATTTTTTCTTTTACATTCAGTAGCAGCCTGCTGAACCTGTAGCTACAGGGAATTTATATTTAAATTTTTATTTTATTTATTTTATTTCTTTTATCTTATTTATTTAAAATGCTAACATTGGCCGTATTCGCGCCTCAAATTTTGGATTTCGATGTGCTATATCTCGATTTGATCGTCTCTGAACGACGATCAATATGAGTATAATATTGATATACTTTCGATCGGGTTTGGATGCCCGGAATTTTCGAGATACAATTTTAATTTGGGGTTAAATTTTACGATTTAAAAAATATTAAACAACCTCCGATTAATGAACGGTCGATTCCGTTGGTCTTGTTTCCTTGAATCGGATTTTATGACGGTCTCTGTTTGTTTCGCGGTTTCCGAATTTACGTCACAGCTTTTTCGGGCACGCATTACGACGCGATCGATTTTTTGATCGATTTTTCCCGAATGACTTTTGATTCACGATCAATTGATCGTTTTAGGTTGTTTAGCATTGATCAACAACTTTATTGTGTTAATCGGACTCAAATGGGATCGAGCTTGGGTTTGATTGGAAACGGATGTTACATCCTCTGTATATTATCTTATAGCTTCATGTTGGGATCCATGGGAGTAGTAGTAGGTATACAATCTGCATGCCTGTCTTTGAGAAGAGATCGGTACCGTACTTCCTCTGAGTCATCATATATCGCCAAGGTCCTTGGTGATAAACCGTTGTTCAAGGAACTCAACCATACTAATACCTTGCACATCATCTTCTGTAGCAATGATGTCGTTAACATATACCAATATAACATTGATACACTTCTGAGTCCTGTGAACAAATAGTGACTGATCATCAGTCGTCTCGTGAAGCTTTACTGCTCTATTAAGTTTGAGAGCTTCTAGAACCATGATCTGGGACTCTGCTTAGTAGACAACCTTATGAAGTCTGCAAACCTTATGACATTCCCCCTCAGCAACGAACCCATGTGGTTGCTACATGTATACCTCCTCATGCAGATCACTATACATAAATACATTCTTCACATCAAGCCAGGTCATGGACCAATCCTGTAAGGATTCAAAGGGTAGAATGGTGTGCCATGGAGAGAATGTATCCTGATAGTCCACCCAATAAGTCTAGGTGAACCTACGAGCTACAAGCTTAGCCTTGTAGCAATCAACGCTGCCATTTCTATGATGCTTCACTATAAACACCCAACAGCCATAGAAGCACTGTCGGGGCAATGCCCAAGCTCCAAGTGCTTCACAACTGCAGCATGACTATCTCTTTCTCCATAACAAGACACACTGATTGTCTCACATAGCCTCTTGATATGTCAGCGAGATCTCTACAATTGTTAGACCCATGACAGACCTCATGAAATCTTCTAATGATGCCTCCAAGAAACATAAGCAATGAGAGAATACATGATACACATATACTTCCACTTGCTCGTCCTTTAAAAATAGCCATATATATAGAGAAATCATCAGTGCCATCAGTAGAAACAAAGTGTTCAGAATGTACCTAGGGCATGCTGGATGATGGAGAAGGTCCATGAGCAGGGGATACAAAAAGTAGTCGACGAAGGTAAAAGTGTGACAAATATAGGCTAAATTACTCGTTGGTGGGGGTGGAAGAGCAACTATAGCAGGAGATGGTGGAGGTGGAGCTAGTGGAGGTGATGTAGGTGGAACCACAATTGGAGGTGGTGGTGGCGTAGGAGGAGGCGTGTAGACCTCCCTCTCCAGAGTCAAACAGAGTCGGAGCTTGTCACATGTAGGAGAAAAAATACATGGTTAACTTAAAGAATGTGACATCAACACTTAATAGTACTTCTGTCGAACATGATCAAAGCAACAATACCTGTTTTGGGTCCCAGAGTAGCCCCCACAAAGACACAATTGACTACCTTGCGGGAGAGATTGCCATTACCAGGAGTCAGATGATGAACAAATGCCACTGAGCCAAAGACCCAAGGTATAAGAAAGAAAATATCCTTCTCGGGACACATAATCAAGAAAGGAATCTTCTCTCTTAACATAGAGGATAACATACGATTCACCCGGTAACATGCAATGAGAATCACATTACTCTAGAATGAGTGGGGAGCACAACTCTAAATTAGGAGGGTATTGGTCACATCAAGCAAACGACGGTGTTTGCATTCAACAATACCGTTTTGCTGGGAAGTGTAAGCATAAAAAGTCTGGTGTATAATGACCATGAACATGAGGAATTGAGAAATCTATAAAGTGCAAAACTCCAAGGCATTGCAGAGAGAACATACTTGGCAATAGTAAAAAAATGTTCTTTATTTCCTAAAAAATGATTTAATAAAGAACCAACCTCATACTTGCTTTTCAAAAGAAAAACCCATGACAATTTAGACCATCAACAGGATAAAACACGTTCCCTTGATGGTTAGGAACAGGACTGAGCCCCCAAATATCAAAATGAGCTAACTCAAATAGGCTACTTCTACTACGACTCTGATGACCAGGAAAAGTAGTCCGATGACGCTTCCCAAGATGGCAAGCCTTACACTGAAATGTGGATCGAGAGGATATCTGTGGGAGGACATGGCATGGCTTCTTCAGAGAAAGGTGGCCAAAATAAATATGCTGCATGTACGAAGAGACTGATCCAATAAGAATAAAATATCCAACATATGGAAACTAGACCAGTCTATAGAGACCTCCTTGCTCACATTAAATTCTCCATTTTATTTTTTTTTAGATTTTAGATTTTATTTTTTATTAAAACACAAAACAAAGAAACTAAATGCAAAAGAAATAAATTTAAAATCATTATTTTTATGCATCAAATAACAAAGCAAAATTAGCGAACATTTACAAAGTACTATTAGGTTCCAAAATCAATATTTCACGAGCAAGTTCCGATTTTAATGAAACCACTTTGTTGGAGTATGTGTTATGTGCCTCTTGAGTTGAAGATGGGTAAATGGATCACTTCATGATCCATTTACCGCATCTATGTGTTTAGTCCCACATCTACCAGTGGTGGGACTTGGAAGCTCTGTGCAGGCTATATAAGGAGGCCCAAACCTCCTGTATCTATTGAGAAAAAGCAATGAAGCATATGACCCTTTGAGGCCTTCTCCCATGATTTCATCCCACTCCTTAGGGAGTAGGGTTCCACGCAAAATCCCATTGTGGTCTTCATATTTTTATCTTTATTTCTGATACGCTTCCGCATTCTTATTTTCTAACATGGTATCAGAGGAAGTCGATTCTTGAGGATTTCATGTTCGTTGTTTTTGTTCGAGATTCGTGATTTGTTCAAAATATTTAGGGTTTCACAAAACCCTAATTATGTGAAGATTAAAGTTCTTATTTGGAAGATTATTTTGTTCGTGGCTGGGACTATTGTTCGTGTTGAAGATTCGTTCATTGTTCTAGGGTTTCATATAAAACCTTGATTGTGTTCAACGATTTTTAGAACCACCATCTCCATCTTACGCGGTGGCTCATCTCCTGCGGCTGGTCCAACTGCCACGTCCAGCACGTAGCTGTGGCTCTCCTTCAACTGCCCTCCTCTCCAATCAACACCTCTCATACAAGGCTCCAGGCAGCCGTATCCAATGACCGATGAAGAAAGGCTCTAGAGCTCCACCACCTTGCGCGCAATAAATCCAGGCGTAGCTCGAAAGCCCTCGCCCTCCTCCAGGCGATGGACCTCCTGGCAACGAGGGAACCCTAGGCGTCACCCTCATACAATCGAAGGAGGTGGTACACGACCTTCAGATCATGGCGCATTCCCAGCTCAGGAGCATCTCCAGTCCTTCCGCAGAAGTGCCACCCTCCTCTCGAGATCCAGAGGTGCAGCTTCTCCTGTACTGATTGCACGATCACCCTCATGATACGCAACCCCATCACAAGCGACAATGCGACGATACCCCTTTTGCACGACACCCAAGCGATGCTCCCTATCGCCTCCTCTGATGTGTAACCCCATCGGGTGGCGACACCTACCCCCCGCAGCCCCCAGGCGATGCTCCGTGCTCGAGACTATTCCCCTCCCCACCCCTCCAAGATCCCCTTCCCAACTCTACAGATTGAATCAGGCAGGTCACACCGAAGAACAAGATGCCAGCCACCAATCTTCTCCCTCATTTTCCTCTAGGCGGCGACAACTCCACGCGCAGGAGGCTCCCCCTTACTGATTCTAGCAGCGTCGCTTTCTCCTCCAGATGGCTCCACACGGAGCTCAAGGCGCCTCCACTAATCACCATGCGATGCTTCATGGCATCTGTGATGAGGCGCTCCAGGCGAACCTCCATCTGTGTCGCGGCGACTTCTTTTGACAAGGAAAGGAACGCTAAGAGTGTCGAACATGTGGGGGCCCATGCTACTGCAAGGGCCCAAGAGGGCCACATAGTTTAAAAAAATACGAGTAAAAAAAGAGGAGGAGAGAGGCCATATTGAGAAAAAGGGAGGCATGCTATTAAAAAAAAGAAGGGTTGAGTTTCTTAGCCCAAGTAGCTCGAGATTTTAAAAAATTGAGAAAAAGGGGGAAAGAAATGTGCTGCATAAAAGGGGGAGGGGCGACATAGTCATTTAGGCCCAGTTTGGGTCGAGGGATTTTTGTTGAGAAAAAAAGAGGCGCATACAAAGAAAAGCTATACGCAAAATATTTGCAAAAAAAATAACAAGCCGTATAAAAATGTGAACGACTTATGTTCAGAAAGATGACGGCTAAAAAAAATGAAATTGCCGAGAAGAAAATTTTCATTGAGAAGAAAATAAAAAAATGTGACGGCTTCTTTGGCTTTGTTTACCTCCGTTTTATTGTCTTCTCCCCACTTGGTCAACAATTTTCATTCCGACCAGTATGGGAGAATGGGGGAGTATTGTGTAGATTTACAGGTCGGATCCATATTCCAGATTCAAATGACAGATTCTCCAGACCATTTATATTTCTAGACTCTACAGTCAGTTGTTCAGACTCGACATCAGATTTATTCCGAGTTTTCAGATAAGACACGCACAAGTATGCGATCCTTTCAGATGAGCACTTGTATGCGATCATTTGTCGTGGTCCACATCGTTCTTGTTTTCGGCCAAAGTTTTCATGTATTCCATAGGGACTCCAGAGTTGAGTACCATTCCCTATGTCATGTTAGCTGGGGTTTTCATGTGGTTCATAGGGACTCCAGAGTAGAGTATCATCCCCTATGCCAGATGGGAGAGACCCAGTTCTCCGATGAGGAGACTTCTTTCAAACTCCATTATTCTGCGACCATGGACTCCGATGATGATTGCACTCCAGAGCTTTTTTCAGTTTGGCCCTTTTTCAGAGATGGTGCAGTTGTTCACATGTTGTTGCGGGCCAGAGTTCTCCAGGTGGAGACTTATCCAGTTTCAGTGGCTCTGACAGGTACCATTCAAAGCACACCCAGTTGACTCACACTCCAGTCCGTTTGTCCTCCTCACCTGCACGACATGAGAAGCAACGTCCTCGACAACAGCCGACAGCTCTGCGCATTGAGTTGATATTGTCTGTAGTGTCCTGTAGCGTGGGTTTGAGATCTCTTTCTATTTGTCCAAGCTAAGCATTGCATGCTCTAGCTTGAGGGGGAGTGTTGGAGTATATGTGTTGTGTGCCACTTGAGTTGTAGATGGGTAAATCGATCACTCCAGGATCCATTTACGACATCAATGTGTTTAGTCCCACATCTACCAGTGGTGGGACTTGGAGGCTCTGTGGAGGCTATATAAGGAGCCCCATACCTCCTGTATCCATTGAGAAAAAGTAATGAAGCATATGACCCTTTGAGGCGATCTCCCGTGGTTTCATGTCGCTCCTCAGGGAGTAGGGTTCCATGTAAAATCCTGTTGTGTTCTTCATATTTTTATCTTTATTTTTGATATGCTTCCGCATTCTTAGATAGGTGATTTTATAACTTAAACGTTAAAAGTAAGCGGGGAGAAGTTGGAGTTCATATAGAGCAGAAATTCAGTTAGGAAGTTGGACTTTACAACTTTTTCAGTTCAAGATGTAAGAGCATTTATTCAAGATGAAATTTATTTTATACTTTCTATTTTCTACTTATTTTTATATACAGATTAGAAGATGAATTAGGTTAAAAAAAGTTCGTACATTTGTGACGCCCTCAGATCCTGGCACCCGTTTACGTTGCATTTGCGATGTTACATTCGCTAAAGATCGCACAAGTATATGAAAATATGGGGAAATTTTTCGCTTTTCGTGTTTCTGCCATGACATTTAATTCAATATTCGCAACCACAAGACTACAGGAAGATGTGCTACCAATATTGCATTTCATTAATTTCTATGATATACAACATACTGACAGTTATATATATCTCAAAATTTACAGAAGAGAAAGAAAATATTTACATTATGAACTGAACAAAAACTACAACAAAAGTAACTGTATTGTCTGAAGTAAATACCCGGATGCCGTGAATCATTCACCGGCTATTCAGATGCTGGTTGCTTGCCTGCCACGCATGAAAGGTAGAAGAAGCGTCATCGAGCGTTGGTACTTCCAAAATTTTATTAAAATAAGCATGCATTGAAAGTGGTTGCAAAAGAAACAAGTAGTAATGCAATATCATTTAAAAATCCACAACTACTTGAAAAATTTCAACTACTTGATATGAATAAGATTTCAAATACTTTATGGAAATGCCCCTGTATTTAACCACTACCTTTTTTTTATCATATTCTTGTCTAGTAGTTTAATGGCTCATAAATATAATTTCTCCATTTGCCCCATAACCTTTCTTATATATAGTTTATATATTAATTTATGGCCTATATGTAGATGTTGTTTTTTTGTCATTGAGATCAGGTTATGGATCATGATAAGATGTTGATGAGGTGATGCTTTATTTAATTCTTAGTTTATTGACGATGGAAAAGATAAAATTCTAATATGGTTCTCAATTCTATTTCTCTTTTCAAGTCTTGTGGATAGTCTGTAGTCTTAGTCTATGTATGACCTCACACTATGACTCTAAGGTGTGAATAATTGGAAGTGCGGTCCAATAGAGGGAAATGTCTACTCCAAAACTACTCCCCAGAGACGGGTGAGAGAGACTCTCCGGAAAAATCATTCTAGAAAACGATCCAACTAGTACAGGCTAACGAGCTCGTACAAAAAAACTAAAAACCGAGGATCCCTCGCATGGGTATCTTATAACAAAGAGTCAACGGAGCAGGTCAAAAGTCGGGATCCCAACGAGGCATAAAAACACTACGAGCTTGCATAAAAATTGTGAAAAGGACTGGGATCCTAGACCCGCGCACTTGGCAACCGCTGTTCTAAGTGAGCTTCCTTTCCTCCGCACAATCATGTGTAAAAATCACCATGACCAACGCAATATTAAACATCCTTGATACTTGCTAACCCCTTAGATTCATTGGTTATATGTTCATATAAATGGTTGTTATTGAGAAAGGAGGTTGTGGAGAGAATGACAATAGAAACTCGAAAGTCGAGATCTACTTCTGTATTGAAGAGAATGAAATTATGAAGTCACAGAAGACTGAGATTGAGAGCTTCAGATTGAGGTCGAATTACAGAAATAGAATTTGGCTAAACTCATTTATGCAAGAAAACATGAACAAGAAATGCTAAGAGCTGTAGAATTAAATTGGTTTGCTCCTATAAAGGAGATCGAGGTTCTAACTGAGCAAGCTTCGAAAAGCAACAATGATGCTATTAAGTTATCTGGTGAATGTATTAAATAAAAGCACTTCTTCCTGAAATGATATATGAAATAACCTTATCCCAGGAGCATATTGCTTCCTGTAAAAATAAACTAAACTTCAGGAACCCTATTAGAAAATGAATGGTAAGAAGTTTACGTCATGATAGTATTGGTAGCTTTATACGTAAAACTCTTGATGGACAAAGATGGAAGTTAAGGATGAGAGGAATGGATTGAGAACCTCCTGCACACACAAATAGGAGATAAATGAATATTGAAACCTGATAACCATAGAAACAATGTAGGCTGGTACATCAACCATGTATCCTGAAATTTCTTTCCAGCTTTCCCACAAACCAACATAGTTCTTTGAAGGTATAGGGCAATGCATGAAAACTAGAACGAATTTCATACAATAGAAATGATGTCGTATGGTTTCTTATATTGTGGAGACCAATAATACAATCATATAAAGAGTCATATGTATATATACATACATACATACATACATACATACATACATACATACATACATACATACATACATATATATATATGGGAAAAATGGGGCTGCCCCCTGGGGGTAGCCAACATGGCTGCCCCCACCCCATTTTTCACAAATTTTTTTATTTTTTTGAAAAAATATCACCATGTATATTCATCCCTATATCCCTTCTATATGTCATTCGATTTCGTCAGAAATAGAGACTCCTACGGCCTCCATTTAGACGTCATTTTTTTAACGGTCGCAGGATTTTTTAAATCGACCCTGTCTAGATGGAGGTCGTAGGAGTCTCTGTTTCTGATGAAATTCGAATGGCATATAGGAGAGATATAGGGATGAATATACATGATGATATTTTTCAAAAAAAATAAAAAAATTTACCCAAAAACGGGGCGGGGCAGCCATGTTGGCTGCCCCCAGGGGGCAGCCCCTATATATATAAGAAAGGTCATTATAATAACAGTGCTCTCAATATTTACCAAATAAACATATGTCCCGAAACTTTATGTCAAATAAATAACATGGAAAAAGATACCTGTCATTTAGGGCTCATTATCAATAGTCTCGGTAATTACAATTCATAAATAAATGTGATGGAACCTACAAGGATCTAAACACAATTATCTCTTTGAACCATTTTTGAGGTAATCTTCAAAGTTTTGCAGCAATTACCAATTTATGTAACTTAGTTAGCCCACTAAGAAGAGATGTTATCATCCCCAGACGACCACAAATTTCTCACTTCTACAGACCTATCATGGTTCTATGTTTCCATCTTTACCAACCTCATGCAAGATGAACTTCGTATGAGGAACATACTCTTCTTCCTTAACTTTACCACTCAACTTCTCTAATTGTAGATATATTTGTCCCGACAATGGATGAAAAACATCACCAGCCGAAATGATGAAATTTTCTTTCGACTTCTACCAACTAGAACCATGTTTCTTTGTGATCATTTGCATAGACATCATGTCTCTGATCTGCTCAACATCTTTCCACCTGCCGGTTTTGGCATAAATACTAGCCAATGTAATATAGGTAGTAGGATTCTCGGGCTCAATCTCAAACAAGGCATATGCAACCACTCTTGCATATTTCAAATTTCCATGAATTCTACATCCATTAAGGATGACCATAATATATTTTGTCCGAGTGGCATTTTGCTGATTATCTCATTTGCTTCCTCAAACTTCCCAAAGTTCCCAACACAAGAAAAAAATTGAAGAAATTCATGTATGGCAGCAAAGAGAGGATGAATGGGGTTGTACCTAATTAGATCACAATTTTCTGGAGCAAGAAGGCTGGATCAAATCATGCAGCATCATCTCCTTTAATTTCTTAGGTTTGGAGTAGCTCCAAGGCTCCAAACTCCTCCTGATATGCTGGAATTGGAGGTCCAACAGTTGCTGGACAACCAGAGCTTGAAGATTGAGGATTTTGGGAGTAAAGGAAAAAGGAATTGTACCTTCTCAAGGCATGCAACAGCTGTAACAGTGCTGCAATAGCTTCATTTAATTGCCTGGAGCAACATGTATTTGAAGGCCTTTGGTGGTGTTTCTTGACGAGAGGGATTGGGGAAAAAGGGGGAAAGGGTTGGGGTATTTAAAGAGGTCCTTGTTGATAGAAATAAGGAGAAGGGTTTGGAAGTGGCCAAGTGGTAAGAGCTTGAGGGAGCAAGTGGAGGCTGCTAGAAATATTCAGTAGTCTGCAACTATTTTTTTTAAATCTTTTTTTAAATTTAACCGAATTCACGTCTCGAGCCTCTGATTTCGACTTGTAATATCTCGAATTGATCGTCTCTAAATGACGATCAATATGAGTATAATATTTATATACTTTTAATCAGTATAAGCGCCCGAAATTTTCGAGATATGGTTTTGGTTCGGGTTTAAATTTTACGATTTACAAATATCAAACGAACTCCGATTGACGAACAATCGATTCCGTTTGTCTTTTATTTCATCGAATCGGATTTTTGGGTGGTCTCGGTTTGTTTTGCGATTTTCGATTTCGCATCACGACTTTTCTGCAGCACGCTTTACGATGTGATCGATTTTTGATCGATTGCAACCGAACAACTTTTAGTTCGTGATCAATTGAGGTCATTTAATATTGACCAATAACTTTATTGGGTTAATCGGACCCTACACGGGTCGAGTTTGACTTTTATTGATTTCGGGTTACAACATTTTTTTTTAAATTAATTAAATTTGAGCTATTTACTTGTGAATATTTACAAACATTTTCAATTCTTTATTTTATGCAAATATGCATGCTAATATACGCTAATTATTTACATATGTATGAATGCTAATTATGCAATATAAACTCTTTAATGCAATTAAATACTCGAGAATAGAGATCTATTTTCAACTTTAGAGTAATGAATCACATAGATATTGTTATTTGGCGAAGCAAGAAAATACCGGGAAATTGGAGACGTATCGTCGTGTCTCTTTGTAAGAACAGTGAGGCATTTAAAATTGTTCAAATTACAGAGGTATCAAGATGGTGAGTCACACTATGAAAATCTGGGAACGTATGATCGATAGAAGGTTGGGGCAAATTTCCAAAATAAAAGAAAATAATTTCGAATTCATGCCAGACCGCTCAATTATTGAAGCCATCCACTTGCTGAGGAGAATAATGGAGATTTATAGAGCTGAAAGGGAGAACCTCCATATGATTTTTATTAATTTGGAAAAGGCTTATGATTCTCTCACACATTAGGTATTGTGGAGAGTTTTGGAGAAGAGACGAGTACCTGTCTTGTACATTAACCTCAAAAAAAATGTATGATAGGTTTTCATCTTGTGTAAGGATACAATCTGGAAGACTGACTGTTTTGACATCAACATTAGTTTGCATCAATGTTCAACATTCAGTCCATTCATTTTTACTTTGATTATGGATGAGTTGATAAGTCACATTCAGGATGAGATGCCTTGGTGTATGTTATCTGCTGATGATATTGTGTTTACCGATGAGACTAGAGATGGAGTAAATGAGAAGTTTGAGGCATGAAGACATGCATTGGAGACTAAAGGATTCATATAAGTAGGGGTTAAGACTGAATATACGGACTACACTTTTGATGGAAGCAATGATGAAAGAATCAAGGTGAAGATTGGTGACGATAATATCAATAGAGAGATTCTTTTAGATACTTGGGATCTATTTTGCAACGTGATGGGGAAATTGATGGAGATGTTACTAATGGAATAAATGCATGTTAGATAAAGCGGAGAGGAGTCTCTACTGTTCTCTGTGATAAGAAAATTTCTTTGAAAATCAAAGGAAGGTTTTACAAAGCAACCGTAAGACTTGCTATGCTCTACGGATCTGAATGTTGGCATGTGAATCATATACATGCGCAAAGAATGGCAGTCAACAATGCTAAGGTGGATGTGTGGACACACACACACACATAAAGATCGGATTTAAAATGAGGCAATCAAAAGGAAAGTTGGTGTAGCTTTGATCGAGGATAAGGTGGTTTGACCATTTGCAAAGGAGGTCAACTGATGCACCGATGATGAGATGTAAGTTTTGGGATGTTGAGCTGGCTAAGAGAGGACGAGGAAGGCCCAAAAAGTGTTGGAATGAGATTATACAAAGGGATCTTAGTTTTTTGGATTTAAGCCTGAGAATAACCCATGATAAATTTAAATGGAGGGAAGAGTTCATGTAACTAATCCTACTCAATATGGGGATAGGATTTGTTGTTGTTGTTGAGAGTAATTGTTGGAGTATATGTTGTGCGTCACTTATGCGGGAGATGGGTAAATGGATCTCCAGGATCCATATACCACATCCAATTGTTTAGTCTCACATCTACCAGTTGTGAGATGTGGAGACTCAGTGAGGGTTATATAAAAAGTCCCTCACTTTGTTTCCAGTGAGAAAAGCAATAGACTATCAACCCTTTGATGCGTTCTCCCGTGGTTTCATCCCACTCCTTAGGGAGTGGGGTTCCACATTAAAATCCCGTTGTTCATTCTTGTTTATTCATTTTCTCTGATCATGCTTCCACATTCTTATTTTCTACTACGGTATCAGAGCGGGCCGTACTTGGTTGATTTCGAAATTTGTTCTTGAAGATTTTTTATTGTTCAAGATTATTTATTGTTCATTTTTTGATTATTGTATCAAGATCGTGGAAACCCTAGATCTACAATTAGTAAAGATCGAGCGCCTCATCATTCAAGCCTCATGGCAATATCCTCTTCTCCACGCGAGATCTCCCGCCGTAACCAAGATGGGTTCTCCCCTCACGGGGAACCCTAAATTCTTAGGAGGAAGGAGCTCCAGAACCCTCCTCTTCTTCTCTTCCAGTTCCAGGCGGCTTCGTGCATCCCTAGCTGTACCGTGCGGCGGTCCTGGCGGCAGATCTTTGGCATCGACCTTGGAGCGTACCTTCTCTGTACACAATCCATGAGGCGGCATCACGCTCTCGCACGATTCATCTCCATCAGGGGACACCGCTGCATACCTTCCAGGCGATATTAACTTCAGGCTTGCGCTTGAAGCCATAGATTTCTTCATGCATGGTGGCTCCTGGTTTTCTCTTGCAGGCGACACCCCCTACATCGGCGTAAAGCACATCTTCCAACCAGCAGGAACCCAAGGTTTCCAGATCGTCGCCTAGCATCGCCGATCCAGTTCAAGCGGCGAGAGCCCTGATGCTCCCCCTCGAGTCGCATAATCCTTTACAAGGAGGTGGCGTTCTATCCATGGCCATGTCATCTCCTCGTCACACACGCAACTCCTCTTCAAGAGCGCATCTACCAGGCGGTGGGGAGCCCCATCGCGAGCTTCCTCTCCTTCAAGCGATCTCAGGGGCGCGCGAGCCCTTTTCTCCGATGATCGCATCTCCGACGATCTCATCCAATTTCCGTTGCACGTATGCTCCGCTCCCCAAGCGGAGCCCCATCGTGCTCTAGGCGACAAAGGTCGCAACATCTCCAGGACAAGGCAGTCCGATTCCCTTCGTGTCTCGGTGGCAGCGCAAATCTGATGAAGGTGCCCCATCAGGGGGCTAGAACGTTCAAAGAGAGGGGTTCCCAATCATGGGAACCCTAAATGGATAAGGGAGCACAACTTCGGTCCTTTTGGGTCGTTTAAAAAAATGAATGCTGTGTATTAAAAAAGAGAGAGAGAGAGAGGAAAGGAGCCAGGCCCAGTTTGTTTCTTTTTTAGCTGAAACATAAAAAAGGGAGGCTGAGGATATTGGGCCCTATTTGGGTAAAGTTCCAATTTTCCAAAAAAAGGAGGGAAGTGCGTAAAAATTGCAAAAAAAGGGAAGAAGGAAAAGCTATAAAAATAAAACGGCTTAAAAAATGTAGAAAAGCCGAAAAAATTGCGATCGACTTATTCTTGTTTTCTCCCCATTCTCTTGTCTTCTCCCAACTTGGTTGATGCCATTGTTTTTCGACGAGTATGGGAGAAAGGGGGAGTACTGTGTAGACTCACATGTCTATTCCAGATTCAGATGCAGATTCTTCATAGTCCAGACCAGTCATATTTCAGACTCGACAGTTTCGATATTCAGACTTAGCGATTGGTTCCGAGCACTTTTTTGATGCGCACATGTATGCCATCATTGTTTGTAGTCTTCATCTTTTGAGTTTCGGTCAGGATTTTCATATGATTCATAGGGACTCCAGAGTAGAGATCCCATTCCCTTTGCCATGAGTGCTAACGTTTTCATGTGGTTTTGTAGGGACTCTTGAGTAGGATCCCATTCTCTGATCTAGTATGTGAGAGACCTAGTTCTCCGATGAGGCTCCATTCTCCATTGTTCGTGAACTCAAGTACGAGATCCTTTCGAGGTTCCTATGAGAGAGAACCCACGTTGAGGTCCCTATGAGAGAGACCCATCTTCAGAGATCTATGTATGGATAAATAGCGACATTCTTTATTCAACCCTTTCAGAGTTGTTAGAAAATAAGAATGCGGAAACGTATCAGAGAAATAAAAATATAGAACATGAAGAACAAGGGATTTAACGTGGAACCCTACTCCCTAAGAGCAGGATGAAACCACGAGAGAACGCCTCAAAGGGCTGATAGTCGATTGCTTTTCTCATCTGAATACAATGGGTGTGAGGGTCAATATATAGCCCCCACTGAGTCTCCACATCTCCAAACTGTTAGATGTGAGACTAAACTCTGATGGGGTAAATGGATCCTGGAGAAATCCATTTACCCATCTCTCTCATAAGTGACACATACAACTTATATTCCAACACTCCCCCTTAAGCTAGAGCATGCTATGCTCAGCTTGAACAAATACAAAGAAAACTCAACTCCAGCTACATGACACTACAGACAATATCAACTCAATGCGCACAACTGTCAGCTGTTGTTGAGGATGTTCCTTCTTAAGCCGTGCAGGTAAGGAGGACGAATGGGCTGGAGTGTGAGTCAACCGAATCTCCTCGTCGGAGAGCATGTGCTATGTACTGCGCCTGTCAGAGTGACTGCACCTTAAATGAGTCTCTACACGGAGAACTCTGTCCTGCCACAACATGTGGACAACTGCTCCATCTATGAAAAGGGCCGAAAAAGAGCATATCTAATTATCCATATATAGATATCTGAAAAATAGGTCTCTCTCGTAGGGACCGTGAAATGGGTTGTCTCTCAAAGTAACTTCGTAAGGATCTCGTACTGGAGTTCACGATCGCTGGAGAGTGGAGTCTGAAGAAGTCTCATTGTCGGAGAACTGGATCTATCC